>JABMCL010003843.1:20000-75000 GCA_018857735.1 Alviniconcha marisindica | reverse complement strand
TTACTCATTCACATATCAAACACACCAACCTTCTTTACAGGTACATCCTTATCCTCCATGCCATACTCTGTCAACAGGTACGGCAGTGTTGGGCGGCTGCGGAATTGGTAGAGTGTCTTCATGCAACTGAGATCAATGTTAATGGCCTTCTGCTCTCCCTCGTCATCGCTGTACTCTGATTCTTCACCCTCCCCCTCCTGCTCACTGTCATCATTTTCATATTCCTCCTCCTCTTCATCCTCTTCTTCAGTGTCATGTATTTTATCCTGAGCATTGGTGTCCTCACTGTGATCTTCCTCTCCTTCCTCTCTTCCTTTCAGATCTCCTTTCTCGTTTTCAGTATCCCTATCCTCACACTTCTCTTCCTCTTCAGTTCTGCCTTTCACATCTTTCTTTGTATGTTTTTTCTTTTCTTCAGCATCTTTGTGAGGAGAAGCCTCTGTCGCAGTGACTGCTTTTGTTTCCTGAACACAAAATCACTTGGAATATATATTACCTTCTTCTTTTTTTAAATTAAAAAAAACAAGAAGAAAAAAAAAGTGGTGGGGGATCCTGTTATGTCAGTATGCAAAAAATATACAAATAAAAAAATAAAAAAATAAATGTTAGTTGATTTTGCTTTTATTAGGTATGGTACTGACAATCCGAGGGCACTGGGTTAATATTTGCATTAAGGATACTCAGTATTTTCTTTAAACATTAAACCAACTCTGTTAAAAATAAGGCAATAATACACTGATCAAAACTCTCGATCTCTCTCTCCACAAACACACACACACACACACACATGCATGCTGCACACACACATGCACACATGCATACACACACGCATGCTGCACCCACACGCATGCACGTGCATACATTCTTCTACTCCTTTACTACTAAGTCTGTTTATAAACATCCACAATTGGTCATATCCAAAGGTGATGGTTGGCAATTCCTCAAACATTGTAAATGCCATTTTGGGAACAAATATCTGAATGCATCAGAATGGCGTTTAAAATGTCCCACGAATTTCCGACCGCCTCCTTGGATATTACCCCACAACTGCTTTCATTTGTCAAATAAGTGGCTGATAATACTTATCGAGCTGTTAGTGTAAGGTACAATGAAGTGTGCAGCCACTCTACACGACCGAGCCGCCACCTTACGGCTCATGGCCCCATAATTCCCAGTAAGAGGATTCCAACAATCAATATGTGACCCTCCGTGCTGCTACTTACTCCAGATAGCGACATGATGCCTGATGATGATAGGGTTTAGCTACACCATCACTGCTGTCTAACTATCGATTGTCCGCCATCACAGTTTTCGCTTGTCGTCTGGGTTACATTTCATTGGAGTTGTCTCCCATGGAGGGGGAAATGTGTGGGGACAGAAATATACCCAAACACATGCGTTACACACACCCTTAGCTATATTTGCCGAACAAAATGCTTGAGCGTGATGTAAACAAATGGATTCACAGACAATGTGAAACTTCAACATTAACAGCCTATTAAAAAACTGCCTATGCGTGATTGTGGGTTGCCCAGACATCTACAAAAATCTGAAACGGAACTGACTGCTAGTTTTCTAAAACAAGATCCAAACACAAAAAGGGGATTTCCCCAAAAATTTGCAAATTGTGTGTCCGTGTCATTATAAATAAGCGTTCTTTTGAACCTTTTTGTGTTTGGATCCAGACATCTGCAGCTGGTTAAATTGTTAAAAACTGGTTTTAAGTGTGCGTGTGCATGCACCCACGCACACATAGTAACACACACACACACACACACACACACAAAAGACAGAAAAAAAGACAGAAAAAAGGCATCACAAGAGACACTACACTGCTGTCTTATTATTTTGGTGTTTATTTGGTATTCAGCAATGCCTGGAGACCGGCGAGTAGAGGTGTATTGAAAACAGGGTGACAAAAACAAAACAAACGAAAAAAGAATTAGTGAAAATCAAAACAAAGTTCTCAACACACACACACACACACACAGAATGAAAATCAAAACAAAATTCTCAACACATTCAAAAAGATTTATTGAACATATACAATTTCCAGTGCATTCAGTATTTATAATAATTGTAAAGCTCATCGCAGTAATCACAATTTAAAGTGCTAAGCAGAGCACTGGCCTGATTTTTGGTGCAAAACAATGACAAACACCCCCACACACAAAAAAAAAACACCAAAAAAAATACGAATAAGATATTTGCAATATATTAATACAGTCAAATCTACATTCAGATAGAATGTCCCTTTGTCTTTGTCCATTTCACAAACAGACGAACTCTTCATTGTCAGCTCACTTGTGGGCAGTTACAAATAATGCATACCAGTCTGAAAGGCCCATTATATGTTAAAATTCATAATTTTTTTACCTACTTTAAAAAACAAAACAACAAAAACAACAACAGTATATATATATATATATAATTCTATTACAAAGGTGGGGGTGTAAAATAATCTAAAACCCTTAAATGAAGCAAGTCATACAATATCCAGATTTGTTGTTGCTTTGTTGTTGTTTTGTGTTTTACAATGGTGGGTCAGACACTGTAAAAGAGACCCATCACATTTTGCAGTTTACAACATTTCCAGCTGAGGGCTTTGTTTGTTTGTTTTTACAATGGTGGGTCAGTACTCAAGCTTCTTCCTCTTCTCTCTTTTTAATTTTTTAATTATTGTTTTTACATATGGTTGGTCATACTCTAAAAGAAACCCACTGCATGTTGCAGTTTATCGCATTGCCAGCTGTTTCTATTAATTTTCTTTTTCATACAAAGGCACATGGGTCCATACTCTAAAAGAGACCCACAGAGTGTTTCAATTCAAACATTTATGGTTGTTCTTCTTTTCTTTCTTTCTTCTTTTCTTTGTTGTTGAAATTCTGGTGGGCCAATTCTATAAAGCTGTATGTTACAACGGATAACATTTCAACATTTCCAGTTTTTATGTACAATTGCGAACCAGATTGTGTCAAAACATTTCATTAAAAAGCTACAGCTGACTCTCAATTAATTTAGGTTAAACTGGCACATTTATCATCTTCTTGCATCAAAGTAGTATTTCAAATATTGTTTGCAAAAAGGGATGGATGAGAGAAAAGAAAAAACAACTTCCAAACAGTAATAACAAAATGGACAATCAATGAATGAGGGAGAAAACAACAACACTTACTTCATTCTTAATCATGCTTAAACTCTCATATTGCTATTTTTGACAATCAATCTGACCAAAAACATCTACTGTTTCCTTTCAACAGAAAAATAAACAAACCTGCCTGCACTCATAAAAGTTCAATTACATGCAATGCACAAGCATTGAAAAGATCAGCTGAAGCTCTGAAACACCTTGCACATTGATAATGATATTCAACCACCAGTCATGGCAATAGGAGGCCTAGGGCCATGACAGGTGGTGCTCATCAGTGAAAATGGCCGGTGACAAGTCTGAGGTGGAGAGGCACAAAGCGGCAATAAAGGAAGGAGGCAAAAAGAGCGAGCTGCTTCCCACCATCCTCAGCCAAAGCCTTTTCCATCTGTCCAAAATGCAGCACCAATAATCAACCTGTCCAAAGTGTAGCACCAACAATCAGACTCTACAGCTCTGCTCTACAGATGTGCAAGAACTGACCATCAGCTTTCCCAAATCCATGTCCGTGAGGAATCAACCATAATCATCATCATCATCACAAGTAAACTCTGATCATAATATAATAATAGATTTGTATGGCACCCCATCTTGTAAGAGTCTGGAGCACTTTCAAAGGCCTGCAGATATGCTCATTTTATCACACACACACACACACACACACACACACACACACACACACACAACACACACACACACACATGCATGAGTACACACACACACACAGGCATGCATGTGTACACACACACACACACACACACACACACTATAAATACATGCATTACTGGTGATGGGTTGGTAGAATGAGAACACACACACACACATGCATGAGTACACACACACACACACACACACACACACACAACACACACACAGGCATGCATGTGTACACACACATACACACACACACTACAAATACATGCATTACTGGTGATGGGTTGGTAGAATGAGAAGAAAGAAAATTACAAATCAGCATGCAGAAGAGAAGAGGTAGGTTTTCAGTTTCGACTTAAAAGAAGAAAGTGAAGAGGAATGCCTGACAGAGAGAGGAAGAGAGTTCCAGATTACAGGTCTGATGTATTGAAAGGATCTCTCCCCTAGCATCCTCCTGCCCATCCTCAGAACACAGAAGATCTGAGTATCTGCGGATAAACGAAGAGAGTGAGAAGGAGAGTAGAGATGAAGCAACTCAAAGAGGTATAGAGGAGCTGTACCAGAGACAATGTGGAAACAGATGAGAGCTAATTTGTATTGAATCCAGCTGCTGATTGGTAGCCAGTGGATATCATAGAAAAAAGGAGTGACGCAGGCAGATTCATGAGCTATGCTGATGAGGAAAGCTGAGCAGTTGATCTCTCTTTGAATTTTATCAAGGAAAACCTGAACAGAGCCAGCAAGGAAAGCATTATAATAACCAAGCCTAGAGAGAACAAAAATGAAAATGAGTTTGGGTGGCTTCGAAGGAAAGATATTGTCAGATTGAATTGACCTGCCTCATCCATGTATCATGACTGATAATTAAAGAGAGAGAGTGAGAGAGAGACTGTATGTGCATGCATGCATGCATGTGTGCGTGTGTGTGCATATGTGCATGCATGTGTTTGAGAAGCTGTGTACAAGCTTTTGGCTCCAACTAATATAAACACACAATACATGTGGTTTGCTTCACAACATGCATTATATGTGTTTGACAAAGACGGTCAATACTAAGATTTTAACATCTTGTCAACTACCCAGGGTTACCTCTGCACAAACACCGTCACAGGTCAATACACATTCAACACTCAAATGCAAACAGTACAAAACAGCTGCTGGACATTCATACAGCACCTTCATGCAAATTATAAGAATAACGCAAACTTTGATAACACTATTAAAACCAATAAAAGCAGATTAAAAGCAACTGTCACCAATGTGTAAGAGAAGTAGAATCCAGATCATTTTTAAATTATTCATTTACCGGTACAGTTTCATCTGACATGACCAGAATACATCAATATGTATCCATTAATGAACAGTTTGGCAATGGTCACAACAGTCACATAACATTAACTAGCCTGATTTACCTTACACACAGCTAGCACAACCTGAATTGCATTGCAGGTGAGAGAAAGGTGTATAGTACAAAGTCCAGCCTGTGTAAATTGATGAACACGTCCTGATAATGCAGAGACACATTTTTCCTTGGGTTCGATTCCCTGAATTATAACCTGGTGCAAGGTTGTAGGGTGTACATAGAACTTAACAAAGATGGCAGCAGTTTTACATGGCACCAGCTACCCAACAATTAAACAGTGCTGTAACAAGTTCAGAGAATCTTTAAAACACCCTGTATGAAGCTACAGTCACTTATTCAGATACATATGACTGGAGTGCAGACATAGAGAATAGTGCTATTCTTATTAGCGCCAGTACAGTTGCCATTGTGAAGCATGTTAGGGCACACAATGTGAAGCGCTTAGGGCACATCTTGAGATGAGGTGATCAACAACTGTTCATATAAATAAATGATATAGTGTGCATACATATAGTGTGTGTGTGTGTGTGTGTGTGTGTGTGTGTGTGTGTGTGTGTGTGTGTGTGTGTGTGTGTGTGTGTGTGTTGGTGTGTGGGTCTTTCACAACCTCCAAGGCAAAACTGATCCCAGGCTGATGGCATGTTAAACTGGTGTTCTAACTGGTGCATCTTTTTTTCTTTTTTTCTTCTCCAGAGCATGTCATTATTTGGTTCATGAGGTACTTTCAAGCACTCAGTTTGAAACTTGTTATCACAGAATATTTCCAATAGGTGAGTGACATCTGTGGATCACTTAAACAAATCGCACATCCAAACCCACAAACACATGCATGCACACACAGGCATGTGCATGTAGTCATGCACACACTTCTGCACACACACACACACACACACACACACACACACACACACACACACACACACACACACACACACACACTAATATCAAGGAGGAACACATGACTGTGGTTGGTAAACTTGAATAACTCCATCCCAAGCACAGTCTGCAACCTGAAAATTAAAACAAGCCTTGTCAACAGGTTTAATCACAATGTAATATACTTATGTGCCTTTTTTTATATACATACTCTGTTATGTTCCAGTAAATGTGAACCTGAATGTAAACCTGAAAACCCTCTTTTTTTTCTACTTTGTTTCTTCTTCTTTTTATTTTATTTTTTCTACTTTGTTTGTTATTCTTTTTCTTTTTTTCTTTCCTTTTTTTGAGGTGGGGTGGGGTGATTTTTTAAAACATCAAAATGTTTAGGCATTATAAAAGTGAAGTTTATTGTCCATATTCAACAGTTTATGATGAGGTACCATCAAACTAAGTTTGGTTGTAAAAGAACCATTACTTCAGAAGATATTTAGAGTATGAAACATTTACATTTTTGACTATATTTATAAGCTAAACTTTCACTGTGAATTAACCTTGATGATAGCAACCAAATTGTTTCACATGACACTCTAGCTCATAATAATGTATCACCATACCAAATTTGGTTACACAAGGTTTAGCGGTGCAGAAGATATCTTCTGGACAAAGCCTGGACACACGGACGGCTAACTGGACACACAGACACAGTGATTCAAATATACCCACCCAAACTTTTTTTAGTACTTATTGTCCCCTAAAAGAATGGTTTGATACTGCTATGGTAGAAGGTAATCTTGCTTAACAGACCAATTCAGTTCAGCTGACTTCAACAGGATGGCACAGAAAAGCCCATTCAAGGCCAATTCAAATTCCAAAGAACTTTATTATGCATTATAAATGCATAGAATGAAAATTTGTCTTCCTGGTCCACTCAAGTCCGATTACACCATGAAACGAACACTTCAAAATAACACAGGTAAAAGTAAAAGTATATAAAACAAGTAAAACAGGGTGAAACATCACTTTTGAGATCATGTAATAAGTGCACTGTGCACAGCCATTCATTACTCATATTCTTCCCCCCCACCCCCTCCCCCACCCCCCCATCATAGCCAAAAACAAAACCCACGCACTCACAAATCTACACCCACAAACACAGTCATGCCCACACCCACATCTCTGAAGTTTCCCAATGGTGCTTTTGAAGCAGTTCTGATATTTGAAATGGTTTACACAACAAGATAACCTCTGCTAAACTTCACTCCACAAAACAACCTGACAATAATGCATTGAGAAGGATGCCTTGCCACAAAACTATGATAAACCAAGCAGTTTGACAGGACAGCATTAAAACAAATGGTCTTTTTTTTCAAGATATCTGAGGTTCCATCGTACAAGGAGGTATGACCCATGTTACCTGTCCAGGAACATGGACGCTGAAGTCGAGACCATAGACAAATTCTGTGTGGTGCTGAATGGTTTCCAGCATCTTCTGCTGGGAGATGTCCCATGTCCTGCCATACACCAAAAAGAAAGCTAAATGGACTGCATAAATGTCCTGATTAATTGGCATGGACAGACACATGAACAGAAGAGTTGACAAAAAAATGAGGTCTTTACCATTTAAATGCCTGCTGACAATGTTCAGTCTGGCACCACATCTGTACTTCCAAATTGCATTTTGTTTTATTGTATTATATGCATAATGCAAAGGAAAACAATCTTGAAAAAAGAGACGTTTCCAAGCTTTTCTTGCCTGTGAGAAAGCTAGTATTCCTAAAGTTTATTTTCCACTCAAAACCTTGCAGTTCCCTGGCAGACACATGAACATATTTTCCATCTCTCTTTGGCACCAAAAGGGTTAAATGAAGGGTGGTCTTGGTTTGTAAGTAATTAAGTACGTAACTTTGTGTTTTACATCCAGTCAACCAGTACAGTTATAAATATCAAGGTGAAACAAATTTTGTCAGCACACAAATGCCAAAAATGTATACAAACTAAGTCTGGTATATTGTCAGATTTTTAAAAACAGACTTAAAAAGTGAATGAAATACAAACAAAACCAGTCTTGCTTAAGATGCCCATTTACATTCTGACAAAAAATATAGTCCCAAAAGAGGGCACTTTTTGTTGAGGGGTCTTTTACAAATTCCACACAACACACACTACGAGCAGAAGAGTTGACTGATCTGATCTTAAAAGAGAGGTGGATTTTTATCAGGGGTTTCAATACCCTCTTCTGCTTCTTTTTTGTTTGTTTGTTTGTTTATGTCCTGTTTCAATGGCAACATAACTGTGTTTTCCTGAACACTCAATATACCCATTAACAAAGGTGTTGCAAAATTTCAGTTTAACTGCTTTGCATAGACATGGAACTTACCGAACTGTGAAGTCATAAGATGTGGATGCTAGCGATGAGGCCATGAAAGGAGATGTCTGCAAAACACAAATGTTTTCAAATGTGACGTACCTCTAAATATCACCTTTCACACCATCCTTGAAGGCAAATGAGCAGAATGGTTTCCAAAATGTAACACTTCCTGACTATATGTGCTTAATTAACTCCTCCTGGCTGTGAGCCTTAATACTTCCAGACTACGTATTTGCCACAACAAGAATGTTACACTTCCTGACTGTATGTGCATTAACAAAAATGTAACACTTCCTGGCTGAGTGCCTTAACAGTTGGTCTATCTTCAGGTTGATTTGTTGATTCTTGATATTGAAATCCCAGCCAACCACAAATGTCATATCACATTACATGTAACAATACAGTTGAAGAGGATAGGGGAAGAAAAAAACTGAATGAACCGAAAAGGCAGAATCCTATTTTCAAGTGGTACCATAAACACATTGCAATGGTGTTGGATCCAATACAGAAGAGATCACCATATTCAGCTTGTATGAAAATACTTAAATGTGTCTTCTTCTTTTTCTTCTTTCCTTCTTTTTCTTCTTCTTCTTCTTCCTTAAAAAACAAACAAAAAAACAAAAACCACAGTTGTTGCATCACATAAATGTTTGGGTCACATACATGTTGGACAACTTTAACTACTTACCCTAATTCTCTTGACTGCATACTGGTGACCTCTGAGTTCACAGAATGGCAGATGTGTTGATCTGATATCCCAACCTCTGATCAGTCCATCCACACTGCCTGAGAATAACTGATTCTGAAGAAAGCGAAAATCTCAATAAGAAGCAAGTGTGAGAAAGAAAAAAGTGAAAGAAACACTGGTTCTGAAATAAACACACACACACACACACACGTACCACATGAATATTGTTCTAAAAACAAAAGGAAACAGAACAAAACAAATAAACAAACAACCAAAAATACAAATAAACCCCCAAATAAAATCAAACAAGATAAACAAACCACACAAAAATCAATGGGTTTGAAAAATGAAGAAAAGAAAAAAAGAAAAAAAGAAAAAAAATCACACTGACAATAATACTGTTACAAAAACAAAAACAGTTGCAAAAAACCCCAAAAAAAGCATTCTCAATTAAGTTACATGGCATGACAAATGGTGAACCTGTCCCCCAAATGCCAATAAAAACAAAACAAACATTTTTTTTTTTTTAGACTGCACACAATCAAGAAAATTAATGATCACACACAAACACGCAGATAAAGATATATATAAATATATTGGGCAATTCAGTGAAGCTGGTTTGCACGAGTGAATGCTCTTCGTAATCTTCCACGCAAGAAGTCACGAGAGGTCGCAGCGTCACTTCCGGGCCGATTTCTGAGTAGGCGTTGCTTCATGCTGTGTATAACAATGGAAGTTGAAAGTAGAATTGTGAAACAGTAAAAATGCCATTATTGTTGCGTTTGCAAAAATTACAAGGGCAAGGTGAGGGAGAATGGAAGAAAAAAAAGTGTCTTTACATCATTTTGCGGCTAACCAGAAGATCGCAAGTTTGTGGAAAAAATATGTTTTTTGCCATCCTGTAGCATGAGCAACAAGTTATTGCTTGTTGCCAGACACATTTTGACTATGGACCTTCAAAAGTGCCTTTAAAGTTGGCACTGTAAACTTCGCAAATTTATTTTCACCGCCTTCCATCGTGAAAAAAGTACGCACCAGAAGTAAAAACAGCCAAGGGACTTAAGCGATGCCGGGCAAAAGTCAAGGGAGTTAACAACCCCGCCTGAACCGCCCAATACATAGTGGCACCCTCTGCTGTAAGACTTGTCTAGTGAATGACCACCCCTCATTTTATGCCACTTTTCTTCAAACCATTCCCTACACTATAACTGTCATGGTTGACTAACACTTTCCTTCCATCACATTTTCACATGCATAAACCCTGTCACCAAGGATCAACATTCTTTAACCCTTTCAATGCCAAAGAGAGGAAGTAAACCTGACCAGCTCTCTGCCAGGGAAGTGGTTCTGATGGGATTTTAACAAATCAACTTGTCACTAGCAAATCTGGAAAGCACATTGTAAAAATCATGCATTCAAATATTTTTTAAGTGGTACCATAATCAAACAAGACGACTGGCAGTATACACACTGAGCCTGACTGAATATCTGATGCTCAGTCGACTGGCACTGAAAGGGTTATTACCACTTTTGCTTCACTTTTGGGTGAAGGGTGGTGAATTTATAAGAGGCGTTTCACTGTACAATCATACTTACTTTATCATATTTGCACCAGTCACAGGACAGGATTTCTTCACTGTGAGCCTGTATAAGAAGTGTGCAGTTCTCCCCACTGGCTCGTATGTCCCACACTCTCAGAGTCCTGTCCCCTAGAAACCGATAATGTAGAATTTGCAACTATACCTCAGTGCCTGAAGTCTGCAGAGTGTGTCAAATAAAAAACTAATGGAAAATGAAACAATCAACCTGTTGCCAATTCCAAGGTGAGCCGCTGACAACAGAAATGAGACAAACAAGAATATCATCATTCTCATTTGGTTTGCTTTCATCTTCTGACATCAGATTTGCAAAACAATAATGAAATAGTAATAATGGCAGAGAAACAATGCACTTGTTTAATGAAGGCAACAACAACAAAAACACACTCAAATATGTCAGTCTACATCAAGATTCTACCTAACATTCAAAACAGAAATCATAAAGTAGCAACAATATTGTCAATATACACCGAGATACTACTTTAACATCCACTCACAAAACGTACACAGTAACAAAAAACAAAAACAAAAATACAGCAAGACCACACTCCAAACAATGATTTCCATCCTACTTCCCTCACATCTCTGCCACAGTTAGTTAAGCCATAAGCCTAAAAAACTGACAGATGAGAGTTCCTTTTCTACAGGCACATGTAACGAAGGGCAGCTGAGACATCCTATGATGTAACAAACTATGGCAGAGATGTGATGAGGTAGGCCAGTAGTTAACGTTTGGAAGGTGAAGTAAAGACTTACCAGACGCTGAGGCAAAAATTCCTGGAAGCTGTGGGGACCAGATGACATCGTAAACTATATGTGTGTGACCAACATGCGTCCTCATTGACTGTGACTGAGTGATGTCCCACTGAAACAAATGTGAAATGGTACGGTGACTGTAATTTAATTTTTGACACCTCACAAACTATCAAACTGGTATGGATGTGGGCATGCCTACAACATATAGGCATGCATATTTACTGAACACCTATACAAAAACCAGTGGTGCATGGACACCCATGAGGTACTCCACATGAGTTTCAAGGCAACAAAAGGCATGGGCTGAACCAGCAATCTCTCAGCTCATGTGCAGTGTCTCATGATCCCTCAAGCACACCATGTTTGGGAGAAAAGAACTAAATTGGTTTGGATTTTGTCATGTGAAACAGGTAATTGTCCAAATCATTACATCTCAAAATAGAGATAGAAATTCTTCCGCTAATGCCATGCTCAAACTGAAAAGATCACCTACAACAAATGCGCTTTAGCCAAGGCACTGACCACTTTGATGAGGTTGTCCCATGAAGATGAAACGACCAAATTTTCATTTCTTGTCTGACTCCAGTTCACAGCATTCACCTGCAATCGATCGTTAATAAAAAATAAAAAAAGAACACACATAATGACGTACATATTGATATTGATATATCACAACACAAAATACTAGTAATGGTAGTAGAGTCACTGATAACATTAAATGGGACCCCAAGAAAAGATGCAAACAGGCCTGACAGTGTAGAAAGTGTGCAAATGTTTATGTTTGCAGGCTCTGTAGGGTTGTTGTTCTATTAATATATAAACAAGTAACAACAGAAGGTTGTTGTCCTGTTAATATATAAACAACAGACATGTTGTTTTGCTTCAAATTTGAGCTCCCTCGGTGCTGCCATACTAGTTCACTCTTCACCAAGGAAGAGCAGAGAAAGGTTGGTTCATGATGTAGTATTCACTTCTGCAACACAAGCCAACCTTGTCCATGCTATCACAAACTACACAGAATGCAAGACACAGCATGGCAAAGTCAGTCACTGTACAGTCAGTTCCTCAATGATTGAGGTATCTACACTGTCAGTGTCACGGTGAAAGAAAAAAGGCAGCACATAACTAGATCATACATCAACTAAAAATGTTTTTTAAACAAATGCCCTGAGCCTTTTTTCTTTTCTTTCTTCTTCTTCATTTTGATCAATACAGCCTGTGATTCTTTGTTGCATGGAGTTTCAAACAGAGGTAGGAGAATATATATATATAAATGGTCTATGGAAGTAGCAGGTTGGAAGCAGGCAACAACAAAAAAGCTACAGCCAGATATTCCTGTTTTATTTCTTTTCTTTTCTAATGGTATCTGTGAGAGGCAGTTGGTATCACCTCTTGCTTTCTCTCACACTCTCACCACGTCTTTGAGTGACGTTCAAAATAATAGCACATAAAACTAAAAGATATGTAAAAGTCTGAATGGTGTCCACACATAAAAGAACACTGACAGAGCGACATTAAGAGTACAACGACACAAACACAATGAGCAGATGCACTCAGTTACATCTATATACATATGTATATATATATATATGTCACTGTGTGTGGGTGGGTGTCATTGTGTGTGTGTGTGTGTGTGTGTGAGTGTGTGTGTGTATTATTGTGATTGTGTGTGTGTGGGTGTGTGTGTGCACGCGCACGCACGCATGCACACATGCGTGCATGCATGTGTGTTACATTATGACAGATCAACAAAATCTTGAACCCAAGTCCCATATCTTCAGATAGGTCATAAAAGTGGAAACAATGTCAGTCACAAAAGTCAAAATAATTATTCATAAGCAAAACAAAATGACAACAACAAAACTTTACAATATAACTGAAGATGGATTAATCAGAAAAAAAGCAGCAAAACTCACTTCTTTGGTGTGCTCCTTTAGAATCTTCAAAGGTCCCTGGAACAGTGACAAAAATATACCATCTATGTTAAACTGTGAGTATTAATTTCATCGTGTATTTAACCCCAAACCATATATGAAGATTGTTAAGTATCAGGCAACTGATGTCTGTGACAGATGTTCTGACCTGAACATGCTGAAGAGTTACTCCTGGGGTTCCACTATATTTTCCCCAATATATTCACTTTAAAAGATAATGTTATGCGATATTTATGCTATCTTCCTATTCTGATGGAGTTGAATAAATAGACCAACAGAAGTTGACAACCCAGGAAGGTAAACACTTTGCCAGCAGAATAGTCCTGATGGCTTGTTAACCTTATGACAATGAGTGTGTGTGTTTGTGTGCTTGCATGTGTACACATGCATGCTGGCATGTGTGCCTGTGCACTCCTATGTGTGTGTGTGTATACATACATACATGTGTGCATGCCTGGGCATGCTCCACAAAATCAACAATGGCCTTGTAGGCATAAACTCAGCAAACTTCTTCCATCACTGTGACCCTAGGTATAGCACCAGATGAGCACAAAGACTGCACAAGGAACAGGCACAGCACTGTGTCCTCTTCCACTCCTTCCCCTGTACAGTCTCTGAATGGAACCTCCTCCCAACAGCTATCTCTTTCAGCCCCTTCTCTCAAGTCCTTCCAGAGTTGACTAGGCCACAGTCTTCACTGCCTGCAGCCAGTCCCCACCTCTCACTGAATATCAAGTAGATCATGGGTACAGTTTTAACTTTAGATTAGCTGTCTTATTGTGTATTGTTTATTAATATTATTATTTTAATAAACCCAAGACATTGACCATGGCCACCTCTTAAACACGCACCACTGCAGGACTTGCAACACTCTGAGAGAGCCCAGTCCTTGACAGGAAAAAGAAGAAGAAGAGTGGTTAACCAAATCATGACTATGAACAGCACACATGAACTGCTGAGACAGGGTCAGCCTATCCCTACCTTGGGTTGCAGCACATCCCAGATTTGTATGGACCCATCCCCACCAGCTGCCACGAGGATGTTCTCATTGTTTTCTGCCCACGTCACATCAAACAGCCCATCACTGAACTCAAATGCCTGAACAGGTCTGAGGCCATCCTGTACAATGTCCAGGACAAACAAGGTACCACCTCCTGGAGACAGAAAAAACAGATTAAGAAGGGGAGGAAACCTTTAAAATAAAATAAAAAGGTAATATATTTGTGTGGTACAACCTTCATATACAACCCTCGAGGAGGTGACTTGGTTCAACTTTAAGTGCTCAAGAGACCGGGCTTGGAATTTAAAAAAAAAAGACATAGATATACAAGTTTGAAGCCTGGTTCAGGCAGTATCAAACACAGTATCGTGCTCATGTGTTTTTGAGAAGATGTGATTGAGAGAGAGAGAGAGAGAGAGAGAGAGAGAGAGAGAGAGAGAGAGAGAGAGAGAGAGTGTGTGTGTGTGTGTGTGTGTGCGTGCGTGCGTGCGTGCGTGCGTGCGTGCGTGCGTGCGTGCGTGCGTGCGTGTGTGTGTGTTACTTAAGATTAACTTAAGGGTGTGACAACTAGTATTTGTGTGAATGATACGGGCACCATTGTCATTGTGATTGCAACTGTATTTTCTTCTTACTGTTTATTCACTTGATTTTACTACGTTTCTATTCTAGTTAAGCGAGTGAAACTGTATAGTGTTTAATTTGTATGTACTTGTTATTATTTGTCAAAGGCAGACAACTGAATTTCCTTTTTAAGGATTAATAAAGTATTATTGTATTGTATTGTACAGTATCAATCACTCTGACTCTATGACCAGAGGAGTACAAATATTGCACCAGGAGCAGACCCAAAATCCTGTCCCCTTTCATTCCTTCTTCCCTTTTACAGTCTCTGAATGGCATCTCCTCCCTACTGCTATCTTTTAAGCACCTTTTGGTCAAGTGCTTCCAGAGTTGAACAGGCTGCAGTCCCCACAACCTGCAGCCAGTTCCCACCTCTCCCTGAGCATCAAGATCATGTATTCATGTAATAATTATTTTTGTAATGTTTATATTATGTCACATCACCTATTTTTATTTTTTTATTATTTTATTGTTTTAATAACAGCCAAGGCACTGACCTGAGTGACCATGACCAACTTTTAAACTTTTTTTAATACATTGCTGAAGGACTTGCAAAGTTCTTGCAGAGACCAGTTCTTGACAGGAAAAAGAAGAAATTGTTTGCTTGGATTAGAGTATTGACTGATTGGAACTGTTTGCCCAATACTGTATCATCTGCTCAGTCTGCTCTCTTGCCCTCTCTCGCTTAGACTACTGTAACTCTTTACTTTCAGGTTGCCCTCAGTACTTACTAGACAAACTTCAAAAAGTTCAGAATGTATCAGCAAGGCTTGTGTGTAAAGCTAAGAAATCTGACCACATCCAGCCTATTCTTGAAACTCTGCATTGGCTACCAGTAACACATCGCATTCAATACAAAATTTCAACTACCTGCTTCAATTCCATCTCTGGAACAGCCCCTCAGTATCTGTCCGATCTCCTTCAACCTTATACTCCAGCAAGACAATTACGATCTGCATCTGACACATGAACCTTTGTCACCCCCGGTGTAAACACATAAACATTTGGTGAAAGATCTTTTTATTATGCTGGCCCATCTGTTTGGAACAATTTGCCTCAAACACTCTGATTCTACCTCCTCTTTCAAAGCCACCCTCAAGACGCACCTGTTTAATAATTATTTCTAAAATGTTTTTCACACCCTGCCCATCCCCTTGTCTGATGCTGTGTGTGTGTGTGTGTGTGTGTGTGTGTGTGTGTGTGTGTGTGTGTGTGTGTGGTGTGTGTGTGTTAGTGTTATTGTAAAGCGCCCTGTGCTGCCACCTTGTGTGGTAGATGGGCGCTCTAGAAATCCTCTTTATTATTATTATTACAGACAAGACTGACAGTTTCCGTTGATGCACTACTGGAAGGGGTGCTAAGGCTGGCCGTGATGTAACCAGTTATGGCCGAGATGTGAAATAGGGCTGGCTAGTACTAGTGCAGTACTAGTACGTTGTAGCTTCTTTGAGTATAGACGAATGATCATGATAATGTACGGATAATAGTTCAACTTCAGGGATACATTGTCATTGACAAACATGCACGTTTATCGTTGTTTCATTTCGTACCGGCTATGCCGTAATATTGGCACGAAGCACAGGCAAGTCTCTGTGGAAAGAAAGGAGAAAACTGAACCGAGTAGCCGTGTCTGCCGCCGGTTTGGAAACTGGGCATTTTCACTTCCAACACTTGCTGTCTGCTAAAAAACTAAAACAACTTATGATGACCTTTGCCCTCACTTGCGAGAGTAGTCTCCCTTGGCGGTAATTGCAACATAAAGTTTCCGTCTCTTTCTTTAAATAAAGCCGCCAGTATTATCAGTGGTATGCTAAAATGTTACATTAGATATTTAAATTAAGTATGTAAAATAACTGTCAAAATAAAATCGTAAAAGGGCTTGATGTGATGCTGTATAACGACACCCCACAGTTACCAGAAATGAAACCGTTGAGTTTGCCGCCACCATTCATCACACCATTCCATAACAAAGTTCTTAATGGCTGCGCAAAAATAATCAGCCAAAAGGGGATAGTGGCGGCTCCAGGCGCAACCTATTTCAACCATGCAGGCGGATACTCCTGGGCCTAACTTCCTTCCTTCAGAAATCTGTCGCCTAGTGCTCGGTAAGTGACAAAATAACTTTTTTTTACTCACTTTAAACTTGCACTCGCCCACTTTCATTTTCAGTTTGTTGGCATCACGATTTTCTTATTCATTATTAGTCAAAAATTACTTTTAATATTTTTTACGGCCGATAGGCTCTTAGCCTTTTAAATACCAATTTGTAATCAAGTATGCAGAGATTGACAAGTTCTTGTTTTAGTGTTGCGTGTTAACTGTTTAAAGTGTTATTGTCCTGGTTTGTTTCCCAGAACCCAGGCGGGACTCGCTACTACTGTACTAGAATAACTTGTGAAGATTACATGTCTGCTCTTGGACACAGTTTTCATGTGATGTGCAGCTGTTTCTCTACGTCTTTCCACACACAGACATACACATGCACGTAAGCAGAATGTATGCAGAGAGAGAAACATGTCTCGTGGAACTTGTGACGTGTACCATCACTGCAATATTTTTCAGCACAGAGAGAATGATAGCATTTTATTTATCTTATGAGAGAGACAGACACAGAGAGTGTATATAATGTATCATTATGAAATGCAGTTGATGTTGTACCAAAACCATTGCATTTGTACTGATTGACCTGCACAGCACCATCAGACAAAGCAAGAGACACCACAAAGGGGGCAGTGTAGTGTCACATGATCAAATTCAGAAACCAACAGGACCCAGAACTGAGAAATAAATATTTTTAAGTTGCAGTGGCTGCTAATTACAATGTCGTGTTTGCACAGCAGCCAATGCAAACTAGTGGAATTGCTTTTTTGAAGCTGGTCAAATTTCTCAGAACAAGGCCAGGCCTCCCCCCTCCCCCCCTTTTTGTTGTTGTTGTTGTTGAAAGTCACATGATTTTAAGAAGCTGTTTTTTCATTGACTAGTTTGATATTTGGTATGCATTTGAGTTATGCTAGACTACTGTTTGGTGTGCTTTGAAATTGAATCACCAGCACCATCCTTCTCCAGCCCAGATCAACTCTTCCAGTTCCATGCCACAACTGACTCCTGCTGTATCTTTATCAGGAGGTTGATTGATGTTCCAGACCACACATCAGTCAGTCCTTTCACATTGTGATCAGTCAATGAGTGAATGACTGAAGACTGATGCCCAAGCCAGCCCCTGCACAGCGTGTACATGGATCATTCTTTAAAAAAATCTCATTCACTAAAACTCACAGACTATTTATAATATATATATATATATATATATATATGTGACTTTGATGATATATTTATCTCGCTCCTCAGTCTCACATTTCTCAGAACTCAACTAATGTAGACCTCACCTGTCAAAAATGTTAGATAATGGCATAACTTTGCTTTCACTGTTTCAGGCTTTCTGAAGGAAGAGAACTACATGAGCACATACAGATGCTTCCTGAAAGAGTGTGTGCACCTCACAGAGTATGGCTCGCTGCTGAGGAAGGGCGTGGAGTATCCCACCACCATCATGGGCTTGTCCCTGCTGAACATCCTTGATGACTACGCCACTTTGAAGCTGCAGTTTCACGGTCAGTAAGGTCATTGATGATTGATGTGCAACTCTTTCTATTCTTATTGTTCTGAAATCGATTCTTAGTTGGTTTAAAGTTATTATTAATATTAAATAATATCAGCAGGTCAGAGGTTAGGAAGTACAGTGGAATCTCTCTGTGTATATTTGACCACCTTAAGGCAGTTAAAATCAAACAAAAAGGACCCTAGGGATTAAATTTATTTACATTGCCAAAATATGCAGGGGGAGATTCCTTGTTATTAATAGTATAATACTAAATAATATCAGTAGGTCAGAAGTTAGGAAGTACAGTGGAATCTCTCTTTGTATATTTTTACAGACCACCTTAAATTAGTTAAAATCAAACAAAAATAGCCCTTGGGATTAAATTTATTGACATTGCCAAAATATGCAGGGGAGGATTCCCCCCAAAGTGGTATTAACTATTATTAAAAGAGGATGACCTTTGATCAGGAGGTTATTTACAATGCATAGTTAGAAATGTGCATTTCTGAGAAATGTTTGAAAGGCAGCATTAGGGAAATTGGTGTTAGTAAGAGATGGGATAGAGTGCGTATACATCTGTTTAATTTAAAATTAAATCATTATTATTATTAATAATACAGGAATGAGGAAATAATTAATAATACACCTAAGTGTGACTCAAGGAGTCAAAGAAGTCTATTAATTTAATTAAAGTACTTACCCTTTGGATAAAAGTGCTGAACAATACAGACGGAAATATTCTAAATACAGTATTTTAATTTTATATAATTATATTGTAATAATTTTAATATGGATTATTATTTAAATGTTAGTAATGTATTTTATGTCACAAGAAAGAAGATGTACACAAAATAACAGTAATGAGCAACATAGTACAATTTTTTTAATTTAAATTTTAAGCATTTTAGGAACAAGGTACAAGAATTGACAGTGTGTGCATTTATTAAGAAAAAGAAAAAAAAGTAAACATACACAGAAAAAATGAGAGGAAGAAAAACAAACTTTGATTATGAAAAACACAAGCGGTGGTGTACACACATGCATGTACACACACACACACACACATACATACACACACACACACACCTGTTTACATACATTGTGCGATACCAAATCAGTGCTCCCAATAATGCACAACTACAGGTCTGTTACGCACAGATATGAATTTTGATGCACCGATTAGAGATTTGTGCGTCATCTTGATTCACACATATTTTGAAAGCGATCATGACAGTCGATGGTCATTTACTGATTTAGTGCATCAACAAAACCAGATTGGCAAGGTTGGAATGCAGAACTCTGCTTGCCTAACCAAGGTTGGAATGCAAAACTCTCCTTGCCTAACCACCTTCCTGTCCGTGATGCTGATTGGTTTAAATGTCATTTCCGGCAGTTGTATTTCCAAGCTGATTGGTTGGAAATTCACTTCCTTTCTAAGCTCCCACCTTTGCCAGATTTGTTTTCTGTTATGCATTTGCTGGAAAGAATGAACACTTCTGTTGTTCTAAAATGACCCAAATTGAAAGGATTGTATTTTATATATTTTTTATGTATCATAGTCATTTTACTGAATCAGTAGATGACTAAATCAGTGAAGATAATAATGATGGAGCATTTGTGGTGTGATGGTTTTTTGTTGTTGTTGTTTGTTTTACTACAAAAAGGTTGCTAGTGCTACTGAATATTCATAGGCTACTTCAGTGTTGTGACCCCCAGTTCAGGCTGTTTGACCCTTAGATGTTTTGACAGGGGGTCATTGTGACCCTCACATAAAATTTCTACCAGGAGCACTGCAGCTGGACTGTTTAAAATCTGGTATGAGCTTCCCTTGATGCTTAGATTAGTTAGAATGTTAAATATTGTTTGTTATGCTTAGATTAGTTAGAATGTTAAATATTGTTTGGTATGCTTAGATTAGTTAAAATGTTAAATATTGTTTGTTAATGTTATGCTTAGATTAGTTAGAATGTTAAATATTGATTGTTAGGGTTATGAAAGTCTGAATGAGAAATAGTTATAGCTTTTCCCCATTTTCAATGTTACTCAACTTACTGTCTGAGTGGAGTGTTGGTTAGTTGGTGCTTTGAGCCCAGTCAGCAGAGTGCTGGCTTTTGTTGCTAACACAGTGAGTACGACTAAGAGTGTGACCCATCTTGTTCCTTTGCCAGGTGCAGAAAGACGAGTTTCTCCACGCTCACGGCTGCAGGTGGTGCATCCAGCCGTTCACCATGAGCTAACTTCACCACTAAGGACTGTAACCGTTCCACAGTCTCACAGCCATCCTGCCAACCGCTGTGGAACTGGAAAACAGAACCAGGCTTCCCGCACAAAAGCCTTAATGAAGCAGATGAGGGGACTACCTCCTCGTGATAGTCCTTTGATCAGTTCACGGGCTAGGAGTAGGATCAGAGCCAGCCTGAATAACAGTCAGTCTTCAGATTCAAGTTTTGTAGATTATGTTAGCCAGGAATCTTCACCGTGTGGTCACCGTGACAACATACAGGAATCAGAGGATGATAGTGATGATGTTGACGTCGTGTCGCATGATGGCCCGGCCTCTAGCACACCTGTGGTATCGTCAAGGGTGCTTGGCATTGGTGTGCACTTGCCTAACAAAAGCGCTGTGGTTTTCAACTGGGGAGACACTCCAACTACCTCTGTTGAGCTGAGAAATTCTGAGGATGTTTGTGATGCTACAGCTTTAAGAAGCTGCAGGTCTGGTGCCTTGCCCAGCACCTCCAGCCAAGTGTCGCCCAATCCGTGGGTCATAGATGACTCCGGCCACCCAGGAAGGACAAGAAGTGATGGTGGAAGGACTCGACTGCCATGCAGTTCCAGGCAGCCAACGTCAAACTCTCAGACCGCTGGTGTAGCGACTGTTTCACAGGAAGTTTGCCCTACCAGGGCAGTGTCTCTTATGTCTAGAGGTGTCCAGGGACCTAAGCCAAAGGACTGTGACTTGGCTTGGTCTACCCCTCCAGCAAGGACATTGGTCAGCACTTGTAGTCAAACCTCTGACCGAGGCAGCAGAGCTGCGTCATCTGCTGCTACCACAGCAGCTTCCACAGCTTCTCATCCAAACAGGTGACGTATTTTCAATAATTTAAATTTTAATCACAATATTTCTATTTGAATTTGTAAAGTCTGTAGCTTTATGTTTTATGTTTAAACCATTTTTGTTTTTTTAGAGTGGTCTTAAAGTTAAACTCTTATTCTTAATTAAAGCATTTTTTTTACTAAAAACTAGTGTCAGTGTTACTGTGACTATGTTAGCACTATTACTGTATTACTAGTATTACTCTGCACAGTATTTTCAATTATATTGTTTTCAGTTTCATTGACCAATGTAACTTAATTCTAAGTATTCACTTTTTAGTAGTGCAACTCTAGCTCCAAGTAACACTGTTACAGTAACACTAACAGAGTATGAAGACAGTCATTTGTATTTACCAGTTCGTGCTGATTTGTATTATGTTTTGTTTGTTTGTTTGTTTTGTTTGTAGGTTACAACTTAGAATTACATTATTTGCTGGATATATGTGAATTGTGATACATCATTATATGTAGTTTGTGGAGCACATCATGCTTGTGGTTGATGGTGCACTGTAAAAATCTCATTTGTTATTATTCTTATTATTAATACTCTAACCCCATTGATAATAATAATAATGGAAATTTGTAAAGCACATACCGTGCGGCTGAAAGCACTGAACAAGCGTACTATAACACACATAATGTACGTTGAGATGGAAAATGTTATCAGCAATTTAACAAAAAGCTAACACATAATGTAGACATCAACAAAGGTTCAAGCATAACTATGTAAAAGATTCACACAGACACACACACACACACACACACACACACACACACACACACACACACACACACACACACACACAAAAGGTAACACATAATGTAGACATCAACAAAGGTTCAAGCATAACTATGTAAAAGATTCACACACACTCACACACACACACACACAGTGACATACACTGTACAGACTGATAATGTGACAAGGGGTCACTGACTGTCAGTATGGCCCCTCTGCACAGTCCTCTCAGTCTCACCCCAGCCTACTGCAGTGCTGCACTACCTCTAGTAAGAAACAAAACAGACAACCTGCCTGTCCCAATGCAAGCAGTGGGGAGCCGGGATAGCTGAGTGGATAGACTAGAGCACCAGACTTATGGTTGAAAGGTTGTATGTTCGAGTCCTTGTAGGAGCGGTGGGAAAATTTTCTTTTACAATGTCCACTTTCTGTGCTCTTAATCTTATTAGTCTTAATCTTATTTCAGTATCACCATTCCCACCCCCATGATAGCGCAGTAGCACAAAAAGATCCTGGTCATTCTGCCATAAGTGCAGGTGGCAGGTTGCAGCTAAACACACATGCACCTTATGGATGTGACTTTGCATGGTTGTATGGGGTACACAGAACATACCAAGATGGCCGCAGTTTCACGTGGCACCAGCCATGTCAGTGCTGTACCAGCCACTCATGTAGAATCATATGTGAGCACAGTGACTGCTCGAGAGTAGAAAACAGCGCTATAGGCTATATAAAAGCGATCAACAACCAAAGCAAACAAACAGTGAAATAAACCACAACAAACAAAACCTGCCTGGGTATGCACTCACCATGGACTTGTTTCACTTTTTCTCTCTCCGGTGCTGCAGTCTTATCCTCCACTCCAGGCCAGCTCAGTTCAGAATTGTCCATTTTTGTTACACCCTCTTCTTTCCTCAGCCCAAGTGTGCACGCTGCTTTGCCATCAGATGAGGAGGGGTCATTTTCGTCACACACTCTGGAAGTGGACATGAGCGACAGACCGGAGATTTCCCCTTCAATGCAGGCAGCATCGAAGAGGAGAAAGTATGTAAATCGCAGCTGAAATCCTTCTCGTTTGCCCAGGCCTTCCTGTAGAATCTGAAGAAAGGTGTGTCTGTGTGTGGCAGTTGAATGTAGATGGATGCATATGGATAGGGAGAGAGGGGAGGGAAGGGAGGAGGGAGAGAGCATGAGAGATCTAGGCAAGAGAAGGAGGCATGGGTTGGGTGGGTGAAAAGACAGATTCAAATTGGTGGTGTTGTTTGAGATCATTAATATTTTGTTAATTGTTGTGTGAGTGGACAAGCAGAGACTGTTGTGTGCATGTCATTGTGTGTGCGTGTGTGTGTGTGTGCGTGTGTATTGTTTGATAGGCGATAATGGTAATTAAAGCTGCAATACTTAAGGTTTTGTTTGCTGAAATGTATGTTAATGTGGTTTTTGTGATAAATATTAATGTTACACACGGCTTGGTGCATAAAAAGGACTAGGTATCTGTCAGAGTTGATATGTTCTAACAAGTGACTTGACATCCTGACAGCACGGTGAATTTAATTCTGGTTAAAGAATAGCGCTTTATAAGAATTATTTGTTATTATTATTATTGTGTAACTGCCACCAAGAGTCTTATAAAGTTGAAGTAGGCCTTAGACACATGTAATGACATACAGTCTATTTAGTCTCCTTAAGCTAGTTCAATTGAAGTGAAGCAGGAGTGATGAGGTGTCATCATTTTGATATATATATTCAAAATAAATCTTGTCAGCACAGGCACTATGGGTTGAATTAATGTGTGTTTTTTAACTGTGATCAGCAAAAAGGTTTATTTGATTCAGGTGCTTATGGTTGCCAGGGTCTTACTCTGAATAAGTTAGTTGGTATTCATGTATACTGTGCTTGTACAGGTGTAGTGTAAATGATGTTTTGTATAGATCTTCAGATTTATTATTCAAATTTCAATCATAATAATTTAATGGTTTTGAAATCAGCAAAAATAAACAGAATTGGAAGAGGAAAAGTAGTTGACTTTAGATGCAGGCATGGCCATAAGATTAGGAAATATAACTTTATTACAAAACATAAGATGCTGCAATTTACGTAAACATCAAATGATCAATGAGGTATGTGATCAGTGAAAATAAGTTCTTGTGATCCTTTTGTCCAAATGGTTCATCAGATCAAAATTGTGTATGGTTTGTGAATTAGATTTGGATTCATGAAATTTGCTAAAACCATATATTATAACATTAACAAGTTGGTCATTACACAAACACACGTGCACACACACAACATGCACACACACACACACACACACACACACACACACACACACACACTCTCTCTCTCTCTCTCTCTCTCTCTCTCTCTCTCTCCACCCTCCCCCCTTGTCTCTCTCTCTCTCTCCCCTCCCCCCTTGTCTCTCTCTCTCTCTCCCAAAATTCACCATACTTCTGAGCTTCAAACCAGGCTCAAATCTGAAGAAACTGCATGTTGTTGGGTCAAGAAACTGACCATTTAACAGTACCAAGCATACAAAATTACATTTAAAAAAAAGTCTACCCATTTGCAGATTCTTTCTAATGGTTGTAGTATTTTTTCTGTCTCTTTTTCCTCCATTATCGTCAGCATGATTAAAATACAGTGTGTATAACAGCATTTGTAATGCTTGTTTTTTTGTTTCTTTTGTACAGAAACCCCCCCAGGAGGAGAAGTGATGCCAATGTCTCCACCGACAGCACAGGAGGGGGTGTGAATGAGGTAGTTGAGCCATTGTATGCATAGTTAACAGTGTTTAGAAGAGTAGCTTGGAAATTTAGCATAATGGAAGTGTGGGCACAGTTTAGCAGAGTAGCTGAGTACAGGTGAATCTCTGAAGAAAGACAGCCCTCAGAATCTAGAAAAAGTGGTCTTAAAAAACAGTAACGGAATGGTGGTGTTGATGAGAGGTTAGTTTTCACTGAACTGTGAAGTGCGGGGTTCAAATAAAAACGGCCTTGCAAGGGAGGTGGTCATTGATGAGTTGCTTATTTTCACTGAATTCTGAAGAGTACGTTTCAAACAAAGTAGCCTTTCCGAAAGGGGTGGTCTTTGGTGAGAGGCTTATTTCCACTGAACCGTGAAGTGTGCTGACCAGATAATGCAGTCTTATGTGAGGGGCTGTCTCTCGTGAAGTGCTTTCATCAGGGGTTTCACTGTATTGGTGTTAGAAAGAAAAAGTGTGTTTCTGGAATAATAGCATGTTGTATTGCAACATGGTGAAGTTGCATATAGATCTGTTCTCCAGGTAATGCAGTCTTATATCAGGGGCTCTCTCTTGAAGTGCTTTCATCAGGGGTTTCACTGTATTAGTGTTTGAAACAAGAAGAAGTGTTTTGGGGATAGTAGCGTGTGTTGCAGCGTGGTGGAGCTGCATCTGTTCTCCAGCTAATGCAGTCTGATATCAGGGGCTGCCTCTCATGAAGTGCTTTTTTCAGGGGGTTTCACTGTATTAGTGTTAGAAAGAGAAAAAATGGGTTTGAACTGGGATAGTATTAGTAGCATGTTGTGTTAGAGCTGAATGTTCTGTGACAAGAATAGTGAGTCAAAAACTGAATGAATCTTTCTGCACAGTCTCTGTTGGTGAGTTGTCACTTCTGCATAGTCCACCTTGCCAGGGCTCGCAAATGCTTTTTGGAACTTGTGTACAGCAAATGCAGTATCTTGGAGGGAACAAAAATGCGTACAAACTACAATGCACGCAAGCCTGATGGATAACAGTACTACTTTCAGTATCCTTTAGCCTAGGATCCTCTGTGGCAGTCAACATTTTTCACTGGTGTCTAGTTAGATCTCAGACTTCTGCTGGGACTTGCAGATTCCTGTCTTTTTTGCTAATCTGCAAAATGTGGTTGGTCTCACGGATGCAAATGAATGGCAGGAAACTAGTAATGTGGCCAAAAACTGATGTAGGCAGTGACCTACCACTGAGCTCATTCAATGTCACCCACCCTGGCCTGGCATCTGTCAGAGTTGATATATTCTAACAAGTGACTTCACATCCTGACAATATTAGAGAGACAGAGACTGAGCAAGGGAGAGACAGCTTAAAGCCTTTAATTAAAATGCATTCTGTCATACAGAACAGGACTTTTTTGTGTATAAATAGTAAACGCATGGGGTTAGAGCAATTGCCTGAGAGGGGTTTATTTTTTATTAATTTTTTTTTTTTAATCCTGCATATTTTTTACCCCTGCTTACATTGATGCAAATTTGTTCAACACCTCACCTTTTTGATGCCAAATTGAATGCACTGCAGGGCCAACACAAATCCTCATTGAAAGATTGATGTGTCCGTGTGCCTTTCGCTTTTAGATTACAGTCAGGGATTGACATTAGCTCCCTTTTTTCCAGCAGAATCCTCTGGACAAGATCATCAACAGCAGCCAGTTTGTGAAGACACTTGTGGACAACATCAACAGGAGTTTGTATGACTGTAGCAAGCACCAGAAAGCTCCAGCAGTCTCAGAGAAATTTACAGGTCCAGCAGTGGCTGGGAGTGAGAGCAGGAGTCAGCCTGGACCTAGCACCAGTGGCATTAGTCTGGCCAGTGAGGACAGCTGTCTGGAGGAGTTCCTTAACAGGGTAAGAGTGTGTGTGTGTGTATCTGTGTGTGTGTGTGTGTGTGTGTGTGTGTAGTAGCATTTGTGTATTGGGCTGTTCAGGTGGGGTTAACTCCCTTGACTTTTGCCTGGCATTACTTAAGTCCCTTGGCTGCTTTTACTTCTGGTGCATACTATCTTCACAATGGAAGGCGGTGACAGTGAATTTTACACTGCCAACTTTATAGACATTTTTGGAGGCCCGTAGTCAGAATGTGTCTGGCAACAAGCAATAACTTTTTGATCGTGATAATAGGATGCCCCAAAGCGCATTCTTTTCCACGAACTCACGATCTTCTGGTCAGCCAAAAAACGATGCAAAGACATTTTTTTCCACTCTCCATCCCCTTTCCTCAGTAGTTTTTGCAACTGCAACAGCGGTGGCATTTGTACTGCTTCGCAATTCTAGGTTCATTTTCCATTGCTATGCACAGCGTAAAGCAAAGCCTACTCAGAAATCCACCTGGAAGTGACACTGCAACCTCTCACGACTTCTTGCGCAAAAGATTACAGAGGGCATTCACTCGTGCAAACCAGCTTCTCTGAATCGCCCAATACTTACATGTGTATTGACAATAACATTGTGGGTGTGTGGGTGTGGGTGTACATCTGTATTACCATGTGTGGATACATGCATGTGAATGAATGTGTGTGTATGTGTGTGTATGGTGTGTATAAATGCACATGTGTGACAGCGTAATTATGTGTGTGCACATGCATATGTGTATAAATGCATAAGTTATATGATTGGGTATTGTGGGTATGCATCACATGTGTGTGTGTGTGTGTGTGTGCATGTGTGGGTGGGTGTACTTTATTGTACTGTTGAGATAATTTCTCCCTTGGTTGTACCACTATCACAGACCCTCTTGCTACCCAGCCTCCCTTGGTCATATTCTTTCAGAATTTTGCCATGGCATTGTTGATTCCTTCCCAGGTTCCACTGTAACTGAACTGCATGGTTGTACATTAAACTAAAACCTATACTGAATCAGTTTTAATGAGTGTTTGTGTGTGTGCGCAGGCATAGTGGTGGTTAGGTGGGTGTGGTAGTTCCTTCATTGTTTTTTTTTAGGTATATGTTTTCTGTAGTGTAGTGCTTCAGTCCTTTGATCGAACTGATACAGGTGAAAGTTTTTTTTAACATTGCTTTGTTAATCTTGGCTCTTTTACTTAAAAAAAAGTTTGTTTTCTTCTTTGATCCACCATTACCCAGGTAATTTATAAGGCAATGCATGTTTATGTTGCAGGATCATCAAAACATGTCTGACGATGCTGTGAACAAGATAATCTCCATGACGAGGAATGATCCAATCTTTGACGAGCTCTTTCAGATTTTCAATGCAGGTATGGATCTGACTGTGCTTTTCATTATTCTTACTAGTAACAAGTCAATAAAGCCACAGAAACTGTTTACTGAAGTATACAGGTAAGGTATTCTGTCAGGGCTTGTACATGCTTGAGTGTGCTTGAAAGTCTTGGAGTTTTGAAATGCTGGTACCCTTCTCATGGCCTTGGAAATCCTTGAAAATCAGTAAAAACTAGGCACAGTACTTGGCAGTCCTTGAAAATTGACATTGTGGTACTGTGATGGAGTGACTTGACAGTTTATTATTGTGCCTCTCTACCAGCCTGCAGTTTCTGATGCACAAGTCTTTGACTGATCCACAGCTTTTCCTGATGTATCCATGCTTCTCCCTGTCTTGCTGTTCCTACTCCGACATGGTCCAGAACTGTTTTGTTGTTCTAACAGTTTTTTTTCTTTCTCTCTCTCTCCTTATCTTGGTTGCTTTTAAATTTCATTAGGTCCTAGAAAGTACAAAAATAGGCTCTTGGAAGTCATTGGAATGTCATTGAATTTTGTCTCCCAAAACCTGTCTGAACCATGGCTGTGTTTTTTAATGGTATCTTTCATCAGCGTGTGAATTGTTGTGTGTGTGTGCAGGCCCGAGCTGTGTTTTGTTAATGGTCTCTTTCATCAATGTGATAAATTCAGTTTTTGCCTGTACAGTAAGCAAGCAACTTGTTTTTTTTACACTTAGAGACTCAGACCCTGGTATGGTCTCTTTCATCAGTGTGTAAAATTCTGTTTTTGCATGTGCAGATCGAGAAGAGTACATTCAGCGTGAATTTGGTCGCGGCAATGCATCGCAGTTGAGTCAGGGTAAGTTTGTGGTAATTCTTTTGTGGCCAGTCTGTCCCCCATTTTCTTTGGACCCACCACCTCCTTCTGTTTTCCATTTTCTTTGTGTCAAATGATCACCCATTGAGTTTTGCTCTTTTTTTACATAGATTTTTATTGCTGTTTATCAAGCCTGACCAGTCCACAGTTTTATGTGCATTCAGTTCTGTTCAGCAAAAACTGATGCTTTTAATTTTATAGTACAGAAACACTTCATGTATATCATTTGTGCGACGGTTTAACTGGATAATTTTTGGAGAAATAAATTGTGGTCGTGCTTTGGAGAATCAACTACCCGTGACCATGTGTGGAGGGTTGCTGCTCCTCAAGGGTAATTTACAGTATAAAACCGATCCGTCAGAATAAAATGTTTTATAAAAATAATAGAAGAAGGGTAGCCAGTCATCAGTGGCGTTGGGAAATATAGGTTCTGCCGTACTGTATTTGTTGTTTATTTTTTCCAGATGCCGAGTCATCAGGGGTTCATCAAAGTCTTCACACTCCTCCCCCAGGTTCACCTGGCTCCCCAGCCATTCCCATAACATCGGTGTCTGCTTCTATCTTGCACTCACAACCCATGGGGCTGAACTTCACGCCTGTGTGCATTGACATCAACAGCATGTCGGGATTTCCCAACGTCGTTGACTTGCAGGGACAGGGAACCTCTACCTCATTAAGCGAAAGTCAAACCTCGCCCAGAATCGTAAGACAAGCATCGCCAAAGACGGCGACAAACTGTGCAAATATACAGCTTGGTGAAGTGCCAGGGAAAGCTCCAGAAAACCCACACCCGTCTCCCGAACGATCCAGTCAAACCCCTCAGCCTTCACATGCAGAGAAAACAGTGTCGCCTAGGGAACATTTAGCTGCAGATTTGGTGAAAGTGGCGGAAATGGCTGTGTGCGTAACAAGAAGTCCTCCGAAAGACCAGGCAGTGTTGGATTCTGTGGGACAGGAGACCGTGCCCGAGGAAGAACGGTTTGAAGGACAAAGCCAGGTGTCTGAATCTGCAAGTCAGGAGATGGAAGGGGTTCAGGGTCAAAGCCTGGTGTCTGGATCTGTGGGGCAGGAGACAGTATATGGTGAAGAAAGATTTCAAGGGCAGACCCAGGTATCTGAGTCTGTGAGGCAGGAGACAGCACCTGAAGGGGAAAGCCATCAAAGCCAAGCCCAGCAGGTGGCTGAGACTGAGGCGGCACCTGGCGTACCAAGGTTCCAAGGTCGCAGCCAGGTATCTGAATCTGTGAGGCAGGAGACAGCACCTGAAGGGGAAAGGCCTCGAAGTAAGGACCCGAAAGTCGCCGAAACTGAGATGGTACCTGGGGAACAAAGGTTTCAAGGTGAAGACCAGGAGTCCGAAGCGGAGAATGAGACTGTAAGCAGGGAAGGAAGAGTTGCTGGCCAGGCATCTGGACAATCCGGAGAAGTGCGTATGGAAATGGAAGTGGTCTGTGCCACTAGTACAGTTTGTGCAGACTTAAACAATGCAGAGAAACTGCTGACGCGTAAACAGTCCTCTGATTCTCTTGACGCTGTTTCTGCAAACTCTGGCAGTGCTATCACTTTGACAGTGCAGAAATCTCCGTGTACCAACCCCGCAGACTCGGCCAGTGCTGAGAATGCAGCTGGTCAGACACTTGTTGTGCGCATTGAACATAACTACTGTAACACTGAAGGGGTCCAGAGTGTCAGGACAGAACCGTGGGAAGATTCAACCCAGTCGCCTCCTCTAAGCTCTTTCCCTGACACTCCACAGTCGCATGACGCTGTGCCCATCTCACCCCAGAGGAGCCGGTGGGGGAAGCTGGCGGCCGCCCATCCGTCAGAGGATGCTGGTAGCCAGGTGGTCTTTGACGGTACCCGTGCTGGGGCTGTTGTCATTAGGGATGAGACTGTGCGCGCCTACCGGTCTGCAGTTGCAAACTGTGGTGATTCCTGCCACAGCGTCGGTGAGGAACTGGGTCACAACGCACCAGATCTTGAGCAGAGCGTTTCAGGGGACAGTCAGGACTATAGAATCCTTGACCTGACTCCTCCTGCGGCTGGCTCACGACTGTCCTCTGCAAGAGCAAGTCCATCTCCAGAAAGGTTGCAGTCGTCTCCGGAGACTGAGCTGCAGCCGTGTCCTGAAAAAATGCCAAACGTCTTGCCCGAAAGACCACAGCCATCTCACAAAGAGTCCGAGCTTGCACCTGCAGCATCATCACACCAGTCTCCTTCACAGTCACAGCCATCTCCTGTGCAGTCACATCCATGTCCTGCCAAATCCCAGCAGCATCTCGCAGCATCTCACTCTCCGGCAGAGTCAACATTGTCTCATGCTGTTTCAGTCCCAACACCAGAGAGACTACCTCCATCCTCAGGACGAGTACGCTCCTCAGTGGCCTCGCCCCGGCTGTCTCCTCGAGCCCAAAGGTTGCAGGAATCTGCGGGTGTGTCACCAAGATCCCAGGCAAGGTCTCGGTCTCCTGCGAGGTCACTTGAGTTGTCTTCGAAGCCACAATCTTCCCCAGGAAAACATCAACTGCCTCTTCCTGCCAAGTCTTCTCCTTCTGCTGAGAACAGTTCACCTTTGCAGCTGCAGTCTTCCAGGTCCCATGCAGTTGCTGCAAAGTCACTACCACGGTCATTTTCATCTCCTGCCAGGTCTCACACTTCCCCAGCAAATCATCTGTCGCCCTCTTCACATCCAGGCCGTTCCCCTGCGAGATTGCAAAGGTTCACAGGGCATGGAAAATCACCTGCAAAGTCACGCCCACCTTCTCAACAGCCAGGTGATGCCTCTGGCACTTCGCGTGAGGCTGTCACTTTCATGCGACTAGTGCAGCAGATAGCTGCCCAGCACTCTGTCCGGTCTCCTGTGCTGTCAACAGCCCTGACGTCTGCGGTGAGAGACGGAGATATGTCTGTTGGCGTTGTGGAAGATGTCCGTGAACTTTCTCCGATTTCTGTGTCGGCTGAGGATTCTGCACGCAACGATCAGAGTCATCACTCAGACCCCATGCACTCTGGTCCTAGTCGTCGGGGTGATGGGGTACATTTTGCAGAGCAAGACGGGAGAGTGGTCAGAGATCCAGACACCGCACTCATGAAACTGAATGAGCGCACACCGCCACATTCTGGTTCATCAGCGTGTGCTGTTTCAGACACCGCCCTGGCTCCCCATACTCCCCATCGGTCTGAGGCCAAGACACCCCAGTGCAGCCACCCTCGCACACCCCAGCGCTCCAGGCCCTGTGCCCAGTGCCTGTATCCCCGCACACCCCCTCATGCTGTGCGCAGTACAGTCTGGCACAGCCCCAGCAAGTCTCCACTCTTTCCTCGTTCAGGGTCATCACTGGTTTTGTTCTACAGCCCAAGACGGGTTAGGCTTCTTAACGAGCCGATCCCTGAAGAGGTGCTGGAGGAAATCTCTTTGCACTCCGAATCCTGCTTGTCCAATTACTCGGATGGTCAGTCGACGAGTCAGCCTGGAAGTGCTTGTGGCAACCTGCAAAGTCTGGAAAGGATAGAGGAAGACTTGCATTCAGGTCTCGACAAGTCCCCATCCACCTCGCAACACAGGCACGAGTCGTCTCCAGCAGTGCGGATTCCAGTGTTCGCAATGGAAGAACTGTCTCATCAGTCCAGTTCCCAGCATTCCGTGCATTCTTTTCAAGCAGTCAGCGATGGTGGTGCCTCAGTAGTGTCAAGAAGACTGGTGGAACTTTCTCACCATTCCAGTGCCCACAGTGATTCAGCAAGTCCGTCTTCTCATGCTGGTCAGGATGCTGTGGCTGTCACAGCACCTGGAGAACTGGGGGCGCTTGCTCGTCATTCTGTCTCCAGAGAGAAGTTGTTTTCTTCTTCTCAGAATCAGATGGACAGCTGCTCTGTTGCCTCAGCGGTGCCTGGGAGGTTGGAGGAATCATCTTGCCATTCCAGTGCTCGCGGCTCTGCGGAAGCTTCTTCTCATGGACAAAGAGATGCTGAGGCATTCACCCCTTCTGGTAGATCGGAGCTTTCCCGTGATGCTAACTCCTGTCATTCGGTGTGCTCATCTCGACAGACCACCAGCAGTTCAGGGATGAAGAACTTTCGCATGGTTGGGAGAGTGGAGGCATCAGGCAACCCTTCTAGCTCCATCGCACAGCAGCAGCTGCAGCAGCCTCGTGGGCTGATCAGTGTTGGTGACATGATGCCGACAGTGGACGACTGGCCAAGATCAGGGCATTCTGCGTCCGTCTTCTCCACCCGCCTAGCCCTTCAGTCAGCGGACCAGTGCTTGGAGGGAAGTGCTGGCATCGGCGGGGACAGTGTCAGCGGCGATGTCTCGGCTCCCACCAGGCCTGTGTTTGATGGCGAAAGGGAGATGTCCACCAGCGACATCTTCATCAGCTCCGGGATCAGCGAAGACACGTGCAAGACCAACATCTCCATGCCCATTCTGCCTGCTGCCGTGCACCAGTTCCTGGCCAGCCAGATGGCGATGGGAGAGCTGCAGCTGCCCACGGACCTCACCATTGACTCCACTCTGCACAAGACTCCCACCTCCTCACCCCAGAAGGCACTACCAAAAACGTGCACGCCCAGAACATCGCCCAGAAAACATTCCCCTTTAAAGGGGCTGTCCACACACATAGGCCGGTTTGCCGCTTTGTCAAAGAGGAAGGAGAGCAGCCCGGCGAAGGCGGATCCAAAGAGAAACTTGAACCCTGGTGTGAGAGAAGGTCCGAAGAGAAGACAGCTTGCAGAAAATGGAGCCAGTCCTGAGACTAAAAGTAAAACGGAGGCCAGAAAAACATGTCCTCGACGTTCACGTCCTTTTGCGGCCATCTCACAGCGAAAGCCCCCATCACGCAAAAGTAGGAGAATAGCCGCAATAGTTTCAAAAAATAGCTGTGGTTACCAAGAGAGCCATGCCACACACTTGAAAGAACCCCAGAACAGTTCGGCTACTTCTTGCAAGCAGCAGGTGTCTCCCAAGAAGTCTCCACAAAAAATGGTCACAAAAAAGACTGTAAAGACCTCGGTGGCCAGCAGCACAAAAGAGAGAAAAGACTCCTCAGGAAATGATGACATTGAAATTTACTCGTGCTCAACGTCATCAGACTCAAACTCTGACGCAAGCTCGGACGTTCCTTTGTCTGAAATTGCAAAGAAGATTCGGTGTCGGAACGCCAGAGCCGCCAGCAGTTCTAGAGCAAAGCCACTCAAGGAACTTCAGCAGGCGAAAAACTCCAAAGAACAAAAGGGGCCATCGCCTGGCACAGTCACTGAAGAAAGCCGGGTCTGTACGGGCCCTGAAGGACTGTCAAAAGATGCAAGGTCTTTGCAGAAGCCTACTCCTCCATCTGCAGCACAGAGGGAGGGTCAGATAGCGGAGAAACCCATCTCTACATCCCAGAGGCCAGACACGCCACCTTTATCAAGAAGGCAGCCGCTCGGTAGGAAGGACCTTACCAGGTTGAAGCCTGTTCCAGCACCTTCACCTGGGAAGAGACCTCCAGTGGGAAGGAAGAATATTCGCCTTATCGAGTCCAGCATGCCAATGGGGAGCGACACGGACGTCTCTGATGAGCGGACTGAAAGCGATGCTGAAAATTCTGATGAGTCAGATGGGAACAGCAGTTCAAAATCAGGCAAGGATCCCGGCGGTTCAAGGCCTGAGTTGCCTTCAGCAGGGAAGAAGCCCCCAGCAGGAACCCCATCTGACAGGCCAGGGAGCCCCAGAGAAGGTAACGCTGACAGTGCTAACGTGTTGAGTGAAAAAAATTGTTCAGGGTTGGGTAGGCCTAAAGAGTCCAGCCGGGGTAGCAGTTCCACAGATGTGGAAGTTGACGTTTGCGCTTTGTCTGATGATGGGGGTGATGTTGAGGCTTCCACAGAGAAAGGGCAGCCAACCTCCCAGAGCTTTAGGAAGAGGCTGGCTATTATCGCTGCCAAAAAGGCTGCAAAGGCAAAGCGTCTTCAGCGAACAGTTGCTGGTAGCAGTAAGACTCAAGAGCTCAGTCCTTCAAAAGGGAAGGGTAGTATGCCAGCAAAATCGCCGAGCCCATCCGCGAAAAAGCTGAGCCCCAAAAGCCATTGTCCTTTGTCAAAACCCCAGAGCCCTTCGGGGAAGACCAAGCCCACAGGAAACTCAACAAATACATCAGTCTCCGGAGTAAGAGACTGTGAAATTACAGAGCACAGCAGTGAGACCAGCCAAATGCCCAGGCTGGATGCCGGAAGCACTGTGACCGAGAAGCACACACCCTTGGCAAACAGGCACAGTATGGAAGGACACAAAACACCGAGTCCAACAATGAGAAACAGTTCCAGTAGCCTTCATCCTGGGACAGAAACCTGCAGCTTGTCTCCCAAGGCAGACCACCGGAGTGTAGCAAGCCCGACGGAAAGGTTGACAGTTTCTGCAGGCAGGTCCTATGAAACGGTGAAACCCGTTACGGAGCCAAGCTCAGCACCTGGACCTGCAAACGCAGGTGACATGATCCAGGAGCACGACATTGAAGCAGCTAGACCTGCTACAGAAAGAAGAACGCCCAGTCCAGCAACGAAGAGACAGAACTTAAAAAGCCGTCGCCTCTCAACAAAAGCCCTCAGCCCTGCAAGTTCAAGGACCAGCCCAAGAGACAAGGCCAAGTTGCCACTTTCTTCGGGCCAATGCCACAGCCCTTCAAGGAAAGATCGTAGCCCAAGAAGCAAAGCGAAGTCACCGGTTTCTTCAGCCAAAACCCACTGTGTTCCAAGTGCCACAACTCAGCAGAGTTCTGCAGGTATGGAGAATAACTGGAGGAAGGGATTTATGATTAGAAAGCGTACATTTAAGTGCAGTGAGTCTGCTCGAGAGCAGAGAATGGCGCTATATAAAAGATGACTAAGGGTATACCTCTGGTGGAGTTTATGTACCTTGTATTTATACGCATTTGCCAGGTGAGAGCTACTGTAGGTGACTCAGGTCTTTGTTGTTGTGCTTGTGTTAATTATTTTGAGTGCTAGTTAATTCCCATGTGTGTTGAGTCTTTTGACCTTTTTATTCATGAACATACGTACACCAAGCACGCACATAAATATGAAAATCTAAACCAGCTAGGGATCATCCTGTTCAACTGTACAAGTTGCTTGGTGTTTGTTGTTGGTGTGTTGTTTGTTGCATTCTCCCTGAGGTGACTGTGCAGTTGACAGATGTTAAAGTCAAAGAAGTAACTGGTTTTTTTTTTATTGTGACAGTTGTCTCAAATTTGTTTGATCAGTATTTACAGCCATACATTTAGACAGGGTACTCTTCCGTTGTATTTTGACTGGGCATAAAACACCAAGCTACCTACCTACCTTCCGTTGTATTTTTAATAATTTTCTCTGTTTTTTTTACTCTCACCGTTTGACCCTCATGTTCCAGAAGCGGCAGGTCCCCCTGGCATCAGTGGGCAGGCAGTGGCAGGGACAGGGTGGGGCCAGCAGAACCAGACCTTCCGCTTCATGCCCGTGTCGCAGCCAGAGGTGGTGGGCATCCAGAAGCAGGGGCCGTACAGAAGGATCAAGCCCATCATGCTCTCCAAGACCATTTCTTCCTGTGAGTATTTACTTACGGCTCAGTGCCAGTGGTACACGTAGTTCAGGAGCTGCGTGAGAGTCGAGGTGGCCGTGGACGTAAAGCTGTAGTGAACCGTACTTCGGCATTGGCCACAGCTTGTCCCTAATATGTCAACTGACATCTGAGGACATTAAGCATCACTTCATCATCATCATCATCATCAGTGGTACAGTGCTGTTATTGAGCATCATAGATCGTACTGGAGATCAAATCCATCCTGCTGTCCAAGAGCATTTTTTTTCCTGTGAGTTTTACTTTCTGCTCAGCACCAGTTTACAGTGCTGTTTTGGAGCATCGTAAGTCGTACTGGAGGGTCAAACCCATCCTGCTGTCCAAAAGCATTTTTCTTCCTGTGAATTTTACTTACTGCTTAGCGCCAATTTACAGTGGTGTTCTTGGGCATCACGAGTCGTATTGGAGAATCAAACCCATCCTACTGTCCAAGAGCATTTCTTCCTGTGAGTATTTACGTATGGCTCCATGCCAGTTGTAGTGCTGTTTGAGAGCATCCTAAGTCGTACTGGAGGATTAAAACCCATCTTGCTGTCCAAGAGCATTTCTTCCTGTGAGTATTTAGTATTTACGTTCAGCTCAGTGCCAGTTGTACAGTGCTTTTCTGGAGCATCATACCATGTACTGGAGGATCAAGCCCAGTCTGTCGTCCAAGAGAATTTCCTCCTGTGAGTATTTACTGCTCAACACCAAGTGCCTGTACTTGTAGAGGTGTTTTGGGGCATCATAGATCGTACTGGAGAATCAAGCCCACTTTGTTGTCCAGGAGCATTTCTTCCTGGGACTGGTGTATTTACTTACTGCTCAACACCGTTGCAGAGCAGTTCTTCGGCATCATAGGTGGTACTGGAGGATCACGCCCATCTTGTTGTCCAAGAGCATTTCCTGAATATACTGCTCAACACCCCATTGCACTGGTACGGTGGTAGAGCAGTTCTTGGGCATCATAGGTGGTATTGGAGGATCATGCCCATCTTGTTGTCCAAGAGCATTTCTTCCTGTGAATATTTACGGCTCAGTAGTGTTCTACAGTTGTTCATGGGCAAACCATGTCATGCTAGAGGATAAAGTCCATCTTGTTCATGAAAATCTCGTATCTCTGATCTCTTACTGATCAACACCAGTTGCACAGTGCTAGTCTTGGGCATCACTGGTGGTACAGGTGGGCCAAGTCCACCTTGTTGTGGAAGAACACTTCTTATAATAATAATGTACATTTATCATGAGCTCATCAATGCCCTGAGCGCTCACATAATACATATTAACCTAAATATGATATTCTATACACATATAGAGCATAGTTCTACCAAAACAATTTACATAAAGTATTATACCCAAAAAAAAGCATTATAAACACACACATACACACACACACACACACACACACACACACACACACACACACACACACACACACACACACACACACACACACAGTGACTAGCAGAAACTGGGTATTGATATTAGTTAGGATGGAAATACTGTGAGAAGAGGAAGGTTTTCAGTTTGGCCTTAAAAGATGACAAGGTTGAGCAGTGTCTAAGGTCTTGTGGGAGTGAATTCCAAATGTGGAGTCCAAAGCAAGAGACGGCGCAATAGCCATGAGTCTTGCGTTTGTATTGTTGGATTTCCATATGAGTTTATACTGGTCAGCACCATTGTAGAGCTACTTTTGTGCTCAAAGTCATAGAAGTACACATTCTATGCATACAGATCAGCCTTGTCCAAAACTGTTTGTGTTCGTAGATATCACTACCATTGTAGATGTTAGTTTGTACAGGTCAGCATCATTGTAAAGCTACTCTTGGGCTCAGTCACAGAAGCACACATTCCACGCATGTAGATCAGCCTTGTCCAAAACTTTGTTCATGTTATGTCATAGATATCAGCACCATTGTAGATGTTAGTTTGTACAGGTCAGCACCGTTGTAAAGCTACTCTTGGGCTCACAGTTACAGAAGCATACATTCCATGCATGTAGATCAGCCTTGTTCAAGACTTTGTTCATGTTACCTCATAGATACCAGCACCATTGTAGATGTTTGTACAGGTCAGCACCATTGTAGAGCTACTGTTGGGCTTCCAGAAAGGCACAGTCCTTTCATGTAGAAGAACATTTTTTTCATGCAAGTACTTACTGGTCACCATCATTGGGCATAGCAAATCCAGATGGGTTAACAGAAGTGCCATTGCATGTATGACCATACACACACACACAATATATATATTATATATATATATATATATATATATATATATATATATATATATATAATATATTATGAGCATGTGCCAAAAGGTGCTGCTTAGAAGGTGGACATTAGGGTGAAAAATAAAAGCAGAAAAGTCATTTAGCAAGTAACACCATTTAAAAGATAAGTCTTTTTTATATATACATTTCAGGTCTGAAAAAGATAACTTGATGAAGCGAGTCTGAGAAAAAGACATTTAAAGACGGGCACCTGAATCTGTCGGATGCAACACAGGACACAATGTTTGTTTTGATTTAATCCTTGAATTTAATGATTGTATCAATCTGTGGGGAAAATAAACATCCATCGTTTATAACAAGACAGTAAAACTTAAATTGACTCAATTCACTTTTTATGTCATATTCAAAATCATAACAATGATGTCCTGTGTTACATCTGACAGACTGCCACCTTTAATTTTTTTAATAAAATGAAAATGAGACACAACTCTGAATCAAAAATAGGATGTGTTTATTAGAATTTATGAAGCATAGTTGTTTCCATGACTGCAGCATGAAATAAGGTCATCAACGACATTTTTTTACATTTTATCTGTCGGATGTAACGATTATTGGATGGACATAACATTTCCCATGCTCACAATACACAGCTTATAAAATAACAGTGCTGACTTCCCTACACTGCAACAAAATGTTACCAGCTGATTTAGTAGTGGTTTTAATGACTGCAGCACTAAACAAGTTGCTTGTATAGTTGTAATTTTGTCAAAGGCCCTTTTTCAGCATTTTATCTGTTGGATGTAACAACTCTATGGTGGACACAGCACTTCCTTTCCTGTAAAACATATGCACAGCTAATAAAATCACTTAGTTTCCTACATCTGACACATTGCTGTAAATACTGAACAAGGCCGAAACCATTATTTAAAGTAATGCACTGTCGGATGCCTCGCATATCAGAGGACACAATGGAATATGTAACACTGGACAGTCAGTATGTGACTTAGAAAAAGTACAGCCAAGTTGTCATTATTATATATTCTTTCATTGACAAAACAGAAAACCATGTGAATTACAAATGTACATTCACCCTATACCCTATTGTTAACAGCAGGTAAAATTCAATTACGAAAGACATTGATTTGGCATTCAAGTCTCACTACCTGGAATAACAACTGTAACACATTGTAAGTAACCAGAAACAGTAATGCAAAATCTGGAAACTGATGACAAAGCATAGAGAATTTCCCATGTTAACACTAATTCTTCCCATCCTAATAAATTTAAAAGATTTGTTTTCAGTGAGTTGGCACTTTAGCATTGAGACATATCTTTATTTCTCTGCTGTTCCTAAGTACTGCAGTGCTTCCCAGGATGAATCTGGCTTCATGCTCCACTAATGTTGTCCCCGCTGTGTCATGAAAAACACTTGCTCTTGCCCTTTTGGAGCATCGACCTCTTTAGCCTGAAAAGAAACATGCATGTGTACAAAATAAGGCAATAAAACAACTGTTTTTGAGGATATGTCTCCTTATTTATAGGTATGCAACTCTGGAGACCTACATGCATATAAGATATTGTGTGTGTCTGCACGCGCACGTGTGTGTGTTTTGACTTTCCCCCGAATATATATATATATATATACATATTTATATCAGACATTAGGTAATATTACTAACATATATATATATATATATATATATGTTAATATATAGTGCTGTAGTTGAAACATAATAACATAATACCGTCCTTTTTTAAATTTCTGTTCATTTGGTCTTTTCATCCCTACTAACTTCCACCCTACATTGTGCCACAGTGTATTGTATTTTGTGTTGTATGAATTTTATGTCTTCATGTTGCATATTTATAGTGAATTGTCACAATAATTCTACTTTATATGCTGCACTGTATTGTATTTGTACTGCAATGCACATATAAAACTACATCAGTTAAGAAATTCTATTCTGGCTTTCACTAGTTTCAGCACACACTTTAGAATGCATCTGTCCTGCTAGAAATAGAATCAAAACAACAATAACAATATGCTTTATTCATCCCAGGGAAATGGGAAGGCCTGGGAAGATAAAATAATTTAAATTTTTTTCCTCCCTAATCACAATGTTAATGTCATGGTAATGCTTCTTTTCTTTTTCTTTCTTCTTCTTTTTGTTGTTGTTGTTGTGTGTTTGTACAATTTGTATAAATTGGTATAAATAGATAATTTACGGCTATGCCTTTTTTAAACTCTTAGTTCACATCACAGACGGCAATAATAAACCTGTAGAGTTGCAGAAGTGTACTGAGGAGTAAGAATTTGTGTCATGGCATCATGCTGTTCTGATCGACTGAACAAATGAAAAAAACGCTGTCCGACAGCGGCAAATCAACTCCGAAACGTGTGCTGTCGTAAACACGGGTATTTTCGCCATTATGAAGTAAACACTTGAACGTATAAGTTTTTCTCTTTCAGTCGAAACACTAAGAAAAAACTAGTTCGTTGATCGAAACGTGGACATTACTGTGCAAAATTCGGTCACTCGCGATCGAAACACTGACCTAAGGCCCGCTTGTGTCATCCGAGAAACAGCGGGCTATCGAACGAAGACATCACTTTGAATTTGCACACTGCCGACCGAAACCTGTTTAATAATGGTCACTTCGCTTACAATTATGAATGAAAATGCAAAAATAACGTTGTATCAATGAAAAGTAACTATTTAATCTGTCGGACGCAACATCACATTTCGATCGAAACTGTAAAAAGGTACATGACCCAAATCGAAAATTCACTCACCGTTCCTTGTTGGCACCATGTTTGAAGAGAAAGTAGGCGCAAAGCACTGTGGGTAAACATGGCCACGCTTTGTGCAAAAAGACCGTGGTCACAAAATCGACGTTTATCCCCAGAATCGGCAATTCTTTGATCGTAACGGACTGACAAAATAAAAAATTGAAATTTTAAACTTGATTTTTTTTTATTACGAACGGAATCCAACGCTTTTATTATCACTGCTTTCGACTAAACACTGATTTTAGCAACAGCTTCTTTGTTTCACCACCCACAAGTCCGCAGTGAATAGTAGCAGACGAACGTTTTCGTCAGCATCGGAACCGGACCCAATGCGTTTCGATCGAAATAAACATATGTTTATTTCAATTATTCAGATTTTACAAATAGTTATGAGCCGTTTTCTCAAGCATTAAAAAGCTTTGACTATGTCCTGTCAGGCAGCAAAGGGAAAATTGCCTAAAGAAGAAAGATGCAAACAAAACGACAACTGAAGCGGTGCACCCGAAATGTCCACCCTTCCTTTGCCGATTTTCGGCCCGGACTTGGTGTAAATTTTCATATTTTACTAACTCAAAACTGACTTTGGGAGTCAAGTTTATCTTTATTATCTCTTTGATGCATACTCTTTCAGATAAAGTTAGGTTTGTTCAGAGAAAACTTAAACCTGAAGAAGCATTTATGACCAAAAAATGGATGGTCCTCGCAGAGCACCTTTTGGCACATGCTCATATATTGTACATAATTATACAAACCCACAAATGGCAAAAAATCACTTTCAGAATGACCATTCAGAGCCAGCAAATTTCTTGTGTTGCAGACTTTGCATCAGAGAGAGGAGGCAGGAGCGGGGCCGGGCAGAACATGTTCGACATCGGCCCAGTGCCCTCCCCTTCCTGCTCCGTCTTCTCCGCAGTGTCCCCGGCTGCCTGGCAGAGTGAGCTGTCCTCTGGGACGCAGACGGCGCCTCCAGGAGTCCTCTCCCCTCCCGTGCCCCCTCCCTCGTCTCAGTCCCAGTCATCGCTCCCAGCAGCCTTTTCCCGGGGTGGATTTCTCGACTCCACTCGCTCCCCGGCCACCTCTCGAACCCTTGGGAGCATGTCGTCCTTGGACAGTTCTGTGACATCGCCTCCAGGTGGATTCCGTGCTCCTGCCCCTTCTGCTGCTTCCGCAGCTGTTGCTGGTGGCTCAGCCCCAAAGGCGGTGTCAGGCGGTGGTGCGAGATCCAAGCCGTCATCAGCAGAGGCTGCAAGCCCAGAGTCGTCTTCAGGGAAAGCAGACCCGAAACCGTTTGCAGGTACCAGGAGTCGTACCAGGAAGTCGTCAGTTGGTGGCGCGGCGCCAGAATCATTGGGTGAAAGTTGCGTGACTGAGACAGCGGGAAAGCACCAGACGGCGGCTGCCCATGCTGGGAAGGCTTTGTCTGATGCTGGCCGTGCGGCTGGCGCTGGAGGCAGGAAGCCACGTGGTAGACAGAGCGCCGGCAAAACCAGGGGCCCTCAACAGCCCAGGGGGGCAACCAAGGCGGCGAAAAGACAGAGCTGGTCTCGTCTGCCCGACACTGCTTCACCATCGTCCGCTTGCGCTGCTACACCTAGCCCTGGCGGTGAAACGCCCGGGCAGGATCAGGCAGCCGAGGAGTCAACTGAGGCAGCAGCGGATGCCCAGAAGGCAGCAGACCGTCTGGAGACTGAGGCGGCCGTGAGGGCGCTGGTGGGGCTGAGTGTGTCAGATGGTCACCAGGATGACCAGGCTGTGCCGTTTGACTGTGGCCCCAAGGAGAAGGCGTGCAGTGAGAGGAGCAGAGATATGGACGAAATGATCGTAGGGCAAGAGAGGTTGACGGACGACGAGACTCGCGATTGTCCTGAAAGCGTCACCTGCTCCACTGGCTGCAACGAAGGGCTAGGCAGGGAAGGGAGTGCAGAGGATCAGACGAGTCACGTGGATGAGGTGGATTGTTTGCCAGAGACAGCCGCCTGCCAGCTGCCAGAAGTTACACAGCAGCTTACCGACACTGCAGCAGTGGCAGGCAAATCTGCTGGTGCAGAGCCCGAACTGCCAGTTCCAGAACAGCCATCCGCAGCTGCGAGTCTGCCCCAGGCTTCAAGGAAGCGGAAGATTAGGTCCTCACCCAGGAAGACTGCCGACAAAAGAGCCAGGAGGGAGCCGTCACCTGCAGCGAGGCGGGATATGTCTCGTGACGGCGTGAGCACTTCCTTCAAGTCGCCGACAAGAAAGAACGAGGGAGGAAGCAAAGCAAGAGGCAGCACCACCATAAACGAAGACTCCACCCAGGGGCAGAATTGGTGCTTGTCCATGCCTTTCCTTGGAGACGTTTCCATGAGCCCCAGTAAACCGAGAGGCCTCCAAGGAGGCTCAGCCTCCTCTGGAAAGTTTCAGTGTTGTGCACATTGAAGAAAGTACTTCTGTTCCTGCTGGAACCTCTTCCCTTGTAAGCGGCCGATCTATCATCAATAGGTTCTCGTCATTGCTGGACAAACTGGAATCAGACAGACAGGGCAACCCCGATGACAATGGCATGGTGGTTGGCACACCAGCCACCATGCTACGCAGTGTTCAGATGAATCACCTGCACTGTGCGCCAACGGAGAGCCCAAATCCAACCGTTGAAGAGCCAGCCTGCCCAGACCAAACTGTTCAAGAGGGGTCGGCAGAGCCGGGCCGGCTTCCTCAGGGTGTCCCGCTCATGTCGTGGGGTCCGGATCCTCCAGTGCAGAACATGCAGGTGGTGCTGCTGTCACAGGCCAGCCCCCAGCCTCTCGGATTTGTGTTCTCACCACCCCCACCCCAGCAGAGTCACCTCCAGCTTATAGAGGACCTGAACAAAAAGAAAGGGGCCAACAGCAGGAAGAGAAGACAAAGGGGACAGCCTGCAGAGCCCAGCAACCCTGAAGGACCCAAAGAGACCCGAAAGCGGGGCAGATGCAGAAGGAAAGGGCCGAGCACCCTTCACGTGATTCCGCAGGAGCTGGTGATGGGTTCCAGTAGGTGCAGAACCCTTCTGCCCAAAAGCCTCCTCCCTGAGGCCTGTGGCGGTGGCAACAACATGTTTGTGGTGGTGGACAGTCACGCCCCGTCTGCCTTGGATGCCAACACCGCCTGCTTAGATATTAACCCTCTCGATGCTGCGGTGCAGCACATCTTTCCCGAGTTTACAGCACAAGGCCTTGCTGACAGTCAGTCGGGTGGGGTGACGGCAGACCAGGATGCTGGTGGGGCGGCAACCAGTCCGCATCCCAGCACGCCTGTTCAGCAAGCTTCTTCTGCTGTAAGCAAGGCCCAGCCCAGCAGACGGAAATCCGGTCAGCGCAAGGGAAGGATTGAAACAGCTACTGCCGGCATGCAGGTGGAGGGGGCCAAACAAAAGAGGAGCAGGAAGACCAAAGAAAGTTTCGCTGCGGACACTCTGCCAGAGCTTGCATCCCCACAGCCTCTCGTCATAGATGACAGAATTCTGCTCTCTGGGGCAGAAACTCCACCATCCACGACAAGAGCCGGAAGGAAGTGCCCCAGGCAAAGAGGTCATGGCATGGGCGAGAAACAGAAAGAGACACAAGCTGGCAGAAATGCTGAAAGTCCATGTGGGAAACCCAGAGGCCCCTCGCGACAAAATCTCACATGCAGATCAGCTACGCAGCTGAGTGCCGTGTCTGCATCAAGCGACGGTGAGCATGCACAAACTTCTGTTTGCGGTACCTTCAGCCCTCCTCAGCAGCCATCAGCCACGTCGGCCCAAGAGCTGTTCAGACTCATGATGAACCCCTCAGTGCCTCATGCTGTCCCTGTGGCCGAAGGCGACTACGATGTGAACTTGTCCGACCACGACACCCTCACGGCTCTGGTGCCTGCTTCAATGCTGCCACCATTGCCCTCCTCGCCAAGTGACGCGGGTTCATTAATAACCACGCCAAACCATCCTGGGTCAGGTTTCCGGTCCCCTGCCTCCAGATTTGATGCCACTCCAGAGCTGACTGCCTTTCAGGCACCCGTGACAGGGCACTCTGGCCAGCACAGGAAGTCTCCTCTGGCTTCAACCTCTGCGGCTGGTGAAGATGCTGCTTCAGCCTCTTCTGCTGCTGGTCAGCGTGATGGACTGGGCAGTTCAGCCCCAGCAGATTTTCCCCAGCCTGCCCCAGCCAAGCGAACAGCCCGTGGACTGGCGTCGGGGAAGCAACATCCGGGAGGTCTCGGCAACACAGCTGCGGCTGCGGTTCACCTGTACCCACCTACTCTCCCATCAGCTCTCGTCTCGTCACATGGTAGATCTGACCGGGACCGTTCTGCGCTTGTTGGCGGCAGCGCCAGCGACTCGCCCAGAGCAGTGCAGGCTGCCGAGACCCTGGCGTCCCTGGCTTCCCTGGGAGCCCCCAGATCAGCGATGGAGTCTGGGGTTGGTGATCAGCCGGCCAAGGATGGGGTGAAGGCGTCCGAGTCACCCAAGAAGCCAGCATCGGTGGGTGGTCTGCTTTACTGTTCATGTGACCTTGATTAGATATTTAAGCAAACTTGAAGGTCAGAGTGAAAAGGCCTGTGAGCCGGTTTGGCTTAGTGGTAAGGCGTTAGGCTGGTAAGCAGAAGGACCTCGGTTCGAATCTGCTTCGGCTCTCCTTTCTCTTCAAAGGTTGAGGTCTGTGGACACTGTCTTGTGACTTTGTCCCTCACAATTATGAAAAATTAAAATGGCTCTCATCGCTGCCCATCTTAATGCAGAAGTCATTCTGGTGGTGACAGCCACGTAGTGATAGGTATATAATCTCCCTCTTCCCCCATCTCCATACCCTCTTCTCCCCGTCCCTAATAAACCTCATGGTTTCTGTGGACATTAAGCACCATGTTCACTTACAGAGTGAAAATAGTGCCTGGTTATCTCTTTTTTTCTTTTTGTGGCAGTGATGGTTGGGTGGGCAGGCACTTTCATTCAGCAATACATGAAAGAGTAGGTAGACTTAACGCATTACTTTAGAAGTTGCTAGAACTTGATAATGCGGGATAGTGCTGTTGTAACCCAGATTTTAAGGTTCACTTAGTTAAAAATAATTGAAACTCAAATGTTGAATTTATGGAAGTCTTCACCTCTTGCAAATGTTGAGTGGAAGCTGTACTTTGATCACGTAATTGTAACATACATCAGTCATCATGATCTCCAAAACATTTGGTTATTTTGTAATATTTTATTATTATCTTTTTCAGAAGGTGGACAGGCTCAAAAAGATCAGCATTGACAAATTTCTCAGCAAGAAGGTTCATAAGATGAAGTGAGGCTCTTGGCATTCTGGAAGAGATTGTTTGTGGAGGTGAAAAATGCCATGACAGTGTCGTCCACGAGCATCAAGGAATACAGGCCATCCGTACTTTTCATCACTTTTTTGTTTGTTTTTCTGTGGTGGTCTTCTGACACCATTTTAAAAGGGTTGGGACTGTCCTTGGGTTTCAGGTGGGGTTGAGGGGGTTGAGCTTTGTGTTTCGTGCATGCAGTCAGAGACAGGTTGAAAAGCATCTGTCAGTAGTTAATTTGACTGGACCACATTTGGATTGTTTTTTTGTGTTTTATTTTTGGTTAGAAAGTGCCAAATTGTAGAGAGTACATTTTCAGTACTGGGTGGGGCAGTAGGCATAGGGCAAGACACGTCTTTGTAGCTTTGCCTGTCATGCAGTTTTCCTCATGTTTTGCATTAGCCCGCAACTTGTCCGCAAAGTGTCTGTGGAGTTGTATTTGTACTGAGACAGAGTGGGAATTGTGCGATTCTGGCGTGGAGCTGTTCAAGGTGGGAACTGAGTGTGGATTCCAGAAATATTCTGCTTCATTTTTTAACAAGATTAAATGGACAAAAGAGAACAATGGGTGTTAATCAGGCTGTCTGTAATGGTCTGATCAGTGCCATTTTTAACAAGATTAAATGGACAAAAGAGAAAATGGTGTTAAGTAGGCTGTCATAATGGCCTGATTAATGCCATTTTTTTAACACGATCAAATGGACACAAGAGAACAATGGCATTAATTAGGCTGTTGTAATGACCTGATGGTTTAATTTTTTAACAAGATTAAATGGACAAATGAGAACAGTGACGTTAATTAGGCTGTCATAATGGTCTGATTGATGCCATTTTCAAACAAGATTACGTGGACAAATGAGAACAGTGGCATTAATTAGGCTGTCAGAATGGAATGGCCTGATGGCTTAATTTTTTTTAAACAGGATTAAATGGACAAATGAGAACAGTGGCATTAATTAGGCTGTCATAATGGCCTGATTAGTGCCATTTTTGAACAAGATTTAATGGACAAAAGAGAACAAAGGCATTAATCAGGCTGTCATGATGGCCTAATTTAGTCATTAATGCCGTTGTATTATGGAGGGCAGGGTGTGAGCTAGGGCTCACCTTGCAAAAGCTAGAACATGAACATCTGGCAATGAATGTGCCTTTGCCAGTGGTAGGGAAGCTAGTTTCTGGAGGGAGGGGGAGAGAGAGAGACAGACAGGCAGACAGACAGACAGAGGGACAGAGAGAAACTGACCTGCCCAAACTTAACAAAATTTCACAGTAGTTAGGCCTGGCACTTTAAGCACTGGCACTTAAAAAAACAAAAGATGGGTGGACTCAAAACTGTCAAAAGTGCAACACATTTTCAAGGGAAATTCCCACAGTGAACAGTGTTCCCCATGTCAGTTCCAGAATTGAGCAGGTTTGGCTATTCTTATTATACAGGTCATTGCAAAACTGACGCTCAGTTTAGCAATCAGCCGAATGCTGGAATTATGTATACTGTACATTCCCTCTTCTTCTTTTTCCAGAGCATAGTCATGTTATTAGCTAAGTATTCTTTGTTGTTTATTGCTTAAGGGTCACATTTCCTTTTGTGTGTACATATTTCTATATGAGATCTGTTTGGTACTGAGTGATACTGAAATCTTTATTTTGGAACTGGTAAATACTGAATTTCAGAAGTTGAGAGGGGGACCCAACTTGTCATGATCAAAAATGATTATTGTGCGAATGTGTGAGGGAGTTGACCACAGTGTGAACATAATATGTTAGAAACATAAAGAATAGTTACATGTTTTTTTCATTTTCTCCGTTACATGTGCACAGCACTGTGTGTTCTTCCGGTCCTCCAGATCACAAATCTTCCAGAACTCTTGGTTATGTGTGGCTCCTGGTCAAGTTTTAGAATCAGAAAATTGAAACTGTCATCTATGTACTTGTTTATACTATATCATTTTATACATAGCTGTGTGTTCACAAAGTTATATTAGTGATGCTGTTCACAAAGTTATATTAGTGATGCTGTGATTCTGTGACCAGTGATTTGCTGTTCTTTGTGACTTTCTGACAGTGGTCAGTTGGTTGATAATGTGGTTAAAATTGTCATTAATGATGATGGACTGTTATTTCCCTTGGAGTTGAATTCTATTACTTCATAATAATGTACTCTTTTACGTGCTGTTTCTCCAGATCGGAGCAAATAGCCCATTACAATGCAAAGAATCAAAACACTGTAAGCACACACATCCACACACAGACAACACAACACAACACAATGCAACGCAACACAGAATAACACACACATACACGTACACACACATGCACACACACACACACACACACACAGTCATTAGTATAGCTTGAGGAGGTGAGATTTCAAAGATGTGAGTGTGCTCGATGATGTAACTTTGCAAGGGAGACTGTTCCAGACAGACGTTCATGATGCAGCGTTGATGTGAGAGAGTTTTTTGGGTGAAAGAGGTCAAAGTCAACAACAACAGCAAAAAACACTGTCCACATTCTTTCATTAATCAGACAGTGGATTTGTCTCAGTTTCTTTCTTTTCTTAAGATGAGAACAGCTCAGCTGTTGTGTGTGTGGTTTTGAAGTGTGAGTATGTACTGGTCAACACCTTTCTTTTCTTAAGATGAGAACAGCTTGGCTGTTGTGTGTGTGATTTTGAAGTGTGAGTACGTACTGGTCAACACTTTTCTTTTCTTAAGATGAGAACAGCTTGGCTGTTGTGTGTGATTTTGAAGTGTGAGTATGTACTGGTCAACTGGTCAACACCTTTCTTTTCTTAAGATGAGAACAGCTTGGCTGTTGTGTGTGTGATTTTGAAGTGTGAGTAGGTACTGGTCAACACCTTTCTTTTCTTAAGATGAGAACAGCTTGGCTGTTGTGTGTGATTTTGAAGTGTGAGTATGTACTGGTCAACTGGTCAACACCTTTCTTTTCTTAAGATGAGAACAGCTTGGCTGTTGTGTGTGTGATTTTGAAGTGTGAGTATGGTACTGGTCAACACCTTTCTTTTCTTAAGATGAGAACAGCTTGGCTGTTGTGTGTGATTTTGAAGTGTGAGTATGTACTGGTCAACTGGTCAACACCTTTCTTTTCTTAAGATGAGAACAGCTTGGCTACTGTGTGTGTGGTTTTGATGTGTGCATACATACTGGTCAGCACCATCGTATGGGTAGTTCTTGGGCATAAAGAATCAAGAGTGGAGTGTTTCAGCTCTGTGCTGAAGTTGTAACCAGGGGTGGTATATTACTGATGAGCAGTGGCATCTTGCAGTTGTTATTTTCTCTACTTTGTTTTTATTATTATGAATGGTTTATATTAAGAAAAAATGTGTGTTGAAATCTTGCTGTATGTTGATGTAATTTGTATTGTAATGTACTAACTTATTGGTCATTATTTATAAGAGAGGTTAAAAATTAAAAATTAACATGGCTTGCATGTAAGCCAGTTTAGAGTTACGGTGTTTGAGACGCAAAATGTGATTGCATTTGCAGTGATGTAGATAGTAGTTAGTACAGAACAGTGAATTTAAGTGTGTGTGTGTGTGTGTGTGTGTGTGTGTGTTAATATGTTGTAGTATATAGCATGTGTGTGTGTGTGTGTTTCAGTGTTTTGAAAAATATGTACCTTATATATGTGTCACATCAGCTGAGTACTAGTCTGTATTTATTATTTATTTACTTTTTCGGAGGGGGGATTGTTTATTACAGGTTAGTACCATTACCATTGGGATTAAAAGCTTTCTCATCCAAGTACATTTAAACTGAGAAGCGGTATCTTTTGTACTTTTAATTTTATTTAGCCTGTAAACTTCTCTCTACCCTTTTTCTACTGGTTTTCTGTCTTTATGTAGGTGAGACAAGATACTTTGAAACTTTTTACACATACATTTTTTAAAGTCATATGATTAGCGTTAGCCCAGCCATGGGAAAGCTGTTAGTGTTGGAGTCTTTTGGGGTGCTGTGATGGCAAAACCCTTTGTAGTGTTTTCTTGGCTCCTGACAAATTCAAAGTAGAATCTTTGAAAATCTGTAGTAGCCATGGTTATTTCCTTGGATGCTTGGCTTGTTGTTTTATATGATATATAATATACATCAGTACTTTGATTTTACTGTCCAGCATTTTCAATGCAAATCATTTGAGCCCTTGATCCCCTTTTGTCAGTCCTCTGTGTGGCACATGTTGTCATATGCAGTTGTTAACAGTGAGAGGATAATTTCACCTGATGCTGGAGTGCTGTCTTGTCAGGTGTGGTCTGCAGATATCATTGACCAGATGATGCTCACACACACATTATACTACACACACAAATAATGCTCTCTCTCTCTCTCTTTCTCTCTCTCTCTCTCTCTTTCACACACACACACACACACACCTACACACACACACACACACACACACACACACACACACACACACACACACACACACACACAGAGTTCAAGACTAATGTTGTAGTAACACAAGCATGATTTCTGTTGTTTCCAGTGTATGTTATGAAACATTGTTAAAGTACAAAACAAACAAAAGCATTTGTGTGCTTGAACAAGTTAACAGTCAGTTGGGCAGAGTGGTTTTGTGAAGATTCTGTACCAGAAGTTGTTCCAGATAAAAAAGGAAAAGTACTTGTTTGTGGCACCTTTCAGTTTAAATACAACCCCCCCCCCCCCCCCCCCCCCCCAACACACACACACACCTCATACCATAGTAGCAAAATGAGTGTTGTGTGTGTTTGAAGTAGTTGTAAAATACTGTTGTTAGACATCAGCTAGCTTTGTAGAATATGAAGACTCAACAAGATATTATTTTTATTACTGTACTATATCAATGTTGGCAGCTTACACCAAACAACAGCTGTTCACCTGTGTGCAAGTCTGTTTGGGAGATCATGTAAATACATAGCACCTATATAGTCCTATGCTTTTGATTCCTTTTTTCATGACAGTTTATTGACTGTAAGTGTAATTATGAACGTTGCTTGCCTAGCGTGAATTACTGGTCTGTTTTCAAGATTACATAAATTACACATAGCACTTGTACTGTTGTGCTTTCCTTGATTTTGTTTGGTTTTTTTACTTTCCCATGATAAATTATACACTTTTTGTAAATTTATAAGTACTGTTTGCCTTCTGATGGTATGCATGACCAGGAAAAGACTCTGGATGTACCATAGTGTCACCAGAGGTATCAAATGGCTGTGGATCATTTGTTGGCGTGCGAAGGACATAAATGTGTGTTTGCTCATTTCTGTGCTGTGTTTTCATATGATGTGATACTGCATTTCAATTTCATGTTGCTTCATGATGCTACCTGTACGAAGCAAGTTAAGGGGTTGCATTATATTATGTGTGTACATTAAATCCTACTTTCCCTTCAAGGTAGAAATGGAAAAAGATGCTGGTCTTTGATTGCTGGTAAGTGGTGTGTATGTGTGTGTGTTGTTAACAGTGTGCATGTGCGTGTGTGTGTGTGTGTGTGTGTGTAGTTTTGCAGTTGTGTGTGAGAGAGGGATGCAGACAAGACAGTGCTGAGCTAGCAGCTAGGTTAAATAGGATACTTATCACACACAACAGTGTTTTGCAAGAGCCCGTTTTATTAGATTGTCGGTATCACAGCAATAACATGACCCACCTGAAGTAAAGCTGACACAATATCACAACAATAAGTCAAGATGAAATCATGCTCATCATGTACACACAAAGTATTTCAAATGTTATGGTCAAACTGTCTGAAATGCTTGGACAAGATTCTGGTGAGAATGCTTATCATATACATGTATACAAAGCATTTCATGTTATGGTCAAACTGTCTGAATGCTTGGACAAGATTCTTATGAGAATGCTTATGTACATGTATACAAAGCATTTCATGTTGAGGTCAAACTGTCTGAAATGCTTGGACAAGATTTATACGGTCTTTAAAAGTCCAGAGAAACTTGGGTGCCTTTCTCCAAGCCAGGAAAGTTTGAAGAAAATGGCAGTTTGGGCCAAGGTCTTGAAAGTTTGGGAATTTCATGATAATGACCAACAGATCACCTGCAAAAGGGGGATTAAAAAACAAACAAATGCGAGATCAGAATGGATTACAAAAGAAAAATACAAAATTCATTTTGACTTGAAACCTGACTGTTCAAACTGTACATGTAACTGAGCAGTAACTTGGTCTGGAAAAATGATCTAAACGTTTGGGAATTATGAAGTAAATGTCCAGTACAAATCCCGTCTGACATTTATACAGTACGAGGAACTTGCCTGATGCATTCTGAGGAAGACACAGCTGCATTAGCGCAACATACAAGGACTTTTGATACACTTCAGGTACCAAGCAGTACGTTTCATGTCCTAATGAAATGCATCAGATGCTCTGGTCCTCAGATGCACAGCATAATGAACTGCCAACACCATGATTCAGTATGAAGCAGTTTCATGTCATTGTGAACTTGCCTGAAACACTTTGAGACAGCACAATGTACATAAACAGTGATATCATTTGGTATGAAGCAGTGTCATGTTGAAGTGGACTTGCCTAAAACACTGTGAATAAAGAATATTTATTTGTCCTCTGTAAACACATGAACTTTGAATTACAGTCATGATGAAAAATAAACAACGTGATAAGTAATATACTGTGCTGCATGCTGACTTTTCATAAATCAGTCTCACGCGCGCATATATGCATGCTGCCTGAGCTAAAATGTACAAGTCAATTTAGACAGATTAAAAATAGATCACTTGCACACGCATGCACACACACACACACACACACACACACACACCTGCCAAAGTGAAACTGCACAGAAGCTAACACAACTTGAAAGAATCACTGATACCACTGAATATGACTATGAAGCAGTTCCATGCCCCAGTGAATTTTCCTGAAACACTGAATTATGGAACACCATTATTATTGAATCAATATTTTATTTTATGTCTGTTCACAGCAAGGTGATATTACATACACACACACAAACACACAATTATTACTGAAATGCTCCCAGTTGGAAATAACTGCATTTAGAAGATCAGAACAACAAAAACAATGCTAAAGTTTGTTTATTGCATCTGCCCACACAGTCACTTGTGGACAACACACATGCACACTTAAAATCAAAATGCTGCATCTTCTAACAGCAAAAAGGTTTTCTATTTTCAGGAAATATCAGTATGATTTTAATATTTGTGCAATGTACATTGTTCCCTGAACAAAAGTTCAGGCCCCAAAGAAATGCTGTGTATCAAAAATAGTTGTTACTCTTTGTCATATTAGTGTCCAACTGTATGGCGATTTTGTTGTGTGCATGCAGAAGATGTTGAGCTATGACAAGTTTTAAGTATGTAACGCAAAGGGCCTGCAGCATGACTATGACAAAGAGGAACCTGGCTAGTGATACCAATCAAAGGGCGACAGTAAAGATCAGTTCTTTTTTCCTAGTTATATGCACACGCTCACTCACTCACACACACGTTCTCTCATACACACACACATGCATGCATAAATACACATGCATGCTCAAACAAATGCGTGCACACAGAGAGAAATGCATGCATGCACGCATACACACACACACACACACACTTTATTAGCCCACTGTAAATTTGGGTCACTTCCCAAAGGGTTTGCTAGTTAATTCTCAGAGTCTAACAGCCTGTTGATTGCACACTCACCCCAGGACCAATGACACATTCACAATTATTCAACGCCAGGTACAAAACACAAGTCACCAAATATCAAGTTAAGACAGCCAGCTGCAGCAGCTTTCCGAGCTCAGGAGCTGTGTGAAAGTCGAGGTGGCCGTCCTGGGCTCCCATCCCTAATAAGCCTACGGTTTCTGTGGACAT
>JABMCL010000854.1:432500-443277 GCA_018857735.1 Alviniconcha marisindica | reverse complement strand
CTGCTTAGCGGGTCTCTCCTACAAAACAAAGCGAAAGTCACGGTCAGCAAGAACAGTTCAGCCCGGTTCAACATGGTGTATACGCGCTGGGAAAAGTCCATATGCGCTCCACTTCATCTCTCAGAAGTTTACCCCAACGGTTCCTTTGAAACGGTTCCAATGTTTGTCTGATTGACGATGGCCCTCTCTCGTCAAAATTTCAATTAACGAGCAAAAGCACGAGTAAAGATGATCAACAACAACGTGCCCGTGCAATCCACTTTTAACCCTCTCACTGCCCCGGCCTGTAAAATTTCCGGGCTGAAAGATACACGCACGCGCCTCAAAAACAGTATATTTTTGGGTCCTATAGCGCATCTACTTTCGGTGATATGCGTTTTGATTAAAATCCTTTCACACACCAGTTCGAAAAAGGAAACAAAAAGGTTTAACGGTTTCAAATTTCGCACTTTTATTGGTCGTTTTCAAGTGACTTCATGTCAGTGAAGGGGTTAAGTTGACACTACAGCAAACTTCAGACTTCGAGTCCGAAAGGGTCACAGCTTCTTTATGCCATTTCAAGTTCAGTGTGCCAGTGCATGCTCTAACTGGCAGAACGGTAAACCTGCAACGGCAGTCAGAGAACTGACATTGATTATAGAAAACGAGACTGGAAATTCACAAAGCAATCTAGATTCCAGAAAATCCGATCGTGTCAAAGTGATTACGGGAATCATGATTATGATAAACGTGATATGGGACACGTAATTACCGGAAACGTGATTACGACAAGAATGGTGATGCACCGGGAACGTTCAGTTGGTTACGGGGTGTGAGTTGAAGGCAAAAAGTGTACTCGGTGACGTAAGGTGGAAGGTGGAAAATATATCAGTTGCGTGAGTTCAGACAAAGTGGACAGGTTACGTTGCGTGAGTTGAAGGTGGAAAACTTGGTTACATGCCTTGAGTTTCGGCTGGAGACTTTGTTGGTTGGTTACGTGGCGTAAGCTGAAGTTGGAAACTCTGATGGTTGGTTACGTGGAGTAAGCTTATGTTGGAAACTTTGCTAGTTGATTATGTGGCGTAAAATGAAAGTGCAAAGTTCGTTTGGTTGGTTACGTGGCGTAAGATGAAGGTGGACAGTTTATCTGGTTGGTTGCGGGGGTAAATGAAGTGGACAGTGCATATGGTCGGCTATGTGACGTAAAATGAAGGTGGACAGTATATATATATATATATATATATATATATATATATATATATATATATATGGAGAGAGAGAGAGAGAGAGAGAGAGAGAGAGAGAGAGAGAGAGAGAGAGAGAGAGAGAGAGAGAGAGAGAGAGAGTTACGTGACGTAAAATGAAGGTAGACTGTTTATCTGGCTGGTTAGGCCGCCTAATTAAAACCTAAAAAGTTTACCTGGCTGTATACAGGAAAGGAGAAAGGATGACTCTGATCAGTTGTACAAACCACATGTCAAATATTTTATCGACATGTCAAATATTTTTACTGCTCTACTGACGATCGAATGTATTACGCTCATAGCCTATTCAAACGAGCAATTAGATCGCTGCCTTGAACTGTCCGCGTCCCCCCATCAGTTCTGGCAAAGCTGTTCAGATCATTTAAATTACGCTTACGGTGGACTGTAGCCCATAACAACATACGTTGGCGTAACAGCCAGTACCATGCTTTTCGACATAACCGTCCATGAGCTACCTTCAAGCAATATTACCATAAACGAAACCACCCCGACGTTGGCGTAACAACCAGCACCATGCTTTTCGACATAATCGTCCATGAGCTACCTTCAAGCAATATTACCATAAACGAAACCACCCCGACGTTGGCGTAACAGCCAGGACCATGCTTTTTGGACATAACCATCCATGAGCTACCTTCAAGCAATATTACCATAAACGAAACCACCCCGACGTGGGTTTGGGCCCAAAGTAACCAAAGCCCAGGGCCAAAGGCAGGGCCATGCTTTTCGACATAACCGTCCATGAGCTACCTTCAATCAATAATTATTACCATAAACGAAACCACCCCGACGTCGGTTGGCGTAACAGTCAGGGCCATGCTTTTCGACATAACCGTCCTTGAGCTACCTTCAAGCAATATTATCATAAACGAAACCGTCCCGAATCGACAGGGTTTTTGTTGCTGTTTTGTCTGGAATAAGAGGATTTGATAAATACTGGCCATTTTCCCATTAGCCTACGCGAAAGCGGCCGCCTTGCTTACCGTCAGATGCGCACGCAATATGTGGCTGTACTTGCATCTTTGATGAAGCCCTCAACAAAGAGCAAACTGCCCTATTCATCATTCTTTTTACAGGTAACGGCCAGGCAGTTTTGATGGAAAATTCTCTTAGAACCATTTTGCTGCAAGCGCACTAATATGAAAATAAACGGCGGCGGGATTTAAATCACGTTAATTATGAATTCTGACACTCAGGAAATCCTCCTACCAAAAAAGCAAAACAAAAAATAACACACACACACGCACGCACACACACGCACACACACACACGACACACACACACACACACCACGCACACACACGCACACACACACACGCGCGCGCACACACCACACACCCCACACAGCACAGCACACCACACACACACACACACACACACACGCACCACACACGCACACACACACACACCACACACACACTCACACACACACACACACCACACACACACACACACACACACACACACACACACACACACACACACACACCACACACACACACACACACACACCACACACACACACACACACACACACAAACACACACACACACACACACCCACACACACACACACACACACACCACACACCACACACACACACACACACACACACACACACACACACGCCACGCACACACACAACACACACACACACACACACAACACACACACACACACACACACACACACACACACACACACACACACACACACACACACACACACACACACGTGTATTCTAAAGGATTGCTTGGTTTAGATACAAGTTCAATTTTACGTCCACAGAGACCATAAGGACTATCGCCCTGACATAACTTTATGGCGGACTGGGCGTTAACAATCTTAATATCTATCTATGTTTTCAGACCCGCCCTGTGTCGGTTTTAAAAACTTACCCAAATGTAGATAGCCGAAGCGATCCCACGCCAAGCTTAACTGCTCCGCTAATTTGTTGAAGGGCCTCAGGCGACAAAATGAAGCTGCAAAAATAAATCAATAAATAACTTTTCAAAAATCGTTAAACAAACAAACAAAAACATTAATATTTTATATTTTTTATTTGAACAATTGTCGAGCGCCTCATCTCCAGAAGAGCCCTAAGCGCTTATCAAATGTAACTACATAGCGCTATTCTCTGCTTCCTAACCGACCCATTACGCTCTAGTCGTATGCGATTCCGAATGAGTGAATGTACATGTATAGCTTTACACAGCGCGTTTTGAATATCCACCGATGTGGCTACAGTGCTGCTTAGTTGTTATATGGCTGGTGCCACGTAAAACTGCTGTATATTAACGAAATCGAAGGCTTTTTTGAAGTCGATAAAGGCAGCATAGAGCTTGCCTTCAGTTAGCAATTGCTTTTGCATCAAGACCAAAAAGAGCAATAACATGATCAGTTGTAGCCCCCTGTCGGAAGCCAGCCTGTCTTTCATTGATCAGTCCGTTATTCTCAGCCCATCCGTTCAGAGCCCAGGAGCTGTGTGAAAGTCGGGGCGGACGTGCGGGGCTCCCGTCCCTATAAACCTACGGTTTCTGTGGACGTAAAGCAACACTTCACCAGCCTATCTGTAAGCGCTTATTCAAAACATAGCTGCACAATTTTCCATTCACATTAAGGAGATAAATACTCCTGTAGTTGTCGGGAGAATTGATGTCCCCTTTCTTATGACTCACAGCTTCAGACATAAGCGCTTATTCAAAACATAGCTGTACAATTTTCCATTCACATTAAGGAGATAAATACTCCTGTAGTTGTCGGGAGAATTGATGTCCCCTTTCTTATGACTCACAGCTTCAGACATAAGCGCTTATTTAAAAATAGCTGTACAATTTTCCATTCACATTAAGGAGATAAATACTCCTGTAGTTGTCGGGAAGATTGATGTCCCCTTTCTTATAACTCACAGCTTCAGATCACCCCCAACGGGAACGTTCCTTTATCAAAAAGTGTATTAGAGTATGAGAGAGAGAGAGAGAGAGAGAGAGAGAGAGAGAGAGAGAGAGAGAGAGAGAGAGAGAGAGAGAGAGAGAGAGAGAGAGAGAGAGAAAACAGACAGACAGAGACAGACAGACAGACAGACAGACAGCAGCACAGACAGACACGAGACAGACAGCAGCAGGCAGGCAGGCAGAAGACAGACAGACAGAGACAGAGAGACAGACGCACAGAGAGACAGACAGACAGAGAGACAGACAGACAGAGGCACAAGAGAGTACACAATAGGCTGATGCCGGGATCTTCAATTCAAAGCAAAACGACCGACAAGGGCAGAGTAAATAGACAATCCTGCTGCTGCGATGACATTGTCTTAAAAAAATGGTTTTTTTGTTGTTTTTAATTGGTTTTTTGTTGTTTTTTGTGCTTGTGTGTGTGTGTGTGTGTGTGTGTGTGTGTGTGTGTGTGTGTGTGTTGTGTGATGTGGGTGTGCTGTGATGAGCTGTACAACTTTTTTCTTCTTTGTCTTTCTTGAACCTTAAATTTTTCTTTTCTTTTTCTTTTTGAAGAACTACAAAAATGTTTTATTCCCAAATGGAACACAACATTCTTTATGAGTAAATGGCAGAACGGTTATAAAAGCAAATGGATTGGACATGAAGGGTGCGATCTTTTTATATTCTCATCAACCTCTTATTTGAACATTCTCCTCCTTCCTCCCCCTCCCCCCCTCCTTTTTTTCTTCTTTTTCTTTCTCCCTTTCATTCTTCTTTTTACGGTGGCTCAGAGTTGGAATAACGAGGGCGCAGAAATTGTACCCCCGCCCCCCGCCCCCCCCCCCCGCCCCCCCCCCCGCCGCCCCTCCCCCCCCCCCCCTCTGTCCGCGCTGAAACCAGAGCTTAAAAATGAGAAAAGAGAGAATTCCTGGCACCAGCTGAAGCAACACAAAATTATATTCTGACCTACATTTAATAATCATATATGCTCTCTCATTGTAGCCTGGAGTTGTCGTCAGAATATAGCTTCACATGCTTCACTGACTGCAAGGAGTGACGTCTTTCTAAAGCTTTAAACTGATTCAGTCAGTTTCGTCAGAGATCATTTATTTTTCTTATACAGGCCCAGCTAGATGGAACTCACTGCCTTATAAAATACGTCACTCCCATGCTGTTCTTGCTTTCAGCTCTGCTCTCAAGCCATTCATGTTCTCTCTCTCTCTCTCTCTCTCTCTCTCTCTCTCTCTCTCTCTCTCTTTCTCTCTCTCTCTCTCTCCCCCCCCCCCTCCAGCCTCCCCCCACGTCCCCAATCTCGAAATCGCCAATCAGTGACTAAACGAAAACCAAACAGAAAAACAGACGTGTTACAACAGTGACTCAGACTTTTATTTGTGGTGCTTTTAAAAGGGAAGCGAAACGAAGACACAAGTCAGCCTGAAAAAGTAGAAACTGCAAATATTTCCATCTTCATGCTGCATTTGTTCTATCAATATTGATACAAACGAAGTCCTTTTCCTTTTTGTTATTTCTTGTTTCTCTTCTTCTTCTTCACATTTGGGATCCTCGATTGTTTGTGTGCGTGGTGCTTTTAAACGGGAAGCTAACCGAAGATGTAAGTTTATGCCTGAAAACGTTGAAATTGCAAATATTTCCGCCTTCAGACTTCATTTCGTTGTTCTATCAATATTGACACGAAAGAAGTTTATTTTTATTTTTATATTTTTCGTCTTCAAATTTGGGATTCTCGATTTTTTTTTGATTTTTTTTTTTTTAAATTGGTAGCCATATTGGTTCACTCTTTATCAATGAAGAGCAGAAATGGGTAGGCTGGGGACGTCGATACACATGCCATCCTTGCTTATGTCAGTGGTACAGTTTGCAGGTCACAAAATGGTAGCACTCACGGTGACGCTTTCACGACGATTAAATGATTTTTAACGAACAGACAAACTGCTGTGTGCATACATTTTTTTAATCAATTTTTTCGACGGGGACCACGATACGCTGCTTCGGTTCAGTTCCCTTCTCACTTGTCAGACTTTTTGTTATTTTGTGAAATAACCGACAAGGCTGTCTGAGCGCTACATATTAAATTACATGTAGGCTACTTACTTGCTTCTTTTGCATTGCTGTAAAACATTGTTCGATGACTGCTCTTGTGATTTGGCATGAAACTCAGAGAAAAAGTGTTTTGCAGCTGCAAAACACTTTTTCTCTGAAACTGTATGTATATAAATTGATTTTTTGACGAATACAATGTTGGATTAGAAGACGAAGAAGAAACAATTTATATATCTAGCAATGCAGTCGAGCAACACAAAATTGAATCTGCATATAATCAATTATCAATTCATGCACAAAACCCATCCCAACCCTAGATGCATTTTCATCCCATGACCTCACACGTTCCCCCAAATCACGTAAAAGCGCACAATAATGCATTGCGTTATTAGTTATCTGTCCGAAGAACCACCCATCTGATTCATCCCATAAACTCACAGGCTTCCTTCAAGCACATAAAAGCATACAATAATATATTGTTATTAGTTTATCTGTCCAAAGATCCAGCCACTCGATTCATCCCATAAACTCACAGGTTTCCTTCAAGCACATAAAAGCATACGATAATGTATTATGTTATTAGTTTATCTGTCCAAAGATCCATCGACTCGATTCATCCCATAAACTCACAGGCTTCCTTCAAGCACATAAAAGCATACAATAATGTATTCTGTTATTAGTTTATCTATAACGTATTCTGTTATGAGTTTATCCGTCCAAAGAACAACCCATCTGATTCATCCCATAAACTCACAGGTTTCCCTCAAGCACATAAAAGCATACAATAATGTATTATGTTATTAGTTTATCTGTCCAAAGATCCATCCACTCGATTCATCCCGTAAACTCACAGGTTTCCTTCAAGCACATAAACGCATACAATAACGTATTATGTTATTAGTTTATCTGTCCAAAGATCCATCCACTCGATTCATCCCATAAACTCACAGGTTTCCCTCAAGCACACGAAAGCATGACGTTGTTCGCAGGAAGATGGCCTGAGGGTGTCGTTCATCCTCCAGACAGCACACGACGGTTGCGATGAAGTGGGCTGGGTCCTCAGCATCTCCGTGTCGCTGCCACTCAAGTCCACCAGGGATCCGTTCCACCACCGCCAGGTGTCGCCAACCTCTCTGGACATCGGGGCCCAGTACCAGAACTCCAGAATCTCGCTGTCAAACAGAAAAACCTCCCAGTAACAGTACCCCAGCATCTCGCTGTTGAACAGAACAAAAATCCCATTACCAGTACTCCAATATCTCGCTGTCGAACAGGGAAAAAAACACTCTCCCCACTAACAGTACCCCAGCACCTCGCCGCAGAACAGAAAGAGAAACAAACAGTCCTAGTATCAATATTCCAGCATCTCGCTGTTGAACACACACACACCACACACACACACACACACACCCCAACACACCACACACACACACTACACACACAGCTCTCTCTCTCTCTCTCTCTCTCTCTCTCTCCTCTCTCTCTCTCTCTCTCTCTCTCTCACACACACACACACACACACACACACACACACACCTCCCTCCCCTCTCTCTCTCTCTCTCTCTCCCACACACACACACACACACACACACACACACACACACACACACACCCCACACACTCCACACCACTCCTCTCTCTCTCTCTCTCACACACACACACACACACACACACACACACACACACACACACCACACACACACACACACACACACACACACACAATGTGAGTTCATGAGTCATCAGTTACACACACACCACCACACACACACACACACACACACACACACACCACACACACACACCTCTCTCTCTCTCTCACACACACACACACACACACACACACACACCGCACCACGCACGCACGCACGCACGCACGCACGCACGCACGCACACCACACTCACACACACACACACACACACACGCACACACACACACACACACACACACACACACACACACACACACACACACACACACACTGACTGTAGCAGAAACGGGGTATTGGTATTAGTTGGGGCGGAAATACTGTGAGAAGAGGAAAGTTTTAGTTTGGCTCTGAAAGATGACAGGGTTGAGCAGTGTCTAAGGTCTTGTGGGAATGAATTCCAACGCGCGCGTTTGCGTGCGTGCGTGCGTGCGTGCGTGCGTGCGTGCGTGCGTGCGTGCGTGCGTGCGTGCGTGAGTGTGATTGCTCTTAGTGTAACTGTAAAGCACCCTGGGTTCCCATCTCGTGCGGAAGACAGGCGCAAATGCAAATCCCTGTCATTATTATTACTGTGATGAATAAATACCATGCCCCATTTCGAGCAAGCTTATTGTTAAGTTCGTCTTAGGTTCCGCAGCTCTTGTGTGGAAGGCTGAATGCATTCAGTCATCACAGACCCACGGACAACAACACTTACGGTAAAGAACGAGCAGTCATGCGTGACGCAGTGACCCCTTTATGAAAGTACCGTGGTGAGATTTGACGGAAGCCTTGACTAAAGGTTAGAAACGAAAAAACTAAAGAAAAAGAAAAAGAAAAAGACCAACAAACAAAACAAAAGAAGTCGGTTGCTCACGGCTCCGCACTGCACCGTTGCTTTTGACAATTGACTCTGTAAATATCATCTGGCTCAAAGGTCGATTCTAGCGAGCGTTCAGCCGTGACCATGACTCACAACGTTGTTCACGGTGCTTTGCGTCCACAGAAGTTTATCAGGGACGTGGGAAAGGAGGGGCGTGGGTGGGGGGTGGGGGGGGGGGGGGGGGGGGGGGATAGGGAATGGGATTCCTGGTCTACATTCCCGTTCTCACCGCTCGATCTGAGCTCTTGACACACACCACATCAGCTAAAATGTGCACCGAAGCGCGTTTAGCTTTACTTCAAGGCTTTCCAGGATTGGTACTCAGGCGCAATGAAGGGCCCTGCTTCCTGGTCATTTCTCGACCAATCATCGGCCTAGTTTCCGTTAAAGAGGAAACCGAACCAAAACGCATCACAGACTCTATCGATAGGAATGGAATTTAATATATATTTCCGTTTTTCACTCGATTTCTCATCCTGTTCAAAATCGACGTTCGGAAATTTCGAGAACATGACCACGAATGCTGGCAGTCTGTATCAGTGACGTCATAAGCAAAGTCGGCACGAGTTGCAAAAGCGGCTTACACGTCACGAGCCATCCTTTTTCTGCTCTTCATTGGCAAAGAGTGAACCAACATGACCAAATTCGAAGAAGAAGAAAAAAAGAAAGAAAAAAAAAGTACTTATTGTGTATGTTCCAAACACAGAAAGGGTTAAAAAGAACGTTCATTTGAATAGGACAATACAAAAAAATCGACAGCAACTGTCTTGCATTGACCTATAAAAATAAGCGTTCTTTTTAACTGTTTATATGTTAGGACCTTATTTTAGAACGCTAGAATTTTTGTTTTAATATTAATAGAATTAAGGGAAGTGTGTATTGCTAGTGTTATTGTAAAGCGCCCTGTGCTCCCACCTTGTGCGGTAGGTGGGCACTCTAGAAATCCTCTTTATTATTATTATTATGTAGAAGAATAAAAATAATAAAAAATAATAATACTACGGTTTCAAGCCAACTCTTGCATTTTTGGTATTCCTATAAGGGCAATAGAGCACCGAACTGTGGAACACAATGACTGCCGAATTTGATTATGTCAATTGTCTGAAAGAATGACTGCTAGCGTTCTAAAATAAGATCCAGATACATGAAAGATTCAAAAGACCGCTTATTTATTATGACATATTATGACACAGACAACACGGTGCAAATTTTCTGCGAAATCCCCTTCTTAAGTGTCGGTTTGTGGCCTGAAGAAGGGGATTTCCCTGAAAACTTGCATCGTGTTATGTCATAATAAATAAGCGTTCTTTTGAATCTTTTATGTGTTTGGATCTTACGTCAATAGACGATCTTCGGAAATCCAGGGGACTGCACTCGGTAAGTGCCTACGGGCTTGGACCTGTATAATTATATAGGTCCATGCCTGTGGGTGTAGCGCAGAGTAGGCACGCTTTTGGGGGTACAGTGAGCACGTGGGGAAGATCAGTGACGGATGCGAGTAAACAAAAGGCAGAAAAGGCATCAGAAGTGCCAATAAAGCACTCACTGTTCGTGAGAAACATGCAGATCGGATAGTAGGTTTCCCCAGCTGGTAGTCTAGTATAAATTATAATAGGTCCATGCCTGAAGATCTAAAACTCGCAGATCGGCTCTTCTCCGCTGCCGCCTCCATTCAGGGGACTTCACTCTCCCGGAGTAAGAAAACTGTCAAATTATCTTCGCCTGTTATTTCCGGAAATCGTCAGTTCAGGGCTACAGTAAAATTGACCGTGTGTTGACATCGATGTGAAATAAATTGCCACTGGCAAAAACCAAAACGAACAAATTCCTAATATTACTGGAAGATGGCGACGGCATTAGCGACCGTATTCATGAATTAAGGGTTTAATATAAGTGACTGGGCACAAAACCAAAGCGACGAAAATGGCCGCCTTGGTCGTAGAACAAAATTAATCATTTCGTGCC
>JABMCL010000854.1:422500-425000 GCA_018857735.1 Alviniconcha marisindica | reverse complement strand
TCCCTGTCAGGTTTGGCGTGGCGGGCTTTCACCAACACAGCCAAGGGCACATCTTGCGCCCGTAGCACACCCAGGGCTTCTTCAGGCTGGTAACAGAAAAGATTGTTTACTTAAAGGAGTTAGCCTTCTCAGATTTGGCCCAAAACGCACACCTATTTTTGCATGAAATTTTGCCGTTATTTTAGTCCTAATTTGTCTGCTGCATTATTATTTCTTTATTTTTCATCTGCCGGCTAATTTTACCAAAATGTTACGGATCATTTGAGTTCAAAACTGATTGGGGTAAAACCCAAATAAACTGCACCTTTTCTCGTGGATTTACAATTTTTCTTGAACGCTGTAGGCTAATACATCATCAAAAGTTCATTTCACAGAGTAAAAAACATATAGGTGACAAAAATGATTGCAATCCACATGCAGTTCTTCCGTGAATTATACGCAAAACTGAGACCTTACTAATGTTCTATCCGTGACTGCAGATATTTTGGCAACATCAAAATGAAGCGCGGGGAAAAAGAGCGCACAACGCGACAATGAGCTCATGAAACGAGTGTTAGCGATAGTGTCCAAAATATAAAATCAACGGCACGTTCCATCGCAAAACGTTTTACTGCGGATCATGTTCTTTTCACTTGCTCCGAGCACACGAAAATTTTAGCCTGGAAAGGCAAGTTCCTAAACTCCGTCTCTTTGGATTCTCTCCCTTCGCTTTTGCCCGTCCACGTTTCCAAGACTCGGACGCTTTGTGGGAGGAAAATTGAGCACAGCAGGAATTAAAAAACCCCAGCAGCAAACGACAAAAACAGCAACGGCAACAAAACACACCTTTAGCTCTAGAGAGGTTGAGACCACATTGCAAAACATACTGAAATGCAGCTAAGTTGTTGTTGCTTAAGTGTTGCTTTACGACCACAAAAACCGTAGGTTTATTAGGGACGGGAGCCCAGGACGTCCACATCGACTTTCACACAGCTCCTGAGCTCTGAAACCGGAACTTCTTTTCACACCAGGCTGCCAGGCTGCATAGAATGACGGCAGGAAAGATCTAAAGGTGTTTAACTTTGAAATCTGTAAGCAACAGCGCGCCGAGCTCTATTTTGGTGTTAGACATTCGCGCTTTACAAATATTTCATTATTATTATTATCATTAAGGTTTGCCTGAGGATTCTATGATTATCTGGCTTACCGTGGCCTTTCACCAAAACGAACACAGACCGAACTTGCACTAATGTACCTTTCATCAGCACGAACACAAACACAACTTGCATTAATGTACCTTTCATCAACACGAACACAAACACAACTTGCACTAATGTACCTTTCATCAACACGAACAACAAACACAGCTTCCGCCAATGTAATCTTCTTGAGGCTGCCAGGAATACATTGGCAGCGGGAGTAGAAAGGTTTGCCTAAAGACTTTTACTGTCACCTTGGTTTGCTTTCTCGTCTCTAACAACGGAGCCCGCTAGCTTGTTGCATCCACGTGCTTAAAATCTGCGTGTAGCTGGCAAGGCAAGGTGGGACGGAAGTGTAGAGAGAGCACTGACTGCCTCTGGCACTGTCCCGGAGACGCCGACAGCGAACCAGCCAATGTACGGGGTCTATTGATCTACTCCGCTTTTTTTAAATTTATTTTTACTGTCTCACTCGTACGGATTTTATAGCTCCTCTCTTCGCTCCTCCCCCCACCCTCCCTACCCCCTCACCCCCCACCTCTTCCCCATCGTTTTATGTAATCTATGCTCCGCCCCTACCTCTAGCTTGGTCACTTGGAGGTAAATTAGAATCACTGTGTCTGTGTGTGTGTGTGTCCGCCTGTCGTTTTGTGTGCCGTCCGCGTTCCCCGTTTTTGTTTTGTTTTGTTTGTTTGTTTGTTTGTTTTTCTTTTGTTTTTGTTTTTGTGGTCCAGGCGTGATCTTTTGAATCGCTCACCCTTTTCTCGTTAGCTAGTTGTTTCTTGGGTTTTAACGTCCCAGCGCCAGCAAATGCTGTGTGGGGTTTTAACGTCCCGGCGCCAACATATGCTGTGTAGGTTTTTAACGTTCCGGCGCCAACATATGCTGTTTCCATACGCCAACATATGCTGTGTGGGGTCTTAACGTCCATACGCCAACATATGCTGTGTGGGGTTTTAACGTCCAGGCGCCAACATATGCTGTGTGGGGTTTTAACGTCCCGGCACCAACATATGCTGTGTGGGGTCTTAACGTCCCGGCACCAACATATGCTGTGTGGGGTCTTAACGTCCATGCGCCAACATATGCTGTGTGGGGTCTTAACGTCCCGGCGCCAGCATATGCTGTGTGGGGTTTTAACGATCCCGGCGCCAACATATGCTGTGTGGGGTTTTAACGTCCCAGCGCCAGCATATGCTGTGTGGGGTTTTAACGTCCCGGCGTCAACATACGCTGTGTGAGGTCTTAACGTCCATTCGCCAACATATGCTGTGTGGGGTTTTAACGTCCCGGCGCCAGCATATGCTGTGTGGGGTCTTAAC
>JABMCL010000854.1:377500-415000 GCA_018857735.1 Alviniconcha marisindica | reverse complement strand
CAGACCAACGCAATCCCACGCACACGCACGCACGCACCTACGCACGCACGCACGCACGCCGCACGACGCACTTATACATATAATTTGGAAAAAGAAATAGAAGAAACTGGCAGAAAAACAAGACGTTTATAGTGCAGCTTAGTGTAAATGAATCTCCACTGTCTGGCCGCCTTGATTAAAACTGCCAAAAAGCCTCAGTGACAAACGGTATCGTCGGAAAGTTTGACGGCTCTGTTAGGGACTGAGCTGACGGATGATGCGGTGTCACGCGACCCGGCAGGCAGAATACACTGACTCGATTATTTTAGCATTTAGCTTCTACTGTAGTGTGGTCAGTTCAGTGCCTTCATGTGCATGGTTGCCGTCGTCGTCGTTGTTGTCCTAGCCAGGGCTATCGTCCTAGGGCTATTGTCCCAGGGCTATCATCAGTCAATCACTCCCAGCCCAGACTGACGGGGCCCTCTAAAAATCTTCTTTATTATCATGTTCATGATTATTACTTTGCGTTTATTCGCGCCTTTGTTCTTTTCGTTTTGTTGTTGTTGTTTTTTATGGTGCCGGCGCGCGCGCGCTTTTGGCCGGGGCCCGTGGGCCCGGGGTGGGGGTAGCTTTTTTAATTTTTTTATGACACGTGGTTCTTTTGCCATGTCAGTGCCGGTCTTGGGTAGTTGCACAGGCTAAAGTGTCGCCTGTACCACGCAGCATTGAACTGAGATCCGTGCAATTAGTGTGATTCAGTGTGGCCGGGGGACGGAGCGGTGGGCGCCCGGGGCGGGAGGGGGGAGGGGGGGAGCAGGGGGGGAGAGGGGGGGGGGGGGGGGGGGGGGGGAGGGGCAGTGGCCGGGCTGGCCGCAGTGGCGCAAATTCAGTGAAGTTCATAATTCGTGGCGGATTTGAACGTTCTGTCAAAAGCCAGCGGCACTGCCGACTGACAGGGTCACCCGTCATCAAGACGGTCTGGGAAAAGAGACTGAGGTAATTAACTGGCTTCAGTTGCGGCTGTAACGTCAGTCTAATCAGCCATAGCAGATATCAGTATCAGAGCGAATCAGTACGGCTGAGGCCGGGCACTGAGAGCCCAATCGATACTCCTTAGCCAGTCAAGTTTGAAGTACAGTAACTAGTTTAATCACAGTGTATTCAGAAATATTGTTAACGGTACGCAGATTAAAAAGAAAAGAAAAAAAGGACTAGTATGTCAGTATTCAGTCAGTAACACGTCCTGTTACACAACTCGGCAAAAGGGCACCTGTGGCGATCACAGACATTATTATCATTTCAATGTCTGTGAACTGATATTTCGGCCTGTACGGTGTGGCGCAGGACCACTCCGTGTACAGGAGCGGCCTATCCAAGTCTGATCTGTCTGGATAAAATTGGTCTCGCTTGGTCACGGTGATAGTGTCGTCGCATAGGAGCTCATACTCGAGGCATTAGCAGGAACTTGGATGTCGTAAACCAGTGCTTGGAGTTTGACTCATTAGCACACTCCGAGCATCGCTTTCCGGCACCTTCCTCCTTGAACGGGAAGGATGTCGTAACTGAACCAGTAGCTTGGAGTAGTGACTCATTAGCGGCACACTCCGAGCATCGCTTTCCGGCACCTTCCTCCTTTAACGGGAAGGATGTCGTAAACCAGTGCTTGGAGTTTGACTCATTAGTTGTCCGACATGATCAGCCTCGGAATGCCGGTCCGTGCTCGGAATTTTAGCTCCGACTAAACATGATACTCTGGCTGAACAATCTTTAACGAAGACCTAACCAAATTTTAAATTAGTTCCGATTTGTCTTGGTGGCTGATTTGGTAGGAAATTCATGAAATCCCTGAGTGAAATAGTAAATTTGTGAATTTACTGGAATTGTTAGTGATTTGTGAACTCACGGCTTTGTCCTGGCTCAGTGACTAGTCTGTGCCGTGACTGAATCAGTTTACCGTAACAGAGATTAACCGCCACACTTTTTTTTTTAAATCACCGAAAAAAGAAAATGTTCTTCGAGATGAGGTGGCGTACGTAATTTTCTGTTGAGCTAAGCTGGAATAATTATACTGGCAGTGAGGCTACGTGTATATAATATACAAATCGGTGCGTGCTTGCCGCTACATATGATAGAGTTGTTCGCCTTCCACTTGATGACATGAGTTATCGTCCTTGTTTGCAGAAGGGCAAGCAAAATGAAACCTCTGTCATTATTTGAGGCTGTGGGAATAACTGGAGGTGTTGGGTTTGCCATACTTATGAATGTGGCGCAGAGAAAACCCATGCCAACCGGTAAGTTGATTTACTTCACGTATGTTAACTTGAACAGTTGTAAAATGGGCGAATCGGTCGTCCTTGAAACTCACCGTCTTCAGCAAGCCCTCGGTGTGTTATCAGTTTTGACAGGCACTTGACAAGCGTTTTAGACGAGCACTGTTTCATCTCTATTAGCGTTATGATGGGACAGAAAAAGTAAAGTTGAACACCACATCAAACCCAGTGCCAAAAAAATGGATACCCGGCAATATCCACTTTTAGCCCCGTCGGTTCGCTGTCCTCAAATGGTTTGAAGATGCGTGTGTGCGTGTATAGCACTGGCATAGTACGGAATGAACTGATATGTGGATATATGCCAACGTACTTCATACTTAAAGTTCATTCCGTCCACACACATACACACATTCTCATACCATTTGAGGACCGTGAACCGACGGGGCTAGAGTGGACATTCCGTCCACACACACAACACACACACACACACACACACACACACACACACACATATTCTCATACCATTTGAGGACCGTGAACCGACGGGGCTAAAAGTGGACATTGCCGATCAAGAAACACACTTTTAATACTGCTTCAGAGCTGGAGGAAGTCATCCAACAGTATGCCAGTTTAGTCCCATTGAGTTTTCCTGTGTTTTGCCACTGTTCAGGCTTTGGGCCTGAAGTCAGGTTTGTAAAAATGGTATGACTATGAGACCTGCAGTTTATGTTTGTGAACATCTGGAGAGAGAAAAAACAACAACAAACTGTTGTGTCCACTCAGTGATCGCACTAGACATAATTTAAACATCTATAAGATGATGGAAGTGGTTTATGAAAACCGGTCAGATAATCACTGTAACCAGTACAATGCTACATGGCCATCTATACTTTTACTAGTACTAGCAAACACACTACTCCCTTCCCCATCTAGAACATCACACACAGTGCTTTTTGTTGTTTTTCATTGAGAACTGGTCAAACAAAATAACAACCAGTACATCTGATTGCTGATTTTCTTTTCCTGGTAATGGTATATATATTAATGTGCTGATTTTCTTTTCATGGTATATATGTGCTGACCAATATGTCTGATTGCTGATTTTCTTGGTATATATATATATATATATGTACCTGTAAAATACTGCAAATTACTGGCTAATGTGAACCAGTTCCATTTCTGGTCCAAGTTGCGACAAATATTTCTGATCCAGGTCCTGGCTTTCTTTTGTGCAGAAGAGCGATTTCTGTACATTGTTCACTTTACACCTGTTGGGCTGCATCCGTCCTCCAACCACTGCCATAGTTGATTACGCCATAGGTCTAAAAAAACTGTCAGCTAACAGCTTTTCGGTGATGCTCAAATGGCATTAAGTCTGTAACAGACAACTCAGATTATATGAGACATTTCTTGCTTACACCAGCACTAATAAAATCGTTTAAATTGAGACAGAACTTTTTTTTATCCAGGGCAGATGCGTTGCATGTTTACATGGGTTCTTGGGCGCAATGTTGCTTCCACAGACATTAGTACCCAAACCCTTCAGATGGTGCTGACCTCATCGGTGGACAGCTGCATGTAGATAAAAGAGTGCCCATTCAGTGGTATAACCAATTCTGGCAGAGTTTGGAGGAAGGTGCCGGAAAGTGATTGAGCTGCAGCTTTTTTTTTCTTTTTCCAAATGTTGTTTTACAGCTTACTTGCACTTAGAAAGTGAAAAGAATGCATAATTTATTTTATAGGCCTGTTGAAAGCTTATGGCCATGTCACTCGGCATTCTGGTTACAACTTCTGCCACCTAGTCCTAGAGACCTTTGTCCACATGATAATGAGTAAACATGTGAAATAATTCAACATGAACACAGGCAGGAGAAACTCTTTTTTAACAAACTGAACCAGTCATAAACAGTATCACATCATTTTACATATATATGCCCAAGACTAGTGTTTGTTTGACAGCTTTCAGGTGTGTTTGATATTTTTTTAATGTTAAGACTTTATTTGTAATGCATACTGTTGTTGCCTGTTAATATTACACTATTTTAATATGAATTTTATATTGCATTTTTGCAGGCATCTACAAGCATGTGGGGTTTGGATTGGTGGGCTATTTCGCTGGGCAGAAGTTGGAGAGCTTTAACAATGAGAAACTCAGGGAACGAGTTCTTGTTCTAGAGGATTATGTCCGGCGACACCCGGAAGACTTTCCAGAAGACGGTATGGTTGTTCAACACATAAACTTAAATGAGGCGATGATGTAGACATTTTCTTTGTAGCACATGCTTCTTCTTGATGATCAGCACTTCTTGAGTTCATTAGTGAAAGGTGTGGATAAAGTGTACCTCCACACAGAACATCAAAACTTGAATTGCCCAGTTAATATATGCGATATTGGTTTGGAAATGCAGGATGCACATCAGCTATACATTTTGGTTAACTTTTTCTGTAAAAATATCCAGAAACCTGAAATTCTGATTTCTAGATATAGGGCCCCCCCCCACCCCCCCCATATCCAGCTCTTAGTGGCAAGCATTGATGAAGTGGCTTGTGAAGATTTGCCATGATGTGACCTGGAATCACAGTGTTCACTAACCGGTTTTACCTTTGAGCGGAAGCGAGGTGGTTTTGTGAACCTGGTGTTTTCATCTGATTTGTTTCAGCCCCCAAGAAGTACGGTGATGTCCTGTTGAAGTGGTACCCAGTGAGATGAGTTGTTCCAGCCATAACGATAGTGAAGCGAGGAAGACTCAGATTCTGCCACTCTCCGATTTGATCAGAATAGTTTCTGACTTGCTGTTCTGTGAGGACATTTTAATATTTTGAGATGCTTGTGAATGAATGTGTAGAATAAACTGTATGTGTAGAATAAACTGTTTTGTAAAAGAATTTCAGTACTGCTGGAATGTATGAATAGTCCACATCGATCACAAATTTGAAGACAATTTTTTATTTCCAGGCACACTCATACTCGCAGTGTAAACATGCAAACAAAACTGGAACATCCTCTCTCAGAAACAACATAAAAACTCAATACATGTTGCATGGAGAAAAAGCAGCAAAAGGATTTATTTGAGAATATTGCTGCTGAGAAAAAAAAACACGCAAAACTGAAAAGAAGCAAATAAATGACAGTCCTTGAAGGGACTGACCACCACGCTGGCAGGTCACAGAATTCACTGATGTAGAAAGAATCAAAACAAAAACTCCAAAATGAGGTGCCTGAATGAAAGTTTCCCACTGATTTTACAAGTGGACATGCACAATGTGTCTCGGACAATCTTGGATGGGATAACATTAACAAGTTCCAGTAGTGTCTTTGGAGGCAACTGTGAATGGGTGAGCGCAAAATGGAAAGCACTGGAAAAGCATGCAACAGTCCGTGAGCTTTGCACTTGGGTCTCTCTTATGTTTGTGGAGTGAGTAAGCGTACTGGAAGGAAAAAATATTTCTCGCATAAATCTGATCTATTCAGTTTCACAAACTCAGAAACTAGTTCAAATCAAGTCCTCAATTGGAAGATTTATTTTGATTTCTTCTTTCCACTTGATGAACAAACAAACAACAACAACACACACTGATATGAAGTGGTCAGTTCCTTCAGCAGATGCCAACACATGTATATAATTATATATTTTTAAAATCTTGTAGTAATGAGACTGCAATATGCATGATACGGGTTTAAAATCATGGAATTCAGTTTACAGGTATGTCACATTTAAACTATAGTGATATATATGTATGCATATTCTTCACCCTTGCACACTTGTTCTCTTAAATTTAGATTTAATCAAATCAGATTTAACTCATAATTAATTGTGGAAACAAAGTCATTTGAAAAAATGATGTCCATACACCACAATTTCTGAAGATAGGTGAACTGCAGGTAATAGGTAAATTTAAAGAGGAAAGGAAAGTCAATGGTTTACAGCCTTTTTTTTTTTTGCTGCTAAAGCAGTAGCAGTTTGCAAGACTACACTTATGGACCCTATCATGAAAACTAAAAATCAGGTTCTTGCATGCGTATTGTTAAGAGATTTCGATTCCATGACATATATTTCATCAAATAAATATATCTATATATATATATATATATATGAGTGTGAGATTCTGATTTGATGACAGGTTCTTATGAACTTGTCTTCAACATCAAGAGTCCGGCGTGTCAGATAATGAAACATGCATTGTTGATCGCACTATGGGTTACTTCATATTTATGTCAGTTTAAACCTTTACAATCCTTTGTGCACGGTCACCTCCAGACTCATGACCAAACTCTGTCATAAGCAAATGCACATTTCAGTCTCTCCCTCTCATCCCAAGGCAAATCCACAAAATCAATCCAGGCACAAATGTAAAACAAAGCATCATTTAAAATGGACTGTTCCTGTCCGAGGACCTACTGCGTTCACAATTGCAGCTTGTAAATATATATAAATGCAATCATCTTATAGTAAAACTATGTAAATGCAATCATCTTATGTAAAAATGCATTCATAATGATGAACAAAAAATCATATTCCATCATAATTCCAGCTTTTTCATTTTACAACTTTTGAAAGTAAAAACTTAGTGAATATAGCTATATATAAATTAAAACAAAATGGATTAAACAACAATAGCAAAAGTAGAAAACCAACTTTCATTCTTCACCTAAACATAAAACAGATGAAAATAAAACGTCAAGATATCTTTGAGTCTGTCCCAAACTCACAAGTATTGCTCAAATTTTAATCAATGGATAACTTGATCTTAGAGTACTCTGTTGGCTCAAAACAAACAAACCAAAACAAAGATGACGAACTTCATACATGTACACGATACAAAACAAAGCCAGTCAATGAATCCTTAAAAAGAAGAAAAAAAGCTTATTTTTCATGGAGTCCTAAAAGTGTCCCTTACCAAATTGGTCATTTTACTGTTGTCAAGAACCAGTGACGTGATGTGATCACTTTATGTTTCTCAGCCTTCAGCACATTATAAAAAATATATATCACAAAGTCAACAAACAGGACATGAAAGAACTTGCATATGATGAGATAGCAGAGAAACACCACCACCAGAAGTACAGCTTGTATGGCAGGCACCCTTTTGTCCCATGGTAGACTAGCATAGAGGGGTCTGGGCTGACAATAGCACAAGAAGCTTCAGCCAATTAGAATGTCCCCAATAATATTGTGAGTGAAAAGCCTAAGTGCTGCCGCCACATTTGCCTCACAAACCAAACCATAGCAAAGAGCAAAAGACTGGTTGATTCTGAACTTTATAAACAAATAATTGTCCACATTTATGAAATGCTTCAAGTTTGAGCCTCATACATGACTCCTAAGAGGGTTCAGTGCATTAGAAATGTATTATTATTACTGATGACTCGAGATATCAACAACAATCACATAAGGCATTTTTACATTCATTTGAATGCTGGAATCAGACTCAAGTCCTTGTACATCCCACCAGTGAAAACTGTACCACATGGTGGCTAGGTGGAAAGCTTGTGAAGATGTAACTATGGGAGGCAGGGCTTAGAGCACACTCCGAGCATCGCTTTCCAGCACCTTCCTCCAAACTCTGCCAGATTTAGTTACGCCACTGAAGGGACACTCTTTATCTCCGTGCAGCTGTCCACTGTCGCGGTCAGCACCCTCCGAAAAGTTCGGGTACTAATATGACTGCAGAAGCAGCCTAGCGCCAAAGCACGCACGTAAACATGAGACGATTGTCGTTTTATTTAGGCTGGTTTAAACTTTGACATGCCTTGTTTTATCTGAGTTGTTTGTAACAAACTTACTGCTGTTTGAGCACCAACAAAAAACTGCTCGTTAGCTGACAGTTTTCTGGACCCTATGGTGTAACTAAATACGGCAGTGGTTGAAGGAAGGATGTTGTAAACCAGTGCCTGGAGTTTGGGCTTAGAGCTCAGTGTGGAGCCCTTTAAATATTTGAAAAGGGGACCATCCAAGAGAAAATCTTTAGCTTCAACCATTCACAGAAGCAAATTACACATATAATGATATATATATATATATGTGTGTGGGCAAGTTTTTCATGCAGCCATAAAGGCAATTCTTAACAAACATAAACAGAATTTTTTTTGGTCATATATTGTCTTCGTTGGATTGTTTCCACCCATACCTCATTGTACCCCCTTCCTACTTCTTCATGAGAAACTTGCGACAATTTTCTCAGTTGAATTTTAAATGCGTGCCCACAGTCTGGTGGTGAGACTGGGGGGGGGGGGGGGGGGGGGGGGGGCAGGGGACAAAATTTATTTGCTATGTACAGACATAACCCCAGACATAGTTACACCCTATCATTATCAATTTGCATGAAAAGGCCTGCACAACATAAAAAGGCAGACTACAAATACAAGTTACATGAAAGAAAAGGGTAACTAAAATAAAGGCACTTGGGGAGGTAGGATCAATGGATCATTATTGACTGAGCAGCAACCATCATCTGTCTCACACACTCGTGATTACAGGTTTTACTATGTTAAAGATAACCCCATGCTAAAATGCAAGTTGGCATGAAAAAGTAGAAAGTTGCAAATAAATTATTTCCATTTGTGGGCTTCGTGTAGTTGTTCTATCAACATTTTTGTTTTTAACAGAAGTACTTTTTATTTGCTTTGAAACTGAGCTCCAGATATGTAGCCATATTGGCTTGCTCTTTGCCTTCCCTTTCATCTGTAAAGCCAAGCCAACAAAACGCAGAAAAGGGATGGCCCATGACAGAACGACCGCCTGTGCCACAAATGCCAGCCAGCTTGCTCATCACATCATAGGTATGGATCGCCAGACGCAAAAGAGCAGTGCTCACAATGTCAGTTTTTAATAAGCTAGACCATAAATTGATGGAAAAACTGCTGCGAGTCTATTTTCTATTCCATTTTTATTGATAGGGCCCATGATGCTTCTTTGCTTGCACTAGTTGCAGTCCCCTTTAACATACAAGACTGAAATAGCCTCTCTCAATTCCTTTCTCCTCGATTAATTCAAAATTGACACAACATTTTGTGTGTGTGTGTTGAATTTTGAAAATATGTGCATTTGAAGAATGTGTAAGCGCTCAGGGCCTGTGTGGGTTAGGCGATCTAAGTATCCATGTGTAAGCACTTTGGGCCTGCGTGGGTTAGGTGATCTAAGTATCCATTATTATTATTGAGACAGGGAGCCATAAAGAAAACAGTAGTAGTAGTAACTGGATTTTGATGTCCTGTCAACCACACACAGTCACCTCAGGACAGTGAAACTCGGGTCATAAGCAAATACACATTTGTAAACTCTTCTCACATATATATCAATCCTCATTCAAGTCAATCTAGAAAACCAATCACTTCACAAACATAAAACATGTAACGAGTACACTTCTCGCATAAAAAAAATAGTTAACTGAGGTGCATGTCATGCACTCCCACAACCCCAATCCTTTCACCCCTCAGGCAAACTGCTCGTCGACACGGTCAAACATATATTATGTCATAAGGTCCTTTCTCCGCCCTTTTTTCATATTCACACTCCTGTGGTGCTGAAATGAGTCAGTTGCTGAACCTGGTATGAACATGTGTCACCTGATCCTGCAGATTTTTTAAATATTATGCTCAAAACATAATTCAACATAATTCCAGCATAAAAGAGTTTGCTGAGGCAGGAAAGACACTGATTATTTCCTTTCATAATAGAGTCTTTAGTGTAACAGTCACACACTGTTTAAACCCAGCTGGATGAGATCTTGCTAAAAAGCACGACACTTACTGTCTTAATATATTTCCAGTGCCACTGTGATTTTGGCATACCAGAATTGTTATTCAAGTGTAAATCTCAGTGGATATTATTATGCAGTGTGTGACAGCTCTCACTTAAAATTCAAATGGTCTTAGAAAATCCAGCATTTAAAGTTTTGCAGAGTGCAGAAACACATCAGTTATCTCCCTTAATTAAATGCTTGCAAAAGTCATGGAAATCACATAGTGTAGTGCAACAAAGAGTCAAAAGTTTGAACAGATCAGCTAAGAACTCAGAAATACCATGCCCTTTGAACACTCCTGTGACCTTGACAGTTCAAGGTCACTAAAACTGATATGTAAGTGTAAAGCTCCTTGGAAATTACCACCATATGAACTTTCAAAATGATTTCACTTATGTAGTCTCTGAAAAAATAAAGAAAAAAGAAGCCAATCTTGAAGGCTCAGCCACAAGCAGTGTCACATCCTGACAAAAAATTAAATACAATGAACACATTCACAGTACTGTTCATACATGTCCAACACACACACAGAGAGTAAAAGAAACATCACCAGTACAGTGCAAAAAAGCAAGATAAATCTGAACACAGCATAACTAGCTGGTATATGAAAGACGTGTACCACAAACTGTAACCCGCATACAGAAAACAATAATCTGTAACCATAGTGCAGAAAACAATCTATATCCTCCAAATGAGACCACTGTTTAAAAAGCATAAATCAATTAAATGGAACTGACCATACACCCCAAAATGAATAAAAACAGATGTGTTATTTTTAATGAAACCACAAACCAGATAAAACAACAAATCTCTCCACGCCCACCGCAGCTGCACAGGATCTGATCAGTTTCAGACTCACTTGAAATAGTTCCCTGACGATCAGGCACTTGCATCATTGTGAAGAAAGAATGACGCAACAAAAGCAAAAATTGCAACGTAAGGCCTCCTAGTGGTCCTTGACATATATAATGTGAAGGGCTTTCTCTGATGCTGAGAAATATACAGCCTTTTATTGATTCTTGTTCTGTGCTTTTATTATTAAGGTCAACCCTGTGCAATAAAAATCATAACAAAGGCAACCCAAACCAAAAAGGACACCCCTCCCCGACAAAGAAAAAACAAACAGTAGCAATATTTCTGCCATAGACTACCACCATGTCTCTTGTGTCCTGCACATATGTAGTAATATTCTAATAATGCAAGACTAAGTGCTTGCCTACATTTTTTGCTTATGAATATCTTACATTAGTTACATACTTACAATGAATTGTCAAGCGATTCAGATTCACTGACATTATATTTCATAAATCAGATCTGTGTGACTTCAAAAATCTGATTTTATGACAACGGTGAACGCCCACATTGTTCATCACCACAATTACTTTGTACTAATTTTTTTACATTTTAAATTGAACATCTTGGTGGGGGAAAGAAAAGAAACAGACGGGCAGAGAATGTAGATCTGTAGCCATACAGCAGATTTCTGCTAATAAGCTGAACATTCCTGTGACCAGTCTACAGTTGCTGTGGCTAGTGTGACTGTCACAGTGTCAGACTGGTGCATGCTCATACAAGCACTGAAGCAGTAAACATTTAGACATGCCCACAACACGCATACTCAGTTTAGCAGACACAGTTACTAACAATCACTACTGAACACAAGCTAGAAATCTGGCCAGTGGCCACCCACTGTTCTAAACAAGTGAGCCTGTACCTCAGTAATTTTGGCTGGATTTTGGCTATTTTGTGCTTGTGAAGAAGACCCAAAATGCTGAGAACAATAGAAAAAACGTTTGAGCCCCAATCTGGGTACAACAGTGTACAAAATCTGGGGTAGTTAGGCGACTGTCATACACATTATAGTCATGGAAGGAATCAAGTCTGTTGCATAATGGAAGACTAATAACATGCTTAGCAACAACAACCCCTGACCATTTTTTTTGCTGTAAACTGTTTACAGCTTGTATTGGTACATAACACTTTAACAGGATCTTCAATGGTGAGGAGGAAGGTGGGAAAATGGACAGCATATATAAAGTAAAGGCAAGTTAAGTACTTTGCCTTCATAAACACAACGTATATAATGCTACAAGGAAAATGATCACGTAGGAGGAGACAATCCCACTGGCAGACCCTGACACCCCCAGAAGTCTTGCTGCTTCTCGCCGAGCAACTGCTTCATTGGGATTTTCATCTGCTGAGAACCAAAGCCGGAAACAGTCTTCTGTGTCTGGAACCACCTTGAAGCCATGATCCCAAACACTTTCGCAGAAACCTTTTGCATCCCCGAAGACGACCTGGAACGTGTTGCATTTTGCTCCAGTGGGGCATTTGTTGATTCCTGCACAGACATATGTTAATATGTTTAGAACAGAACAGAACATTAATATTATTTATGTTCTACACTTGTTTGCTTGTGTACATTTTGCTTGTTCATTCATATTTAGTGTTTATTCCTTCAAACTTCTCTTTAAGTTACTTTACATTTTTAGCACTTTTAAATTTCTGTCATAAAATTTAGGGTGGTCTTTTATTAGGGATTTCACTGTACTGGCCAAGACTTAGCAGTGGCTTGCATGTTTGTCCAGGGAAATTTCTAAGTTGGGTTAACACAAGGAAGGGCAGTCTTTTCTTTCCCTCACACACTTCCACCAAGCCCTTCACACACTTTCACCCAGCCCTTCACACACTTCCACCCAGGCCCTTCACACACTTTCACCCAGCCCTTCACACACTTCCACCCAGGCCCTAAGACACTTCCACCCAGCCCTTCACACACTTTCACCCAATGACCAACACACACTTCCACCCAGGCCCTAAGACACTTCCACCCAGCCCTTCACACACTTCCACCCAGGCCCTAAGACACTTCCACCCAGCCCTTCACACACTTCCACCCAGGCCCTTCACACACTTTCACCCAGCCTTGCACCCAATGACCAACACACACTTCCACCAAGACCCTTGCGAGAAGAGAAGACGTACTTACCTGAACTCCAGTTAAAATTTTGTGTCCAGTTGTCTGTGCAGGTCAGGTCAGACTTGCAGGCCTCCCACCAACTGTCGCATGTCTTCTGACAAATGGGCACATTCTTGTAGCGCTGGTTGCGAATCTTTCGTACATCCTGATCACACAAGAAAAGCCCATAGACAGTCCAATCATCTGAATCAGCTGCAGGCAGGAACTTATTTGTTGTTGTTTTTATGCCAAGTCAACCATGATGGTGATATCAGGCTGAGAAAGTTAAAAAACAAAACAATGACAATGACAACAAAAATACACACAAAAACACGTAAGTATATATGCCTCGTCTTTACTGCAAATCCAAAAAGGTTACATGTGCTTTCTTGTTGTTGTTGGTTTCTGCCATAAGATTCAGTGCTTAACATCTTCTCTAGTTAAAAAGAAAGAAAAAAAAGGAACTTTCTGGTTACTACTGTTAGTTTCCTTCTTTTCAGTAAGTAGCAAAAAGTTGTTAAATTTGGGCCTGGGAATTTTCAGCAAATAGCTGATTTGCTACTTACTTTCTGCCAGAAATAAAATTAAAATTAAAGTTTACCCAAAATAAGTGAAAGTGTGACTGATATTAGTGATAATATTATACATATAAAAAAATTGTGATAGCATTAAAATTTAAATGTCTATACACTATCAATGCAGTTTATGTCTTGTGTTTACCACCCTGCCAGGTGAGATGTGACTCAGGGTCTTTGTTGCGTTTGTGTGACATTTTTGAGAGCTTTCGTCTCGTACCACCAGAACACAGAATAGCCAAGAATCAATAAATGAGCGAGTTACCAGAGAACACACCTCGATGCCTGAAAAATAACCAGGGAGATCTGAGAAAGGTAAATTCAGCACATCGCTGCACAAGTTCGACCTGGATGATTTCAATTCTAAACCCTGCAGAGGTGACAGAATCAGAATGAGATGCACCTGGCATTTTTTACAGCATTCTGACTGTGTACTGGAACAGGCAGCAGCTGAAAATGAAGGAAGAAAACAAGCCTTCATCAACTGACACTTACTGGCTGTAAATAAGGCCCAACGTTAGGAGAACACTCATAGAAGCAGAGGTCTTTGATGAAATGCTGCGTGCACTCGGGTGACAAAGCACCGCAGTGGTGCCAGTCAAAGTTCAGCCACGTTCTGTCAAATCCGATTCCTTGCGCTGTCTCCTCAGTGCAGCATGACCTCTTGGCCCATGGAGAGCACTGCACACATACATGTATGTTGCACACATGCATGTACACACACATAATATATATGTGCACACACACACAAATAATACAATGTGTGCATAAACATGAACTGATAAAGCTCACACGTATGTATAATGTAGCGATCATAGTTGGAGATGATCAGGTCTGAAGAATAACATGTCCAAAACTCAGCAAATAAAAACAAAATCAACCCCAAATCATTTTTCAATACCTGAGACAGTGAACTGGCAAGACCATTTTCAACCCAGCATAACATCAAGATGACATTGGCTCACAGAAACCAATAAGAAGATACTTTCAACTCCTCAGTCAAACTTGCTGACTATGTCATTTGCGACCAGAACCATAGTACAGACAAATTTGAATGTGTGATTTAAAATAGCATCTGTCCTGAGTTGACACTGTCTGGCTGACAGATGTTATTGTTCAAGAACTAAGCCTCTCTTGCACAAACACACCACCTGTCACAATGTCAGTCACAGACACAAAAAATGATACACGTTGTTACAGTGAGAGAATGAGCTGCCATCACTACCGCCCCAGGCCCCCTCAGTCTCACAAGCACATAAACTGTCATACAGTGACACATAATGTATACAATAGCAATGTTATACTTACATTGAAAAAACAAGCTGCCATCACTAACGACCCCCACCCCTTTTGTGAATCTGAAAACGGCAACAGCATGAATAACAGCTGCTGACATTAGGCAACAGCACAGATCTATCACCATCAGTCATGCACAGGCTTTACTATAACTATGTCACTTTTTTGTTTGCCTGATCCTTGGCCCATCTGTCTCCACAACAGTGTTATTTCATGATCTCTCTCCAAGTCTCAGGCAGACCTGGGACACATGCTGCTACTGCTTTTTGGGTGGGGTGGGGTAGGGGGTGGTCAGATCAAAGAAAATAATAGCTAGTGGCAATGCAGTAGCAGCTCTGACTGATTGCTAAATGTTTTCCAGTATCTGCTGACTTGAAGTTGAACTGGTTAGCCCTTTAGTTTTAGAATGGGCCAATGTGAGGTTTATATTCATGTTAACCATAATCACTAGATGGTACGTCCACCTTGTGTGGCCCCCCACCCCCATTGTGTGCCTAGAACGGCTAGATACGGTTGTTGTCAGTATAATATTAATATTATACAGATGCCATGTACCATCAAACTAAGTTTAGTCGCAGAAGGATCAGTAGTTTTGAAAATACAGTAGGAAAAGATATTTTTATACCAGTCTGCATTTATGACCTTGACCTAGACAGCAAAACTATCTTTTTGAATCACTGGCTCCTGATAATGCATTACCATACAAAGTTTGGCTACAAAAGCTTACATCGTTAAAATTATATTAACACTATCCAGATTCTCCTTTTGTGATAGCAATGAAATTTTGAACCTTCAGTTACTTTGACCTTCAAGTTTAACACAGAAATCCAATATTTTCACAAAACATTCCATCTTATGATTGTGTACCATCAAATGAAGTTTGGTTGCAAAAGGATAAGCAGTTCAGATGATCTGATAGAAACAGTCATGTTTCAATATGTGAGCCCTGTGACCTTTACCTTGAAGATAGCCCCCCCCCCCTTTTTTTTTTTACGACACTTTGGCCTATAATGGTATCAGTGTCCATCACTGTACTAAGTTTGGTCACAAAAGGTTCAGAAGATATTGTCCAGACAAATCTTTTGAATGTAAACTGTGACCTTGACCTTAATACAGCAACAGAAGATTTTTTTTTACTGAACACCTCAGCTTATGAATTACCATCAAAGTCTGGTTGCAACATCATTTCAGATGATATAGCAGAAACAGTCATACTTTGATAATATGGGCCCTGTGACCCTGACCTTGGATAATATCAGTTTTGTTGTTGTTGTTTTTTGGCATATGACTCCAGCTAATGATGATGTATCACCACACCAAGCCTGGTTACAAAGGGTTCAGTGCTTCTGAAGATATCATCCAGTCAAACATTAACTGAAATCTGAAACCTCCACACTGACCATGACCTTGAACACAGCAATCCAATATTTACACTGGCTTATGTTGATCTACAATAAAACTAACTTTTGTACCAAAAGAATCATTAGTTAAAAAACCCAGTCATATTTTTATTAGATATTATACACAGTAACACACCCACACTGTGACCTTGACCTTAAAGATAGGTCAGCATCTCAATATTTCCGCATGACTCTCCAGCCCATGATGATGCACCACCACACCAAATTTGGTAACAAAAAAGCTGATCAGTTCTGAAGATACCTTCTAGACAAACAGGGACACATGGTCAAACATATATGGATATGGCGTTTCCTGCCAACTTACATGCTGAAACAGTCTGGACTCTGGGCCAGGCTTTGTTTTGTGATTGCGACCATCCATGCAGGTGTTCATGACCTCGTCCACTGTAGAACCTACTTTGATTTTCAGCCCCCTGCTCAGCATTGATGATGCAGCAACCACAATCAGCACTACCATCACATCTGCACATAGTATTATATATATTTATACACATAAGAAATTATAAGAAATGCAAAAGTACCATAACAATTTACGTCTAACTTTAAACTTACAAATACATGTTAAAAAAGTTACTAGTCTCACTCACAGGCAGTCATAACCAGCATGTGTCAAGCTATAATACTACTGAGTACTACTAGTACTACTACTAGTGTACTGCAATCAAGTATTAGTTCCGTTGTTTGTGGAAAAACCAAACTGATTTCGTCTGATGACATTGTCATTGACAACAAACATGAAACTGTTTTATTTTTAAATTAAAAACCTGTAGTTTTCAGGTTTTTGTTGTTTATTTTTTCAACATCTGCTGCAGGCTACATGTTTACCTTTGACATCTACTACATGTAACATGTAGCCTGCAGCAGCTGTCAAGATATAAAAAAACTTAACACTAAAGGTTTTAATTTAAAAATAAAAGTTTAAAAGAATAAAACACCCCTTTTTTTTTTTATAAATATTTTATATAAAGACTGACTCAGTGACTGTACATGCTACATGATACCAGTGTCACTGCTACCTCATTACACTCACTGACTCAGTCATACAAGTTACAACGACCAACATTCTTGATTACTTTTACAAATACAATACAGTTAAAGTAATTTTTTTACAAAAACAACCAATACAATTTAAATTTTAACTCTCTCTCTCTCTCAGTCTCTGTGAGTCTCTCTTTAGACTCTTAGTCTTACCATCTGTCTTAGTCACTTAAAAAACAACTAATACAATTTAAAATATCTCCCCTCTCTCTCTTATTACTTATAAATATATTTACTAATTTAGAGAGTGAGAGAGGGAGAGAGAGCTAAATCGTATTGGTTGTTTTTGTATATTTTTAAAAATTATTTCCAAGGATTTTAATAAAGATCATTAATCAATTTAATGGTGGTATGACCTTCTCAAAAAGAGAAAGAATTCACCGGACTAAAATAACATGGATATGGACTTGTGCGCATCCATGAATGTGGATCGGTCCGCGCAGTTGGGGGGGGGGGGGGTGAAGTTGAAGTGACCGAAAAGGCGTGTCACAGTGACAGGCATTATAACTATAGTCCTGGCACAGTGGCAGTGCGCGAAGCATGTTAAAAATATTCTGACCTACTCCAGGCTTAACAGAAAGAACCTGTGACTGGTTTCTGAGCTGTGGTGTCGCGACATCCCAACACAAGTGGATTACATCAGTCAAGCAGAAATGACTCTGTTGTTTGTGTACCCAAGGCCATGTTACATAAAACGCGGGAAAATTTGCAGCACTTGCTAAAATAAAAAAAAAAAAGGTCTGGTACCGGTATAGTTTTTAAGTGAAACGAAAAGCGCATTAGGCTCACACAGACTAGAGTCACACTTGACAGAACAAAAAACAAACATACCCATTCTTCTAACGCGCGTGTGAAACCACTGGAGGTCAAGAGCAGCAGAACACACGTGTTGACGACGGAGAACGGAGACGGTTAGGCCTACAGAGTGCGTTCCCTTGCTGCAGGTCAAGTAATTTGTGCGCATGTGTAGAGAACGCTATGATTGCAGACTAGAGCTCGTAATTTTAATTCATGTAGGACTTCTTGCTTCTTAGATATGCCTATTTTTGGTTAGAAATCCTGCATAGCTACATTTATTCGGAGGCCAGTATTATTAGGGGAGCTCTTGTTCTGACTTATTAATGGAAACTGAAGCAAACTGATCGTTGCGTGATTCACAATGCAGTCTCAAAACCGATGACACTGAAGTGTTCAAAAGCAGACGATGGAGAGAGATCCAGGAAGAGGTGCCACCCGACGAGGTTTGTGTGCTGCAAATAGTAAACAGCTTGGACTTAGTTGTAGATTGTATAGATCTAAAGATGACTGTACCCGTGAAGTCTAATTCTAGCGATTTCGACGATTTCACACGAGTCATTCTAAATCTGAATCATGTGTTGCTAAAAACTAAAGTGAAACATCCACCAAACGAATTGGCCTAGACTGGCGAAATTGCCATCACACACACACACACACACACACACACAAACTCTCTCTCTCTCTCTCTCTCTCTCCTCTCTCTCTCTCTCTCTCTCATTCATAGTATATGTATGTAAATAATGCCTGTAATTTAATAATAATATCTACTCATCAGTAGCTTAGCAAGGACTAGTTAGACACGTTTTGGACTGAACCTAAACTACAATTCTTGTAAAATAAAGTTTTTGAGTTCAAGTTCTCTCTCTCTCTCTCTCTCTCTCTCTCTCTCTCTCTCTCTCTCTCTCTCTTATATATATATACATATATATATATATATCTTAATCAGTCGGTGGACACAAGCCTTTCTGCTTTTGGCAGGTCAGGCATATATTCAGTACAATAATTATACCTTGTTGGCTTATGCAAACAGGACTGCCAGTCCCACTTAGGCATGATAATATCTATTCTCTGGTTATCTTCTTTTCAAGGAACAACACTTGAATAAAAATCATAACAGCTGCTAAGACGCTTTTGTCAATATGAATATATTGCTTCAGCACCTGCACTCTACTCCACATCTCAGGGCCAGACACATAAATTTTTAGCCGAGACTGCAACACTACACCTTCTACTAGTTCTAGTTTAACATTTTTTTGCAAACCTGGTCTCTCCTTCTCTTTACTCTGTGTCTGTGTCTCTTTTTCAAGACCTGTCAGTGTCACCTCCTCTCATGACTCATCTATCTATTTATGTATTTATCTTTTGTTTGTGGGAGAAGTTTCATACACTGTGATTGTGAACTTCCATCCAATCCAAAAATTCTTCTACCCTTCTGCTGTTCAGATCCAGTATGAAAACTCACTTGTTCATGATAGCTTTTTGCCAGCAAGATTTCTGCAGTCTTAAGCCCCACCCCATGTGAAATGTGCCTTCTGAGTGTTTTAGTTCTTTGGAGAGAGAGAGAGAGAGAGAGAGAGAGAGAGAGAGAGAGAGAGAGAGAGAGAGTGGGGGCAGGAGAGAGGGAGTGGGAAGAGGAGAGAGAGAGAGAGAGAGAATGTGTGTGAGTATGGAGAGAGAGAGATGGGGGCGGGAAAAGGAGAGAGAGAGATACATGTGTATGTGTGTGTGTTTTAGCATAGTTATAAATATAATAATTAGTAAATTACTTTGTATACTGCTTTATAATTATGTACCTGTTTTTAATTATTGTAATGTGTTTATGTTTTATAATGGTTATTTTATTCGCTATTTTTACAAGTACTCATTTTATATTAGTGTAATTTATTAAGTATGTATTGCTTGTATGTTAGTAAATGTAAATGGTAATATATTATGTGCATGTATGTGAACAAGTGCGTTGAGCTCATTCAGTGGGGAATAGCATTATAGAAAATGTATGTATTATTATTTTACTGTATAATCTGTCTTGTGTTTTTTTTAGATGATCATCAGTCCATGGATGTGGTGGTTAGATTTCCCTGGCGCAAAGATCCAAACCATGATGCTGGAGCCTCAGGCCCAGACTCACAGAGTAAACCAGGAGAATTCATTGTACAATCTCTTTTCCTGGAGTACTGCCGCACATGTGAGAGAAAGATTGAACAAGTTCTTGCTGAACCTTTGGTAAGTGTATTTATTATTCTATAGCAGTGTTGGAACAATTGGTAATCAGTCTAGGCAGCCCTGTACTTTAATTTGTGAAAGCAGTGCTATATAATTAATGATTAAATTAGTGTTAACTATTATTATTTAATGTTGTTCATGTGTTATTATTTCTTACTGTTAAAATAGTATTATAATTTGTATATATATTTTTTTAGAATGTTTTATTACTTTTGAAGTTGAACACTACTTCAGAACAACTTATGCAGATTTGTGTGTGGTTCTCTTTTCTTTTTTTTTAGATCATTTATTTTTTTCAGATTTACTTTTACCCATTTTGTAAATGAAAATGTTTAGTTAAGGCATCTAATGTATTATTTCTTTACTTTTTTTTAGTGTTGGTGATGTTACATGTAATGATGTATAATTTATTTCTCTTTTCAGGAAAGGCCTCTGACAAAATCATTACAAAGGGGGGAAGATGCACAGTTTGACCAGGTATTTGTTACTTTTAAGATAGCATTGTCTAGTTTTTAAGCAAAATCATGCATCATCCTTAAATAATCTAATCTTTTTGTTAAAGAGTAAAAGGGGCTAAGGGGGGCAGGGGAGGTAAGGATGCATGCACTGATCAGTGTGTGAATTTAATTATGAACCTAACTGTATAGACTATAGTGTATGCTTTTTCAGTATGTTATTTTGTAATACAGAAGTAAAAGTGTAGTTTACAGTTACAGCTGCATGTTGACTTTGTTGTGATTTTATAATAAGTAATTACAATAATTAATATCAGATTATTTTGTTCACAGATTACTCATTCAGTTTCAATGATCAGTCCCTTTTTACTTAACCATAACTTGTTAAATATTGTAAAGTACCCTGTGCTCCCACCTTGTGCTGTAGATGGGTGCTCTAGAAATCATTTTTATTTATTTATGTATTTAACTAGGTAGTTATTCCTGCGCGCTGGCTGGGACACCAACAACAACAAAAAATGCATCCCCACCCCTTGCCCCCCATTCTCAGCCCGCTACCCCCCAAAAGATATAGAGAATACGTTATACAGAGTTGAGATCTTTAAGTTAAAAAACAGAACTAAAAGCAGTGCTGTTTCTGACTGCAGATACTGAATTCCATCGGCTGTGTAGCAGAGCACAGCCTCCCATCCATCCTGCGCACCTTGTTCATGTGGTATGAGCGTCAGACACGCTATGCCTTTGAAGACAGTCCACTGCTGGATACACGACAGCGCCACCGCAGCAAAGGGTCAGCTGCTCCCTCATATATTTGTTGGTTTGAGTAAAGTGAGAGAGATTTTTTTTATTCATGCCCGTGTGCACGCTGTACACATACATGCATGCATGCAAACACATGTACACACAGTCATGCATACATGCGCACAATCTCTCTCTCTCTCTCTCTCTCCTCCTCCCCCCTCTTCTCTCTCTCTCTCTCTCTCTCCTCCTCTCTCTCTCTCTCTCTCTCTCTCTCTCTCTCTCTCTCCCAATGAGACTGGGCAGATGGCCTGAAGTCATTAAAGAATTGTCATTGACATTGTCATTGTGTGTGTGCTCTCTCCAGCACATCATACCAAACCACAACACAAATAAATAATTTCAACTTGTTTATAATCTTTATGAAATAGGATCCAAACACATTAAAAGGTAAAAAGAACACTATTTTAAGTATTTATTATTACAAAACACAACATGCAAATTTTGGGGGTAAGCCGCTTTTTCAAACTCCAAAACAACACTTAAACAACTTACCTGCTTTTGGTTGAGCTGTTTTGTTATGTTGTTTTGGTGTCCTGTGCTTGGATTCTTTGTGATGTGCTTAACCCATTGCTGGCCATGTTTGGTGTCATGACTTTTTGTTCTTCTTCTATTCTGCATCTGTATTCTTTTTTGTTTATTTAGGAGCAAGGATGTCCTCAGTGAAAGAAGAGATGTAAGTTGTCCTTTTTATCCTTCTTTTTTCCCTACAATTTTTTTTTCTTTTGTTTTTTCTGCTGTTGTTGTTCACTTACTCTTCCCTGGTAGTATCTATGCAGAGGACTGGGTGTTTGAAAGAACAAATTGAGTAACAGTCTTTCATGTTCACATGGATTACATGCAATTTGTTGATGTGGTATATCTTCTGTTTGTCCATTAAGGTGTATTACTATATAGCTACCATTTACCAGCTACAATAAGATGCAAAGTAATGTGTGGCATAGTGATGACTGGTGATAGTAGCAGAATTTGTAAATTACTTAGATTTTAACACCATTGACTGAATGAGGGCAGAGGGAAATTATTGTATAATCACTAAAAAATACTCACGGTGAAAGCCTGTCCTTTTATGATTGGATTGAATCATTGAATATTTATACTACTGTACTAGTATAAATTATGATTTATAACTAAGCTAATTATAAGGCTAACAGTTGTAAAATTTGCATAGTTTAGATGTCATCTTCTTTATTATAATTTTATAAGCATAACTTTTGCTTCAACCTGATTTTAGTTAACATTATAATAATGACTTACAGTAACTAATAAGTATGGTTTTAGCACAATCATACAGGGGTTAAGATATTGTCAGTACCATGAGTATTTGGTGAACATTAGTGTCATAGAGGGACTATCCACACATTTACAAGCTGTCTTCTTCATAATGTACATGTATAGAATTCATTTTATTTACAGCAACTCCTAAAATGGCACCGCAGCTCTAGGCCTTGCCCTTTCCATGTGGTACTTTGTTGATCCGTGGAATGCATGATGATTTAAAAAGTCCAGTTCAGCAATTTGACCCCAGCATTCTGGCTAGAGACAATGAGGTGCCAGCAATGACTGTCCTGTAGCCTGTAATTTGGGCCAGATAACTTTTAAAGTTTGTTGTTGTCTTGCCCTACAGCTTGCAGTGGAGTTTGTGTTCTGCCTGGTGCTGGTGGAGGTCCTGAGCAAGGTATGTAGCAAGCATTTCTTTGACATGACTTAAGCAGCTTACCTTAAGTTGAAAAATGCTTTCTCTAGCACTGAGTAGCAGGCAGGGTAAGTCAGAATAATAATGTGAAAATTAAGGTTCTGTTTTGAAATGTCCCACTTGACTTGATTATATATAAATATATATTATACAGTAATTTATGAAGAGAGGTTAGTGATGAGCTGGGCTGACACAAAGAATGACATATGCGCTAAATATTGCGTGCCTGTGTTTCAGCTCTCGTACCACCCTGGGCATGATGACCTGGTCCAGCACATCATTGACCAGGCCTTTAGACACTTCAAGTACCGCGATGGGTAAGGACTCACATAATCTTCCTGTGCACAAGATGAACTGAGAGTTATTGTAGTTCTTGCCAGTGTGATGTAGCTGTCAGTACATTTTTTTAATTTGTTATGTGCTTGGGTTGATTTTTGGGGTTTTAGCTCTCTCTCAGCCACATCAGTCTTAGTAGGGTGGTTTTGGTGGTCTTGTGAGGGTGGTTTTGGATAGTCCTGTCATGGTGTTTTTGAATTTTTCTCATCAGGGTGGTTTTTGATGGTCTTGTGGGGGTGTTTTTTGACGATCTTGTGAGGGTGGTTTAGGGTGAGAAAGTAAAAAACACCATGACGAGACCATCAAAAACCACCCTCATAAGATCATCAAGAAACACCCTCACAAGACCATCAAAAACCATCCTGAGATTTTCTCATCAGGGTGGTTTTTGATGGTCTTGTGAAGGTGTTTTTTGATGATCTTATGAGGGTGGTTTAGGGTGGTGTTTGATGGTCTCATCATGGTATTTTTTGACTTTCTCACAGGGTGGTTTTTAATCATCTTGGGAGTGGTTTTTGAAGGCCTCAGCATGATTTTTGATGGTCTTATGAAGGAGTTTTTTGATATATGTAAAAGAAAAAAATGAAATCATATACAGTCTGTGTTACTGTCATGAACTTGCTTTTGTGTTTTCCTTTTGGTTGTCTGTGGCAATAATCTTGGCACTTGAGTGCCTGTGATGAAACTGATCCTTCAGACTTTGCATGATGACAACCCCTTTTGAGCTATGTAGCTGATCATGTCAGTTTTGACGAACTTACCCATTTTCAAGATCAGGGGAGCCTGCTCCAGTAAGTAAGTAAGTAACTTGGTGTTTTATGCCCAGTCAATCATTACAGTTATATCAGGGCGATTAGCTCCAAAGATGAAACAGTGTTGTTTTTCTCCAGCAACCCCCCCCCCCACCCCCCCACCCCCTCCCCGTTTTAAGAGATGTGCCTTGTGATAAGTATGTTTGTATGCTACTAGTTCATGTAATGGTACAATCAGATGGTCATCTTTTGTCTTTGCGAGTAATGTCTTTTTCACATGAAATGATGCAGATGGGAGTGTTAGTGATGTGAGTCAAAACTGTGGTGGATGCATTTGCAGACTACAGTCCAACCCCAACGCAGCCAACATCAATGTCATTGCTGACCTGTACGCTGAAGTCATTGGAGTCTTAGCAGCTTCCAGGTAATACTCTTTTTGTACTTTATATTCTGTATATACATTCTGTTTGTGTGTTTGCCTTTCACTGTCATTGTGTATATCAGACTGTGAAGAGGCAATTTTTATGTGATATACACAGCTTGATGTCAGCTGGATTTTTCATGTATTTGTTTATGAATGAATTTTCACCCAATTTTGCTGTTGTTGGAATTTAATGATGTTTTATGATTGGCGTGAATGTGTGATGAACATACTTGGCACCTGAAAACATTCCTAGTGCAATTGTATTGACACTTGGCAATAAAGTTGTATGTATCTTCAGTTCATTTGCATCCATTTTTTTAATGTACATTTGTCAGCATTGTCTTGTGTGTTTTTTATCAGTGCTGCATGTGCTTTTTTTATATTTTTTATTATCCTACCACTGGGGCAGCTGCACATTGTCTTCAGAGGATTTTGTCTGTCTATCAAAGAAACCTGATGTTATGCAGGTAATTAAGGCAATTACTAAACTGGCTGTGCAAGTCTTACAGACTGCCCCTCAGGCTCTGCAACTTTGTGAACATTTAATTTGCAGATTTTCTTCAGTACGCAAGAAGTTCAACGGGGAACTCCGTGAGCTGAAGCTGCGAGATCAGACGCCCTACACAGCGCAGAGCATCATCAGTCTACTCATGGGACTCAAGTTCTTTAGGGTTAAGGTACATGAAATATCAATGAAATTTATGGCACTACCTCTGTGCTATTAAACAGGGTTTGTATGGTCCTTTAAAGATTTGGGGAAACTGAAATATCTGTTTGCCAGGTGCTGAAAGATTGGAAAAAATGGCATTTTTGGCAATGGCCTTGGAAAGTTTTGGAAATTCATAGTAATGGTTGACATATGCTGTGCAGAAGAAGGATTTAGAAGGGGGAAAAATAATAAAAAGGGGAGGCCAAACAATGGATGATAAAGGGAAATTGCAAAGTTTGTTAACTTGAAATGACCCCAGGACAGATTATGTGTGCAACTGAGCAGTATCATGGTCTGGAAAAATGGTCTTTAATTTTTACAATAAGTTTGGGAATTTTGAACTAAAGTGCATATATGAACCTGTGAAAGCATGCACTCCTTTTTGACCTATAGTCACGTGAAACGCCATGTTATCATGTGCAGTGAGATGTGTGTGTATTTGTCCGTCAACCCATGGCAGCAGCTTTAACATTGGCTTTGTTCTGGTATGTGTGCAAGATTTGTTATCCTCTATTGAACTTCATACTTTCATACCAGTTTGGTGACCATGACCTAATTTCAAGATCACCAAGGCTTCAAGTTCAACACAAGCAGCACTGGTTTATGTATTGTACCAAATATAGTTTTTAATTTTTGGTAGGGGTGGCCAGAGCTCATGTAGACATAGCCTGTAATATGCGTAACTTTTTTTTCCCCACTCAATTATCAGATGCACCCAATTGAGGAGTTTGAAGGCTGCGTGCACTTCTTGCTGGAGCTGGGTCACTACTTTCTGGAGGTGAAGGACCGTGACATCAAACATGCCCTGGCTGGTCTCTTTGTGGAGATTCTCCTGCCTGTGGCAGCAGTAAGTGTGTTTGTGGGTGCATGGTTGAAGGGGAGGGGGGTGCTTTGTTAGGGTTGAGGGGTCATGACATGAAATATGCCATCGGAGGCCTCTTTTGTGTGAAGCCTTCTATGTGTGGTTGCTGTACTGTGTGTATGTGCATGTGTGTGTGTGTACACGCGCGTGTGTGTTGTGTGTGTGTGTGCACACACATGTGTGTGTGCACACGCATGCGTGTGTGTGTACATGTGTGTGTGCGTGTGTGTGTGTGTGCATTATGACATTAGAAATCTGTATCTGGAGAATTTACTAGGCTATGGCAATGACCTCAGGCCTTTGCACATGCAAATGTTTCCTGTCATTTCTGGGCAGTGTTGTGCCTCCTAAGGGTTGGCTGGGCTTAATGCATTGTGCGTGGGAGGCAAGGATGAACAAAAGTGAACACTCCTGCTGCACATTTCAGACAGTGAAGAATGAAGTGAACATTCCTGTGCTGAAGAAACTGGTGGAGGACCTCTACTCTGTCACTGTTGACATGACAACCAAGCGCAAACACACTCTGGTCAGTGGGGATTTTTGTTGTTGCAAAATTATTATTTTTGTCTTGAATGACATTCTTTTTATAATTTTGGTGTGCGTTTGAGATGTACATGGCAAGGTATGCGATGTGAAACAATGGTGACGTCACATGGGTTTTTACTTACATGTAATTGTAAACCACAATTTCTTTAAATATGAAAAACAAGACAGAGTTTTCATGGTTGGTGACTGCAAGCACAAAATTGATGACTGAGACGATGGCTGGGAGCCTGGTTTTGAATAAACGGGGGAGGAAGGGAGGGAAATTGTGTCAGAGAGTGAAGGCAGCACTGTGGTGTTAACTGTTAAAATGAAATTACTGGTGTCTTAAAGGGTTAAAAAGTGATGTCTTAAGAGGCTGTGTTAAGAGGCTGTACTTCTTTCTTACTACACACCTGTCTTGTCTCCTAAGAAGCTGTTCCATTGGCTTCCCTGCCGTAATTGAGCTGTTCCTTTCACCTCCCTGTGCAGTACCTGTCTGATTGTGCTGTTCTGTTTACCTCCCTCTTTGATTTTGCTGTTCTGTTTACCACCCTCTTTGATTTTGCTGTTTTGTTGACCTCCCTGTCTGATTGTGCTGTTCTGTTTACCTCCCTCTTTGATTGTACTGTTCTGTTGACCTCCCTGTCTGATCCTGCTGTTCTGTATACTTCCCTGTCTGATTTTGCTGTTCTATTGACCTCCCTGTCTGATGGTGCCATTCTTGTTCAACCTCCCTGTGCAGCACCTGTTCCCGTTAGTGACATGCCTGCTGTGTGTGAGCCAGAAGCAGTTCTTCCTCAGCAACTGGCCCTACTTCCTAACCATGTGTCTGTCGCAACTGAAGAACAAGGACAACAAGATGTCCAGGGTTGCCCTCGAGTCGCTCTACAGGCTTGTCTGGTGAGTTTGCTGTGTGTTTTGGTGAGTCAAGTGTGTATGTCTGGTGAGTTTGGTGTTTTTTTTTTTTAATGTTGTTTTTCAGTTGTATAATCACACAGTAAAACAATGCTTTAATGCTTTTGTGATGAACCAGTTGTATAGTGAAAACAGGGTGTGCAGTGGTTCATATAATATGGTAGTGTTTGAAATGAACACATGAACACAATAACAAAGACCTGAATCACCTATGATCTCTCTCACCTGGCATGTAAGTGAATACAAGATATGACAGCGTGTACAGGTGTGGGGAAATGGTTCCACACCCTGCATTCTCACTCAACTCTGCATGAACCACAGGGTTTAAGTTGCAGGACGCTAACAAAACAAACAACAAACCAACAAACGCTAGCGTAACACATTGACAAAGTAGTTACTTCAATGCTGTTTCTGTGTCACGCAGGGTGTACATGGTGAGGATAAAGTGTGAGAGCAACACGGCCACGCAGAGCCGGCTGCAGAGCATCGTCAACAGCCTCTTCCCCAAAGGGTCCAAGATGGTCACGCCCAAAGACACGCCTCTCAACATCTTCGTCAAGATCATTCAGTTCATCGCCAAGGTGAGAACATCTGACCATCACTTTGCATTCTGTTCTCTGTGTCAGTATGTACAGTGCCAGCAGTTGTTCAGTAAAACGACCAACATGCAGCCTTTTTATCCATTGTGTCTGTTTCTTTTGTCGCAATTTGTGCCTTATTGTAAATTTCTTCTTCAAAACATCTGATGCTGTTAAATGGTTGCACTTTTTTTCTTTCAGGAGCGTCTTGACTTTGCTGTGCGAGACATCATCTTTGACCTGTTGTGTGTTGGACGTAGCAGCAAGCTCTTCTTGACTCCGGAGGTACTGTTTATTATTGTTATTGTTGAGGGTCATGAGAACAGATTGGAAAGAATGGCTCCAAAAAGTGTTTACAGTGGCACTTGCAGAGCAAAGATAACCAAGCAGTGTCTGTGTGGATGTTTTGAATGGGTAGTGTCATGGATGTCTGTAGCATGTTTGTAATACATGGTGTACCATAACCCAGAAAATAATTGGGTTACCAAAAAAAGAAGAAAATAAAAGCTCCTAAAAAGAGGTGGACTCTCTAGCGAGGTCTTCATTTGTATCAGAACGTGATGAGACAGTGGGTATGGTTTTTCTTCTTCTGGAGATGGCCTTTCATTACTTTCTTGTGTTTCACAGTAGATTGCAATGTGCAGAGAGAAGGTTACCAAGACATGGTCTGACAAGCAGTTTCATGTAGCACTAGCCATGTGACAACCAAAGATCACTGTAAGCACACCACTTGAGTGGATATTCAAAGCGTGCCGTAAAAAGCTACATGGTCTGACAAGCAGTTTCATGTAGCACCAGCCATGTGACAACCAAAGATCACTGTAAGCACACCACTTGGGTGGATATTCAAAGCGTGCCATAAAAAGCTACATGGTTTGACAAGCAGTTTTGTGTAGCACCAGCCATGTGACAACCAAAGATCACTGTAAGCACACCACTTGGGTGGATATTCAAAGCATGCCATGAAAAGCTACAGTCACTCATTTAGAGTTCCATGCAACAAGACCACAGTGAGTCTGCTTGAGAGTGGAGAGCAGCACGATATAAAAGCAATCAACAAGAACAACGAGAAGAGAAGTAGCCCCTCTCTCTGAAGGTGGTCTTCACTTCTGCCATGCCCTATATCTCCTCTCCCTCATTGCAGCGGATGAGCATAGGGCTTCGTGCCTTCCTGGTCATTGCTGACAGCCTGGAGCAAAAGGACGGCGACCCACCGATGCCCCAGTCCAACGCCACTCTGCCCTCCGGCAGCACTGTGCGCCACAAGCGCACCTTCCTGAACAAGATGCTGTCGGACTCCACGGCCAAGAACATCGGCCTGGCCCAGTACTATTCCCACATCTTGAAGACCTTTGACTCCATCCTCCGAGCCCTGGACCTGCAGGTGGGCCGACCCCTGCTCATGACCAAGTCGGAGAACGCCAACAAGGAGGCCGATGAAATGATCACGTGAGTTGGAGGAGATGGTGCTGAAGGGGGAGGTGTGGTGTTTGGTGAAAGAGAGGCAGGGTGAGGTGGCTCAGTAAGCAGTTAGTTAGTTCGTAATTGGATTAGAGCGCAGACGAAAAAGCCGGGTGCAATACTGACATGGGTTTGATTCCCTGGTGCGGCATGGGATTTTTTTCCCAGAGTCGACTTTCAGCACAGACTCTGATGGGCTGTACAGCCCATTGTGTGCAGTCGCATGGATCAACATGTGCACATGTATTAAAAATCCCAAAGACTGGGATACTGAAAACATACCATGGTTTAAACACATGAAAATACTGCCTGATAGGAATGGATGCTGCTGCTGTTGTGGCTGCTGTAGCCATGCCCATGTAATGCAACCCAAATTTCCTGTAAGGGATGATTTTTTTTTTAAGAAACAAATGTTTTTACCAGTTTGGTGGACTTGGCCTAACCCCAGCAATGGAACTTGCCACCGTTTCAGTGACTGTTATAAACTTTTTTTTATTAACATGTCTACCCCCTTCCCCGTCAACACACGTACAACAGGGGTCCCCACAGGAAGCCAGAGGGGACTGACATGGTTTTTACAAACTCCAAGCACTGGTTTACAACATCTTGCCTTCAACCACTGCCATATTTAGTTACGTCATAGGTTCCTGAAAACTGTCAGCTAATGAGCAGTTTTTCATTGGTGCTCAAACAGTAATAAGTTTGTTACAACTCAAATAAAACAAGGTGTGTCATTTATAGCCTCCAACAAAGTTTACACCAGCACAAATAAAACCACAATCATTTGAATTGAGACAGCACTCTTTTTCTTTACCTGGGGTGGATGTGTTTCATGTTTACGTGGGTGCTTGAGTGCTAGGCTGCTTCCGCAGTCATATTAGTACCCCAACCTTTCGGAGGGCGCTGACCGTGTCGGTGGACAGCTGCACGGAGATAAAGAGTGCCCTTTCAGTGGTGTAACCAAATCTGGCAGAGTTTGGAGGAAGGTGCCGGAAAGCGATGCTCGGAATGTGGGTTCTTTAGTATAATATTTTTCTTTTATCAAGTATGTGCCATGGTTTACTTTGTGTGAAGTGCCCCTTCCTCCCCTGTCCCCTGATTGGCTTTTTGATGTTTGATTCAAGCAATCATTTCCGTCAATTTGTCTGACACAGCGGGGACAGGAAGCCCAAGATTGACCTGTTCCGAACCTGCATCGCTGCCATCCCCCGCCTGAAACCGGATGGCATGAGTAACCCAGAGCTGGTGGAGCTCCTGACACGCCTCACGGTGCATGTTGATGAGGAGCTCAAAGGGTCAGTGCACTTCTGTCAACGGCTGTATTTTACTTTTTAGGTAACTGATCCACTCTTTTCAGACAGCTGTTTATTTGTCCGGGACAGAACTGTGTCCTCGAGGATGTATGTGTGCATGCATACAGAAACACTCATATGCAGGCACAGTTATGCAAATGTGTGTTTACAGGCAAGCACAGGCACATGTATGCTGATGTATGCATTCACAATCTTTATGCATCCCCCTACCCACCCTTCCCAAGCACACACACACACACACATTGTTACCAGCCAGTTCTGCAGTTCTGTTTTAATGTATTTTTGTTTATAAAGTGTGAGTAAGAGTATGTGTGTGCGTTTACATGTGTTTGTGTGTGTTTGTAAGAGTGCACTTGTGTATGTAGGGGTGTGTATATATATGTATGTATGTGAGTAGATGCATGTGAGTCTGTGGATGTGTGTGTCTTTGCAAGATTTTCTACTTTCTCACACCATTTTCCTGTGTCCAGGTTGGCATTTCAAGCACTACAGAATCTCATGTCTGAATCGGCAGCATGGAAGGAGCACGTCATCCATGGTATGATGCTTTTGATTTGTTATCTAACTTTTAGTTCTTTTTATCTTCTTTGTTGTTGTGGTGGTGGGGGATCAGGGAGGTTCAGGTCTGTTCATTCTTTTCTTATTCCTGCCCTCTCCAATCTTTAATACTATCCTTCTTTTTGATTGATTGCATTTGATAAAAGGAGTCCAGGTAAAGGATAGATAATTGGTGTATAGCTTAGATCATGTCAGGGTGAATAAAAGAAGAGACTGAAATTCTGCTTTCAGGTGTTTCTGGAAGATTATTTGAACCCATTTTACTGGTCATCATATGGCCCTGTGTGACTTGTTGATGTTAAGATGTGCATGGTGTGTTGTGGGCAGGCTTCATACAGTTTATCCAGAAGGACATCTCCGACAGCCGCACCCTCTTGCTGGACATGACCCTGCGACTGCTGATGCAGCTGCTGGTGCAGTGGAAGAGCAGCATCACCAATGCGACAACGACCACCACAAGCGCTCCGCTGCCTAGAGAAGTGGCCAGGGTCAGTGATGAGCTGGTGCTTTAAAACACACACATGCAGAAACTGAAAAAAACTCAACATGCATATATGCATGCATGTGTGCACCTGCCCATGCACACACTCACATACACATGCATGCATGCACCACACACACATGCATGCGTGCACACACACAAACACACACACACACACACACACACACACACACACGCATACACACACACACTGTACCTGTATGCCTGACACACTGCTCAGGGGGCAGCCATGTCAGTTCACTCTTCATCGGTGAAGAGCAGAGAAAGGTTGGCTCATAGTGTCATGTATACTTCTGCCAAACATGCTGTTGCCTTGCTCATGATGTCACAGACACAGATTGCCAGTGAAAAAAAGGCAGCACTCATGTCCCTGTTTTCTTCAACTTTGAAATTTTCAATTCTTAACAAACTAGACCATTAATCAGCTTGGGAAAAAAATTTGTGATTTTGTTTTTGGAGTTTTTCAATTCTGTTCCTATTGATATAGTCTGTGCTGTTTCCTTGCTTGCGGTCCCCTTTAACATGGCCACAACTCTGCCTCCATTGCCTTTAAGTTTAAATCAGGACAGATTTTATTACTGCTACCAGTTCCTTCATGTGTGTCCACAGGAGAGGGGTGACCACCTTTTCCTGGGTCCCAGCCCAGAGCAGATCATGAACCTTGATGTCCTGCATGAGGTGGAAGGCCTGTGTCTGGTCATGATGTGCAGCTGCCGTGTCATGACACGCAAACTGGCCATTCACTTGCTGAAAGAGGTCCGCAACATCTTCTCCTCTTACAGCGTCACGCAGGTAAGTGGTGGCAGGTGATGATGTGTAGCTGTCATATCATGATGCGCAAACTGGCCATTCACCTGCTGAAAGAAGTCCGCAACATCTCCTCTTACAGCATCACGCAGGTAAGTGGTGGCAGGTGATGATGTGTAGCTGTCATGTCACGATGCGCAAACTGGCCATTCACCTGCTGAAAGAGGTTGGCAACATCTTCTCCTCTTACAGCGTCACGCAGGTAAGTAGTAGCAGGTTGTGATGTGACAGTTGTCATGTCATGTTCTCTTAGGAGCACAGTGCTATGCAGGTAGTGGGCAGGTTATGGTGTGCAGCAAAACTCAGTTCTCCTGAGAAAATATTTTCAGCATCTTGCACAGTACTGTGCTGGAAATGGACTGGTGATAATGTGCAGCTTTGGTCTGGGGACAAACTGGCTGTCCTTTTGGTAAGAGAGGTTTGTCATTTCTGCTTATTTTTCAGCTTCAGGTGGTTAAGTTTGATGAATGGCTTTGAGCAGTTGTGCTCTCCACACAAACTGGCAATCTAGCTGTTGAGAGAGGCTTGTAACTTGTTTCCCTCTTTCATATTTGCACAGGGAGTAGTCTGTAGCTAAATGCAGTAATAGATGCTATCCCTTTTTCATGTTGTGTTTTTAAGGACTTTTCAACACGTCCTCTATAGCACCAGCAAGTTTTACTGGAATTACACTTGGACTGAAAAGGCTGATGTCTGTGTTCTTGCAAAATGTAATTGTGAGAATGCACTCACATATTGTGTAATTGTGTGTGTGTTGTATGTTTATGTAAGTATGTGTTGTTACGGGATATAATTGTGAGAATGTGTCCACACACTGTGTAACTGTCTGTGGTGTGGTGTAGTGTGGGTGTGGTGGGTGTTCATGTAAGTATGTGTTCTTGCTGGATGATATAGTTAGAATGCGTCCACCCCCCTGGGCAATTTGTGTGTGTGTGTGTGTGTGTGTGTGTGTGTGTGTGTGTGTGTGTGTGTGTTCAGGGCATGGTTGTGTGGAGGCTGGTTGTGGTGGTCAGACTGGTTGGTTCCCCTGTGTAACTGTATGTGGTGTGATGTGTGTTCAGGGCATGGCGGTGTGCCTGCTGGATGTGATAGACAAGGCCTGTCCGCACATCGTGGAGAAGCTGCTGCCTCATCTCCCTCTGCAGGAAAAGGTAAAGGAGATTTGATTTGTGTGTGGCTGGGTTACCATATCCAGGCACAGGAGAAGAAAAAAAAAATTAGTTAAAAAAAAAAATTCAAGATGGTATCAGTGTGCCGAGAAAAGCCCATATGTGGGGTGGGGGGCATGGGTTCAGTTCTTAGCTTAATTAAAATCCCAGTACTGGTTTAAGGGAGAGCTGTGTGATGGGAAGGTGTATGGTTAACGGCCTGTGGATACCTAGCCTTGTTTCTTTGTGGGTTCTGGGCATCCTGAGTATTTTGAGAAACCCTCATCCATCTCAGTGATTTCTTGGCCTTTTTAAGCGATGAAATGTGTTTGCGTTTGTGTGTGTATGTGTGCGTGCATGTACGCCTGTTTTGAATGTTACATATGTGTATGCCGGTGTATGTCTGTGGAAGAAACCGGGTCGGGCAAGAGGGGGAGAGAATGTGAGAATGAGACAAAGATAATTTTTACGTATATTTTAAATGTAGCTTCTTGAGCCCATGTGTCAAAGATTATTTTTGTTCGTTTTTATATTTTGTATAATGATGGACAATAAAGATTGATTTAATTTGATTTCTTTTTCAGTTGCTAGTAGTGGTACTAACCCAGGCCACTGGTTACATTGCTGCAGTCTTTTTTCCCTTCATTATCCACTTATTTTTGTGACTTTTTTCAGCTGGTGGTGCTGACTCAGCCCAACATTGACTTGATGTGGGTGGCTGATCGCGCAGTCACACTCTGGTTGCCTGCGGGCGGGGGCAGCCTGCAGGATGGCAATCAGATCAACTACAGCTTTCACCGTGTCGACATGTGGATCCGCTTCATTGCTGCTGTGGTGTCCAAGGATCATGCCCTGACGCTCTGTCCACGTGCCATCGCTCATGCCTGGCCCATTGTGTACACCCGGCTCAATGCCCTCTTTCCCTCCATTGATCCCAGGTGTGTGGAATTCTCTTTCTTTTCTTTTCTTTTTTACTTCTCTCACTTTCTTCTCCTCATTCAGTTTGCCACTGTTTCTCTCTCTCTCTTTTCCTTCTTGTCTTTAGGTGTCTCTCTTTTGAAGTCTTCCGTTGATCTCGCTCTTTCTCTTTCTCTGCATATTTTTTTCATGATGACTTTCACATTTAACTCATTGGGAGCTTCCCACATCAAGTGACATATCACTCCAGTGTATGGTTGCTGGCAGACAGCATCAAATGACACAGGAATAGACTCAGTGATCTGTGTGAAAATGTTGTGATTACACAATTCCCAGGGGTATTTTTTTCTTTCTGCTTTTTGAATGAGTCAAACAGGAATTAAGAACAGATAATTTCTCTTGTGACACTAATATGACCAAAGGATGTTCAAAACTCTCTATCTCTCTCTTTTCACTCCATATGACTCTTAATCTTACACAGTTAACAGGAATCAGGAACAAATAATCATTCAACCTCTCTTTCTCTCTCTTGACACTGATATGACCTACACAGTTAACAGGGCATCAAGAACAAATAATCTCTGTGTGTGTCAGTCTACCCCCCTCCCTTTCCCATCCTCGCCTTTCTCCAGCTCTTTTCTAACTTCTTTGAGCCTAGCGCAGTGTGTGCAACTCACTCCTTTGACAGCATAGGTGACCATTTACCAGTGACGTTTTCTCATTGCACTGCACTGCTTGTTTGATCCATCCAGTCACCCCTGTGTTGTTTTTGTTTTCCCTGCAGCACTCAGATGAATGAGAACCGCGCTTCGTCCATCCTGCGGTCCGGCAGCAAGAAGGTGACCACGGAGAAGGACGTGCACATGCAGCTGTGGCAGAACTACATCATCCTGGCCTGCAGCATCGCTCAACAGAGCGCCGTCATTCCCCACCGCTGTTCCTCGCCTGAGCTTGGGTCAGTGACCTGAAGGCCTCGTTACCTTCTGAGCATCAGACTTGCGTTATTTGGGAGGGTGAGGTGGGGTGGGGGGGGTTAGAGAGGAATGAGCGAATGCTGTTGGGGAACTGAAAATGATTTTGAAAAGGTCTGTGGGCTTGTGAAATGAGATTGAGATTTTTAACAATTTGGCATATTAAACAGTTGCAGTTTGGCATATTAAACAGTGGGCACTTTGGCACAGGGTAACAGTACTAGCAATTGGATTTTAATGTCCTGTCAACCACACAGAGCCACCTCAGGACAGATTGGCTCAGGGTGTCCTTTTCAGTGTGAAATGGTGGTAAGCAGTGATGCAGGCAGCTGAAGTTATGAAATGAAAATAAAATTGAAATGTAATCAAGCTATATGATTACTTGAGTATTTTTCTCCACATACACATGACCTGAACCCCCCCCCCCCCCCCCCCCCCACACACACACACATACACCTTAGTAGTTATGGTGCGCATGATTATTTTTTCCCTTGTTTTCATGACTGCAATTTCTAATCCTTGTTTCTTTTTGTTATAGCTGTGACTATGGTGTCTCAGTTTTTTCTGTGATTATTTTGTTCTCTTCTTATTTGTACCCTTGTTTCCATGCCTGTTTTCTCAGTCTTTTCCATGTCTACAGTTCCCCCCTTGTCTCCATGACTTCAGCTTCTTTCTTCATTCCACAGTATACTAGTTCCATGACTACTTTCTTCATTGATTATTCTGTGACTGTTGCTAATCCTTTTTTTTCATGGTCACAGTTTTCAACACTTCTTTCCATGACTCTCTTCTCTTTTGTTTCTGTGACTCTTTTCTTCCTTGTTTCCATGACTCTTTTATATCACTCATTTCCACGACTCTTTTATCTCGCTCGTTTCCAAGATTTTTTCTTGCTCATTTCCATGACTCTTTTATCTTGCTTGTTTCCACAACTCTTTTATGATGCTCATTTCCATGACTTTCATCTCGCTTGTTTCCATGACTCTTTTATCTCACTCATTTCCATGATTCTTTTATCTTGCTCGTTTCCATAACTTTTATCTCACTCGTTTCCATGCCTCTTTTATCTAGCTCGTTTCCATGATTCTTTTATCTTGCTCGTTTCCATAACTTTTATCTCACTCTTTCCATGACTCTTTTATCTTGCTTGTTTCCTTGGCTCTTTTATCTTGCTTGTGCCCATGACTCTTTTATCTTGCTCTTTTCCATGACCCTTTTATCTTGCTCTTTTCTCTTTTCCATGACCCTTTTATCTTGCTCTTTTCCATGACTCTTTTATCTTGCTTGTTTCCTTGACTCTTTTATCTTGCTTGTTTCCTTGACTCTTTTATCTTGCTTGTTTCCATGACTCTTTTATCTCACTCATTTCCACTACTTATATCTGGCTCTTTTTCCCGACTCTTTCATCTTCCTCGTTTCTATGACTCTTTTATCTCGCTCGTTTCCATGACTCTTTTATCTTGCTCGTTT
>JABMCL010000854.1:300000-372500 GCA_018857735.1 Alviniconcha marisindica | reverse complement strand
AGAGAGCGATGGAACAGTTTGATTTTGGCTTGGTTTGCACGGCTGAACGGAGCAAACGTTTCTCCGATTGTTTCACCAAACAGTTCAGCTGTTTGTTGTCAGCTCATGCTGCAGTACCTTTGAAAACAAATCTACCATTCTGAGTAAAGGTGAGACTCCATATGTACAGATATGGCAAGTCAGTATCGTGCAGGTGAAACCGGTGTTAAGTTGGACACAACAACAAGAGATATGACTGCAGAAACCTCTGCAGGGTTGGTATCAGTCATACCTGTGCGAATGGAGTTACTGATGATAATATTCTACTAGCTCAGTTTTCGTGGCTTCTGTATCCAAATTCGTTGACTCTCACCTTTAGTGCTTTGGAAATGCATGTATCTGACTGACATGGTGATTTAAAAAACAACATTTAAAAACAGTTTTGTGTGTGTGTGTGTGTGTGTGTTTTAAAAAACAACAACATTTAAAAACAATATTTTAGTGTGTGTATGTGTGTGTGTGTGTGTGTTTTAAAAAACAACATTTAAAAACAATATTTTAGTGTGTGTGTGTGTGTGTGTGTGTGTGTGTGTGTGTGAGTGTGTGTGTGTGTGTGTGTGTGTGTGTGTGTGTGTGTGTGTGTGTGTGTGCAACTGTTGTACTTTGCTGATAAAACTGCGCTGAAGGTGAGGCAGCTAGTTTCTTGCATCTCCAGCCTTTGTGTTCAGAGCATTCCATGGTATTAATACATGTGAACAGGTGTTTCAGCAGTTTCCTTCACCTCATGTTTGTACATTGGCTGTTCTTTTTGTGTTTTTGTTTTCTTTTTTTTCCTGGTTGTTCTCACTTGGTGATGTATGATGTTCACTTCTACATCATGATGAGGTGTTGAACTCATAGATTATCCCTGCCTTCAACCACTTGGACTGTAGACAATGAATAGATCATAGAAAGACATGAGTAGAAATTGAAAATACCCCCCCCCCCCCCCCCCCAGCCTCCCTCCTAGATAGTTGAACAGGGGTCCAACTGCCCCTTCAGGCAAGCAAGCGAGTAAGTGACCTACCCACGAATAAGTAAGCTATCCACCCAGTGCCTGGCATGGTCAGGTTGTCAACAAGAACAGCTGTCCAACTGCCCCTTCAGGCAAGCAAGCGAGTAAGTGACCCACCCCTGAATAAGCTACCCACCCAGTGCCTGGCATGGTCAGGTTGTTAACAAGAACAGCAGTCCAACTGCCCCTTCAGGCAAGCAAGCAAGTAAGTGACCTGCCCACGAATAAGTAAGCTACCCACCCAGTGCCTGGCATGGTCAGGTTGTTAACAAGAACAGCAGTCCAACTGCTCCTTCAGGCAAGTAAGCGAGTAAGTGACCTACCCATGAATAAGTAAGCTACCCACCCAGTGCCTGGCATGGTCAGGTTGTTAACAAGGGACAACTATCCAACTGCCCCTCCGGGCAAGTAAGCAAGTAAGTGACCTACCCATGAATACGTAAGCTACCCACCCAGTGCCTGGCATGGTCAGGTTGTTAACAAGGAAAGGGTATTGTCAGTGAAGTGCATGTTATTCATTCAGCAACACTGCCTGTCACCAACGCCCAGCATGGTGTTGAGCTATCCTTGCATGATTTGCAATAGTTCTGGTATTGTTTGGATTGTATTTATTTATGTATTTATTTTGAATTGAAGTTGTTGTTTTGAAATTTATTTATGTATTTATTTAAATTTAATTTTTTATCTTTGTTTTTTCTTTCTGCAGTTAAAGAGTGTGATGGACATAATTATATTTATACACACTTGAACAAATTGTACTTGTTATGTATGTCACACTTTTGGGGGGGTCTTTTTTTGGTCCTTTTTTATATTTTTTAATGATGGTTTTATGTCTGTATAACTTTGTTGCCATGTTTTCATGTTCCCCATAGTATTGCATACTGAGTGTTTGTGTGGGTTGTGATTCAGGTGGTGTGTGGTGCATCATGTTGTTATTTCCCCCTGTGCTTTCAATATTTTTTGATGCAGTCTAGACAGCAGCAGCATCAAAACAAAAAGAAAAAAGAAAGAAAGAAAAGCAAAGAAAAAAAGAAAAAAAAGATACATATAATTATTGTTTATGCAGAACAAGATGTATATGAAGTTATTCCCTTTCTGTTTTTTTTCTTCTGTTTTTTTCGTCTTCACAATGCATGGTATTATTTTGATACAGTGGTGGTGTTTTTTTGGACAAAATGTATGTGCTTGGCTACACCTAGTAGCTTGGCTTCATTAAAACCAATTATAATTTAGCTGACTTGATGTTTGAACCATTCACATATTGACGACAAAGTTTGCCATAATTGCCACTGTATGCCATGTTCAGAACTTGCATGTTTGGTACAGCCATTCACGTCCAGGGAGACCTGTCACTTCTGGGTGTAGTCCAGATGGCATAGCTATAATAGTTTTGGTCCAGTAAAACTTCAGAGCAAGTTTTCACTTAAAAGTTATTGTTTTGTGATGGCACCATGCAATATGGACAGCTGCATAGCAATGAATGATGTAACAGTTATTTCATGCAAATTTGTCCCCCCCCCCCCCCACACACACACACATTCTCTCTCTCCTCCTCTCTCTCTCTCTCTCTCTCTCTCTCTCTTCTTTAGATGTGCTGCATGTGATGGGGATGGGGTTGAGAGGTTCAGTGGAATGATCTGTACAGGTTCAATCTTTTCTTTTTCAAAGCCAGGGAGCAGGGACAGTACCTCTAGGTTGCCAAAAGTTCTGAGCTTTTTGTCATTTGTTTTGTTGTTGGTCATACAGGCATGCACATAGATACACAGGTTGGGGTCTCAAAGCCAGGTGTATATTATATATAATACAGGCTTCTGGAGGTGTAACTGCACTTAGTACATTCTCCTGGAGGCATAGTTGGACTCAAAGACAGGTGCAAAGCTCTTCTAGATGTGTAGCTGCATTCAAAGGCAGGTGCAAAGTACATGTTCTTAGAAGTGTAGTTGCACTCAAAGCAGGTGCAAAGTACATGCTCCTAGAGGTGTAGTTGCATTCAAAGGCAGGTGCAAAGTACATGTTCATAGAGGTGTAGTTGCACTTAAAGCAGGTGCTGAGTACATGCTTCTAGAAGTGTGGCTGCATTCAGGGGCAGGTGCAAGGTACATGCTCCAAGAGGTGTAGTGGCTCTCAAAGGCAGTGCAAAGTACCAGCATCTAGAGGTGTAGCTGCATCCAAAGACAGGTGCAAAGCACATTTACCTAGAGGTATAGCTGCACTCAAAGGCAGGTGCAAAGTACATGGTCTAGCTGTATAGTTGCACTGAAAGAAAGGTGAAAAGTATGTGTTCCTAGAAGTGTAGCTGCACTCAAAGGAAGGTGCAAAGTACATGTTCCTAGAAGTGTAGCTGCATCCAAAGGCAGCTGCAAAGTACATGCTCTGAGAGATGTTGTTGCACTCAAAGGCAGGTGCAAAGTATCTGCTTTTAGAGCTGTAACTGTGCTCGGAGGCACGTGCAAAGTACATGCTTCTAGAGGTGTCACTGCGCTCAGGGATAGGTACAAAGTACATGCTTGTAGAAGTGTAGTCGCTTCCAAAGGCAGGCGCCCCTGGTGGTGTAGCTGCGCTTTAAGGATGGGTGCACTTTGACCCACAAAACTGCCTGCATGAGTGTAATTCTTCTTCCTCTTCTTCTTGGACATTGGGAATGCTAGTCTGTGTGAGATTCAGACGATGACGTTACCTGTGTGGCAGATCTATGAGCTGGCCAAGGAGACTGTGTACCTGCTGCTGGACTTCAACCCGGACGTGCAGGGCCTGCTGGACTGGGTCATTGACCGCTGCTACACAGGACAGAAGGAGGTGGCTGATGGCTGCTTCAACGCTCTGGCTGCCGTCTTCCAGACCAAGTGAGTCTCTGCCTGCATGATTTGCTGGGGGGGGGGGTGAGTGTGAAGATTTGTCATTTCTCTTTTGGCTTTGATTTTCTATGTCATTCTGTTCTTCTTTCTTACTCTTTTTTTTCTCTCTCTTTGATTGATTGTTTTGTGAGAAAAAATTATATTGCTGTATGAGGTAAAAGGTTGGGGTGGGGGCGCTTGTCATCTGATTATAGGCTATCAGTAAGACATCAAAGTCAAAGTGATTCTGTTGTTCTTTGTAGCTGTTTGTTTTTGGGGGGGGGGGGGGGGTCTCTTGTTTTTTTAATCTTTATACTGTTTTGTGATGCATCATTAACACCATTCCCATGCTGCACCCCAGGAAAGGCTCTTTGTGACCACATGGCTGTCTGCTGGTTCTCTCTCAGACACTGCAAAGTAGCAGCTGCTGTGCTTCCTGCAAGCTACAGTGGCACTTGACTCACATTTCAGAGAGTACCTTTGTGACCACATGGCCATGCTGAATAAAGTTGCATTATAATGTATATTAAATTATTTCCACACAGCACCCAAGGAAAGGCTCTAGTGACCATGTGACTGCTGATTTGCTCTCAGACACTGCCTAGCAGCAGCTGCTGTGCTTCCTGCAAATACAGCGGCACTTGGCTCACATTTCAGAGGGTACCTGTGTGACCACATGGTCTTGTAGAATAAAATTGTATATTTCCTCACTGCACGCAACGAAAGGCTCTTGTGACCACATGGCTGTTTGCTGATTCACCCCCAGACGCTGCCTAGCAGCTGCTGTGTTTCCTGCAAGCTACAGCGGCACTTGGTTCGTGTTTCAGAGAGTACCCATGCGACCACGTGGCCATGCTCAACCTGGCCGTGCTGAACGTGGGCAGCCCACGCATGTCGACGCACGAGACAGCACTGAAGCTGCTGCACCTGCTGGACGCACGCTTCCTGCAGGAGGATGTGGTCTTCGACACCCCTCGCCCCATGCAGCAGCCCCTGAACGATGTCCTGCTGGCCACCGCCTACTGCAGCGCCCAGATGAGTCTGTCGGAGCAGCTAGCTGCGCTGCACACAGACCTGACCATGCCCATGTTTTCAGGTGGGTTGGTGGAGTGGGGGTGGGGGGAGGTGGTGGTAGGTGGTTATTGGGGATGAACAGGTTTCTCATCAGGGTGTGTGTTAGAGTCATTTGCCACTCTGTGATGCCTGGACCTGACCACGCCCATGTTCTCAGGCGGGTTGGTGGAGCAGACAGCGTGGGCATTCCGGGAGTCATGTCTGAGTGCATAGGAACTTGATGTTGTCCCTCTTTGCAGCAATCACATCTGAGTGCATAGGAGCTTGATGATGTTCCCTCTTTGCAGTAGTCATGTCTGAGTGTGTGTCTGTGATGCCTGGACCTGACCACGCCCATGTTCTCAGGCGGGTTGGTGGAGCAGACAGTGTGGGCATTCCGGTAGTCATGTCTGAGTGCATTGGAACTTGATGCCATTCCCTCTTTACAGCAGTCATGTCTGAGTGTGTTGGAACTTGATGCTGTTCCTTCTTTGCAGCAGTCACACCTGGGTGCATTGGAATTTTACTTTCGCAGAAATCACCCACCGGTTCCAGACCGCATGCCCTTCCGTCCGACAAGTGCTGCTGAAGTACCTGTTGCCATGGCTGCACAACATGGAGCTGGTAGACCCCTCACTTCCTGCGACCAATCCCCTGACCAGCTTCCTGTCCCGCCTGTCCGACAGTCAGCAGCCAGATGTCATGTTGCCCCCGCTGAAGGGGGAGGGGTGGGGGTCCACACAGGCCACGGAGATGGTGCTGAACAACCTCTTCTTCATCACTGTCAAGGTGAGAGATAGTGGTTTGATATGTTGCTGAACAAGTGCTATTGGTCCTGTGAGACAGTGCTGAACAAGCTTTTCTTCATCACTGTCAAGGCGAGAGATGGTGGTCCTGTCAGATACAGAATAACAGAATACTTATTATGAGTACTAATCATCCCATTATGATTATGATTAGATGGTGCAGTGTTCTTTATCAGTGTCAAGGTGAGAGAGATTGTGGTCCTGACAAAGAGAGGGGAAGGGTGTCATCTGTTGAGGGAGGGATGTATGTGACAGAAATTATGCTCAGCTGTTTTAATTGTGCACCAGATGCTTAAAATGATCAGTAAGTCAGCTCCTTGCTCCATTATTGTGGAGAAGGATGACCCATGTGCCATTATTTTTAAGCAAAAATGTTCATGTGATGTTTCAGTTTGGGGATGAGCACCCAGCAGAGATAGAAGACCTGTGGGCAGCGCTGGTCAGATGGTGGCCAGCCAACCTCAAGGTCGTCATTCGCTACCTCCTGGTCCTCGTCAACATGGCTGCCACGGACCTTCTGCCATATGTGAGAGGCTTTTTCGTAGTGTTGGACATAACAGCATTCAGAGTATGCCATGACATGACACAGCAGACTGCCTAGTCTTTGTTAACATGGCAGACACTGACATAATACAGCACAGTGCCATGATATGCTATGACATGACACAGCAAACCACCTGGTCCTTGTTAGCATGGCAGACACTGACACAACACAAGACAGTGTCCACGACAGGCTGTGACATGACACAGCAAACCGTCTGGTCCTTGTCAACATGGCAGAGATTGACGTAACACAGCAAAGCACAATGCTCATGATGTAATATGAAATAACACAGCAAACTGCCTGGTCCTTGTCAACATAGCAGACTCTGACACAACACAGCACAATGCCATAATGTGCTATGACATGGCACAGCAAACCATCAACATAGCAGACGCTGACACAACACAGCACAATGCCCATGACGTAATATGACATGACACAGCAAACTGCCTGGTCCTTGTCAACATAGCAGACACTGACACAACACAGCACAATGTCCCAATGTCCATGGCATGCCATGACATGACACAGAAGACAGTGTACAGTGTGTTTGCTGAGGCCTGAATGAATATGAAGGTTCAGTTTCACTTTCATTCGAAACAAGGTTGGTTAATAAGATTGTGTGTGTGTGTGTGTGTGTGTGTGTGTGCGTGCGTGGATGTGTGTGCATTTGCAGGCCAAGCGAGTTGTGACATACCTGGGTCGAGCCAAGCCGGAGAAACTGGTGGATGAACTGATGAACGAGCTGCAGGTACGTGAGGTGCTACAGCACACAGTGAAGGCCTGCACTTGTCCCCTCCCTTGCTGTTCCCTTCCAGGCTTTGTTACAGCCCCACTGCAGTGGCTGTCCGCAGTCTTTCCTTGTTCACCAGATGCTGGCTTGTGACCTCCCCTTCATGGTCCAGAGCATGGGCTTTGGTTGTTGGCCAGACATGATGTTTAAGTCTGTGATTGGCTGGTTGGTTGGCAGACTGACTGGCTGGGCTGACTGGTTTACTGACTGGCTTACTGACTGGCTGGCTGATTGACTGACTGGCTGTTTGGTGGGCTGATGGGCTTACCGACTGACTGGCTGGCTGATTGACTGACTGGCTGGCTGATTGGCAGACTGACTGGTGGGCTGACTGGTTTACTGGCTGACTGGCTGGCTGGTTGGTGGGCTGACTGGTTTACTGACTGGCTGGCTGATTGACTGGCTGGTTGGCAGACTGACTGGCTGATTGACTGACTGACTGGCTGGCTGATTGACTGACTGACTGGCTGGTTGGCAGATTGACTGGCTGATTGGTGGGCTGACTGGTTTACTGACTGGCTGGCTGGTTGGTGGGCTGACTGGTTTACTGACTGGCTGGCTGACTGGCTGGCTGGTTGGTGGGCTGACTGGCTGGCTGGCTGACTGGCTGGCTGGTTGGTGGGCTGACTGGCTGGCTGATTGATTGACTGGCTGGCTGGCTGGCTGGTGGGCTGACTGGTTTACTGGTGTGCATTTGGGATGATGAATTTATTTGACCAGTTGGTTCCAGGAATGAGAGTAAACAGTCTCCCTTTTTATGCTGTTACTGCTTTGTTTGTTAATTTGTACACTAGTCAGTCTTATGGATGGGGCAGAGAACCGAAGCACAACCTGTACACACACCCATGTTCAGCCACTGATCACCTACTGTGAAGTTTTCCCATTGCAGACGGTGGAGACGCTGAACGTGAACATAGAACGAACGCAGACGCCGCCTTACTACCGCCTGTCCCAGCTGCGTAAATCGCCAGCCGCCAACAACACCACCGACGACGAGAAGCTGATTGGCCAGGAACCTGACGTGCAGCTGCAAAAAGGAGTTCTGCACACCAAGAGACACAGCGCCAATGAAGACCTGCAGAACGAAAGGTAAGACAGGGAAGATGCGTGGTTAGACACCGGATTTTAACATCCTGGGACCTGTCAACCACACAGGGTTGTCTCAGTATGACACCTGGAAGGACAAGCGAAATAGTACCCAACAGTTGATGGAAAGAAAATGGTTGTCCTTTAGAGAACAGTGGTTCCCCTCCCCTGGGGTAGTTAAGCAGAGCTGCCCTGTCTGCTTGTGCTGAACAACTAGAACCTGCTGGGCTGGGTGCAAGCTTGGTTGCTGGTGCTGTAAAACCTAAGGGGTTAAACAAGTGCCTGGACTGAAAGGGTTAAAGAAAATAATATCAAGACTGAAAGGGTTACAGCTAGCTTCTAACATTCAGCCCCTTGTCCCCACTAGCATGTTTTCTCCGTGCAAATTTTCTGTGTAGAATATGGAGAGGGGGTTGTGGTGTTGATTTATTCCATTGATGAATGGTTTGCTGTTAGGGGTTACGTCGTGCTGTTGAATGCCTCAGTAGGTCAGTCAAGTCATAAATGTCCAGTACCATTATTATTATTAAGAGGAGCCGGTAGACGTGCTTGTGAGGGATGTGCAATATATTAACATTTGTTATTATCATGTTCAGTGTGAGTGTGGATGCTCTGCTTGCTTGCAGTGGCTCCAGGACCAACTCGACGGCCTCGCTGAGGAGCATCACCAGCACCAGCACTGCATCCACTGCTGAACAGATTGTGCTAGGTAGGTGGGATACAGTACATGTTGCCGCTGCTGCTGTTGGCTGTTTGCAGCTGTTGTTGGACAGAAATGCAGACACACACACACCCACGTACATTGACTCACAGAGGCATGCATGCATGCACACAGGCATGCATGCAAACACCCATGCACCCATGCATGTACTTGCAGAGTCAAGAATGAAAGAATACATTAGGTCAAGTCAATAAAATAAAACAAAATGCAACTTAACTGTAGCTTGATGCTTTACACACAGTGAAAATGTATGCTTATATCAGGGCAAAAATGCACCATAGAATAAACAAAGTGAACAGTATGATGATAATGCACTTGAAAAAAAAGGCAAATTTCTTTGTGCTAGAAGTACTCCCCCCACCCCCCAGAAAAAAATCATCTATTGAGGTCTCATTGTGTGGGTGTATACCTGAGTCTTGAAGAAGTGACATCAAAAAAGAGGGGTATTGCATAAATCCATTCCATTTCAGATGATGAGGTGATCAGCCACGTGCAGATGAGAAACGAGAGGACAGCAGGTTCAGCAGAAGTGCGACGAAGCGAGTCGCCCGTCCCCTACCCTCTGCCCATGCCAGCCTATGGTGGATACTTTGCACCGCTCAACGACCTGCTGCCCGAAGACCTGCCCACCACACAGGGCTTTCACAGGTCTGTTGGCCTGTGCTGTGCCGTGGAACCACACTTTCTCATTCCTCCCCTCCCCTCCCCCTTCCATGCCCACTTTCTTTTTGTTCCCCCCCCCCCTTCCCCCCCATGCCCAGAACTCTTTTATTGTTGTTGTTGTTGGTATAACTTCTTTTCTTTTTTCTTTAAAAAACACACCTTTTTCTGCTTCTGACTCATCTGTTCAGCAAGCACTAGGAGTCTGTCTTCCTGGCCATGTGCTATGAAAATGAGTGTTTGGTTGATTGATTGATTGATTGAAATGGATAAATTACTATTATTATAAAGTCCTCCGATCTGGAGAAACAGCCCATAAAAGAATACATTATTATTATAATATATTCAGGCAAAACGATGACTGCAGTTAAACCATTGCCAGTAAAAACTGCCTGTTTCTGCAGATTTGAGGACTTTATGATAATAGTAATTTATTCATTTATGTGCTGTTTCTCCTGATTGGAGGACATAGCCCATTACAAAGCAAAGAACCAAAAATTGTGACATAGTCAAAACAAGCTAACTTGTGCACACATGCACACACACAAGTACGCATGCACCCACACACCACACAAACATGGGGGGAGTGGGAGAGGGGTCTTACGTTCAGTAGTATCTTTACTGTACCTTTGTGTATTGATTTGATGCATTGCTTGCTTGTCAGACCTGTCATGAACTGTGTGTGTGTGTGTGTGTGTGTGTGTGTTGTGTGTGTGTGTGTGTGTGTGTGTGTGTGTGTGTGTGTGTGTGTGTGTGTGCTACAGGAGCAACATAGCAGTGATGTTCCTGTCGGACCTGGTGCTGGATGGACTGTTGGTGGACTGGTCCCCTCACCTACCCCTCATGCTTCACATCATTTTTCTGGGTTAGTGCCCTCACCTCACATACAGCACGCTTGGTTTCCCCTGACCGCACCTCCCTGGTGTGTGGCTCCATTGACTTGCACTGGAAAAGTTGCCAAGAATTTTGTGGGTGCTGTTTGATTATCAGTGTGACAGTGGATTCTGCTGTACTAAACTGAAGTGGGTTGGGGGTTAGGGGGTGGAGGAGGAATTATGCCAGGATTCTGGACAAAGTTTTAGGATCATTAGAATTGCTTCTTCCTGCCGAAAACTTGTCTTGAGAGAATGAAAGACAGTATGCCCGTGCCCATGCTGGTCTCCAAAATCTGGAGAGACCTCTCTGTGCATGTGTCCCAGTTGTTCTAATTTTGAATGCTGAGTCTTTAAGCAGTCCCCCTCTGAGACGCCTTCATCCTCCCCTCCCCACTGCCTTGTTGACAGGTCTGGATCACAGCCGTGCGCTGGTGTACGAGCACTGCAAGAAGCTGCTGCAGAATGTTCTGCTGCTGGCGTCCTACCATGACCACCCCACCGCCGCCCGCCTGCTGCTCAGCTACCAGTCCAACATGGCTGACACGCTCAAGGTCATCTCGGAGGACAGGGATGCCCCCCACACACTGGGTGAGTAGCTGCTGAGGTGGAGATTTGCTCCTTTGGTTTAGCTCAGCAACGTGCCTGTGCAGGCCTTGCCTGAGTGGCTCCATTTTGAGTCTTTGGGACTGGGTGGGAGTGGGGTGGGGGTGTGCTTTGTGAATCCCTTGCAGGGAAATTCAGGTTGCCATATGTGGGTAAGGCTGCTGCAGCTGTAATAGCAGTGCTTACCCATTCCTACCAGTGCATGGAGTATATTTTTTTATGCCTGAAGAAAGGTATGGCTACCAGGATTTTTAAAGTGCGCACACAGATGTTAATGCATTCGACTGCACACAGGTGGCCATACAGCCACTGCAAGAGAGTCTGCACTGACAGCTGACAGGGAGAAAAAAATATCTTGCTGCATCAAAGAATCAAACACGAATCAGTGTTGCGCCTGGATTTTCAGCCCAACGCTTGACCAGCTGAACTGTGCTGCCCCTGTGTTTGTGTTACCTTGTAATCGCAGAGTGCCCTCTATGGGTATGTTGTTGCTCCTCCCCTATAACTAGTGCATTGTGAGTTAACATTTCACTGACGTCTGCGTGCGATTTGGTAGTCATCTTTGTGATCAGCTCTGTCCCTAGTTTTGGTGTTCAAACACTGCACTGGGTGCTTTGCAGGGGCAGCATGGCAGCCACATCTTTTAATAGTTTTTTATGTACTGTAGAAAGGTTATACTGTGGACCATTATAGATTGTCCTGTGTAAAGACTGTAGGGTAAAGGCTGTTCTTTGTGGTCATGTGAGTTTGTCTTCGGAAAGTTATTTTTTCATTTGTTTGTTGCTTCTTCAGCTTTCCTTGCTTTCTGTCTTTCTTTCGCTTTCATTTTGCCTTTCTTTCCTTTTTTACCATCTTCCTTTTTATTTAAAGTCTTTTTACATAAGTAATATTAGACTGATTTCTGTCTGCTGTTGTTTACTTGTTTCTCTTTCTTTCTATCTGTCTTTCTTGACTTTTTCTGTCTTTCTTTCGTTCTTTCTTTGGTTCTGTGTAAATCTGTACTTATTTGTGGATATTCAGTTGTTTATTTACATATCATTCAGTTGTTGATGTCCTTTTGCATTATCTGGTATTGCAGAGTGCCCTCCGTGTGACCCACACATTCAGTACATCGCCAAGTCGACGTTCAGCATCGACAGCAGTGCCACCATCACGGCGGACACAGCCAACGAGCTGTCAGACGTGGACAGTTTTGGCTCTGTGGAGGAGGTCATCAAGGCACTGCTCAACTTCAAAGACTCCAGGTGGGCACTTCACGGAAGGAACTCGAACTCGAACTTGAACTCAAAAACTTTAATACTCAAGGCTAGTAGTCCATTTGGACCTATCTAACAGGCAGTCCTTGCTATACTACAAGCACAAATAAACATGACAATACCACAAACAAATATTATAAGCATGATTAAGCAAGAAAGAAGCTTGGGAAGGTTGTGAGTTGCTGTGTTTGAGTACTTTCCATGGCAAGTTTGGGGGTAACAGATTTGTGAATTTCCGTCAGAACTGGGATTTCAGAATCTGATGCCTGCTTTTTGTTGAGTCATGATCAGTGTTATCATCTGCCTCATCACATTTATCATTGCTTTACTCTTATTATAAAACGTGAGATGGTTACTGTGGCTGTGCATTTAATTTATTTAGAAGTATTTTGTGTTTTGTCAAGTTTATTATTTCAGTAGGTACAGTGTTAACATGTTTTTGTTACTGTGAATGTGTGAATGGTTTCATTGAATGCTGTCGACACCATGCCTGATTCCATGTGCAGTATATTTTTACTTGGCACATGGCAACACACATACTGATTGATTAATTAATTAATTGATTAATTGATTAATTGATTGATGGATTGATGGATTGATTCACACACCAACAATAGAAAAGGGCGGCCCCTCTGGAGCTCAGAGGACATCACCCCCAAAGTGCTGATGACGCCGAGCTCCACACTCCTCCAGCACTTCCTCAAGTGTGTGGTGCGCTGCTTCAAGGAGTTGTCCCCCATGGCCCTGGTGGAACAGCGCTGGTCCCAGGTGGCCCTGCAGCTGGCGCTGTCCTGTTCTTCACGGCACTATGCGGGCAGGTCATTTCAGGTGAGGGCTCAGGAAGTGGAGGGCAGTGATATTTGAGGGGCTGTGAGTTTTGGTTTGAAACAAGACTGTGAAGTAACAGTTTGTTGTTATGACACTTCTTTTATAATTTTTATATTTTTGTAAGCCATTGCATTTTATGATCCTGGGGGTCGTTTCTTTGAATTTTCATCTTTTTAGTTCAGTTGTTCACCAGAGGCCGTCATGCATGTTTTGCCTACAGGTGTTCTGATCACTGCAAGGCTGTCTGTCATCTATGTGTCATTCAAACAGACTCCAGTAAATCATTAATCAGCTAAGGAGACCCTGGGTGTTTATCTAAATTTCTTAGCCCACAAATTTGAGTCCAGTTAGTAATCTCCTAGGAGAATTACAGCATACATTCGCCCTGATATAACTGTACCGGTTGACTGGGCGTAAAACACCAACTTACTTGAAACAAGACTGAGACAGCATGCCTAAAAAAGGTCAAACAAATCTTTAAAAAAAGAGAAAGAATAAAATAATAACATAAGAAGGCACACAAAACCTCTGCATGGCCTATGACTACTGCCTTCTGCACTGTAGTTGTAGTTAACACTGTAGCTGTAGTTAACACTGTAGCTATAGTTAACGCTGTAGCTGTAGTGAAATGAACGCTGCCCATTCAGGGTTTGCAGTTGCTGCAGGTTTGCCCACCTCTCACATGTTTGAACGAGTCTGAACATAATGAGTTTTTGTTTCCTGTCAGTGGTTGTGAGCTGTGTCAGTTTACCCCGCTGACCACACCTCTGTGTAAAGCCACCCCTACCCCCACCCTACCCCATTTAACATTGTCCATGCATCACACGGGAGCCCAGGGGCTGTGTGTGAACAGGAAGATGGAGCTGGGCTCTCATGTAGTGAGCTGGACAGTCTTTTGCTACAGCTGTTTTCAGCACTTGGTTGTTCTCCACAACTGTTGAAAGAGCAAGTTGCAAAGCACACAAGTTGCATTGCACTGGCTGTCTCCCCACCACCTTAATATCTGCTGTTCTGGTGGTGACGGTCTTTCTTGCTTTTGTGGGTTGGAGTGCTAGGGATGAGCATTACATAGGTACCCTCCCCCATCCCTAATAAACGGTTGTGAGCTGTGTGAATTACCCCACCAACCAGCCATCTATATAAACCCCCCATTTAACATTGTCCATGATGTGAACCGGTTTGGCCTAGCGGTAAGGCGTTAGGCTGGTAAACAGAAGGACCTCAGTTCAAATCCGCTTCGGCTCTCCTTTCTCTTCAGAAGTTGTGGTCTGTGGACACTGTCTTGTGACTTTGTCCCTCACAATTATGAAACATTAAAATGGCTCTCATCACTGCCCATCTTAATACAGAAGTCATTCTGGTGGTGACAGTGTAGCGATAGGTATATAATCCCCCTCTCCCCCCACCTCCATACCTCTCCCCCCCCCCCCCCCCCCATCTCCCCATCCCCAATAAGCCTGATGGTTTCTGTGGATGTTAAGCACCCTGTGTACTTATAATATGTCCATGCAGGTGCTGCGAGCCCTGCAAGTTCGCCCCACCACCCAGATGCTGTCAGACATTCTGTCCCGGCTGGTGGAGACGGTGGCGGAGCAGGGGGAGGACATGCAGGGCTACGTCACCGAGATCATGCTGACCCTGGAGGCCTTTGTGGACAACCTGGACCTGGAGTTCCGCCCCATCGACTTCATGCGGGAGCTGTTCATGTCCACGCCCAACCTGGCCAAGGACCAGGTGGAGAGCAACCGCCGCAGCGCCATCATCTGCCCCAAGCAGCAGCAGTCCCACCACGCCCGCAGCACCAGCTACTCCGCTTCCGTCTTCATGCAGAGAGCCCACCACATCTCAGGTAGGGGAGGGGGCTGGCTGCCTGGGAGTTCTTTTGCAGTCTGGAAGTTTTGCATGCGCTCTGGTGGCACGATCACTTGTTGTGTAGTCCTGAAGTTGTTGTTTTTTGCTGTCTGTCCAGTGGCATGGATGTGTGTTGTTGTAGTGCTGAAAATGTTGCCGCCTGCCCCCCCCCCCCCCCCCCCCCCCCTTCTTCCCCCAGTGGCACGGTTGCTTGTTCAACAGAAGCTTTTTTGCTTTTTTGGCCTCCTGTGGAATGATTGTCCGTAGTCTTGAAGGTTTTGCAGACGAGAATGACGATGTATCATTTTGTCAACAGGCAGTTTTACGTGCTGCTTGCAGAAGACAGTTGACTTTGTTGACAGGCAGTTTCTTGTGTTGTTTGCAAAAGACGGATAATTTTGTCAACAGGCAGTGTTACGTGCTGTGTTTGCAAAAAGACGGATCATTTTGTCAACAGGCAGTGTTATGTGCCGTGTTTGCAAAAGACAGATCATTTTGTCAACAGGCAGTAGATCAAGACAGATTACATTTGCCAACAGGAAGTTGTGTGTGTTAGCTGCAGAAGAGGGTGAAGATGATTTGTCAACAGGCAGTTTTATGTGCTGCCAGTAGATCAAGACAGATTATATTTGTTAACAGGAAGTTGTGTGTGCTAGCCGCAGAAGAGGGCAAAGATCATTTTGTCAACAGGCAGTAAATCTTGACAGATTACATTTGCCAACAGGAAGTTGTGTGTGTTAGCTGAAGAAGAGGGTGGAGATGATTTGTCAACAGGCAGTTTTGTGTGCTGCCAGTAGATCAAGACAGATTATATTTGTCAACAGGGAACTGCTTATGCTATCTGCAGAAGAGGGTGAAGATCATCTTGTCAACAGGCAGTAGATCACAACAGATTACATTTGCCAACAGGAAATTGTGTGTGTTAGCTGCAGAAGAGGGTGAAGATCATCTTGTCAACAGGCAGTAGATCAAGACATTATATTTGTCAACAGGAAATTGCATTGTCAGCAGGCAATAGATCACGACAGATTATATTTGTCAACAGGAAGTTGTGTGTGTTAGCTGCAGAAGAAGGTGAAGATCATTTTGCCAACAGTCAGTTTTGTGTGTGTTGCTTGCAGAGGAAGAAGAAAATGCGGATGAGGAGAATGGGGAGGGTGCATGTGCACTTGTAGACCAAGAAGGTGACCCAGTGTTTGAACGGCATTGTTGGCACCTCTGACTTGATCATAACCTCCAAGTTGTTTCTTTGTTTTGGGTAACATATTGACCTTTTGCAGTGCTAACCAGTCACCAGACCTAACTTTTTTGTGGGTAATCTGTTTTGTTTCATGATTTGTAGAAAGGACTTTGGTCTCGCTCTTAAACCAAGATTATTATTTTTCAGTGAAGATGTAGTCCCTTTCAGATCAGTAGTCATTTGCACTGGTGTGTGAATGAATATCTGCGAGCATGTGATATTGAGAGGGAGAGAGAGAGAGGGGGAGAGAGAGAGAGAGGGAATGTATGAATATATAAGTTTGCATGTAAAACCTCATAGTTGTCATCTCTAACAAATGATGTAGCTGGTCATGTGAAATTGGGGAGAGAGAGACTCCAGACTGTGTATGTTTGCATGGATGTTATTTATATAGCTTTATATATATAAAAAATGTTGTCATTCCATTCAGGAGAAATGAACTTGACATACTTGAAGTGCAGCCTCTTCTTTTTGGCTGATCTAATAGTGCCATGTATACACTTGTGGCCAAGGTAACCCAGTCAGTCAGGTTTAAACTTGCAAATTTTGCAAGAAAGAGAGAGAGGGAGTATGCACAGCACCATGTATGATGTCATCTACATAGCCCAGTTATGCAGTTTAATGATGTGAATTTTGCAAGAAAGAGGGAGGGGGTATGCATAGCACAATGTATGATGTCATGTTTGATGTCATCTACATAGCCCAGTTATGCAGTTTAATGATGTGAATTTTGCAAGAAAGAGAGGGAGGGGGTATGCACAGCACAATGTATGATGTCATGTTTGATGTCATCTACGTAGCCTAGTTACACAGTTTAATGATGTGAATTTTGCAAGAAAGAGAGGGGGGGGAGTGTGCACAGCACAATGTTTAAATGACATAGATGGCAGGCCTGATGAGAGGGCACAGTCCGGGGACAAAATTACAGAAGACAAAGTGACATTTAACCATTTCACTGCCTTTATGACATCATATGACGTCCTTGATGACGTGTTTCGTATCTGCCGGTAAGACGTCATGGGACGACCTGCTGGGTTTCTGGCTTCTTGTGCACACTCAGGAGAACCAAAGCTTAACAAAATGAATGTTTGGGGATGTCTCTACGAGACTCTTCTTTGAAGAGACTGCATCAGCAGCACAAATTCTCTGGCAGCAAAAGGGTTAAGGCAGTAAGGTATACTTTCATACTTTTTGACAGGAAGCAGAGAGCAACAGTTAGTTTGAGGCATCACATTTGTTTTCCTTTTGATTCTTCTTCTTTGTCTTTGCCATCGGTTCAGTTTATAAAAGATTTCAGCATGAGTTACTAATACTAGTAATAGTAATAGTTAGGGTTGTTGGGTTTTGTTTTGTTTTGGGGTTGTGTTTTATTTTACAGTTTCGGTGGAGTTGTTCATTGCATTCACTTTGACGTAGTTGGTGAACCAGTGAAAGTCATTAATTAGCTGGGATATGTAGCTTGTTCATCTGTTTTCTCCTTTAATCTGGATCTGTTCATATGAAAGTTTTGGAGGTTAGCAGATAAGGCTACTAATACCCGGTGTGTGTTTTCTTTTGATCATGTAGTTTTTGATTTGTACGTAGCTGCCTTTTTGTTGTTGTACTCTCCCTGTCTTTGTGCTCAGATAAACCTGTGCTATTGACAGGATGTCAAAAAGCCCAATTCAGTTTCTTCTTCCTTTTCTTTCTTTCTCCTCCCCCCCCCCCCCCCCCCCACCTTGGTTCTTGTATTATTTTGTGTAGAATATAACCCATCATTTACATTTTACAAAAGGCATTTCAAGAGAAAGACTTAATAATGTAAATAAAATCATTGAGGGTGGACCACTAGAACTATGTATCTTCAGTGGAAGTAAGAATTAATGAGATACTGGATTCTAGTGGTCAACCGTTGTGACATTAATTATAACAGATACTTGTTCAGAAACAAAAACATGGATCATATACAGTTATCAGTCCAGAAGGATCTGAATTATGACTGGAAATACATGTGTGAATGTGTGTGTGGTGGTGGTGGGGGGGGGGGGGGGGGGGGGGGGTGTGCTTGTTTGATATGTGTCTGGTTCATTGTTCCTGTGCATAATTATGTGGGGGGGCATAAGCTTGTTTTATATGTGTCTGTGTCAGCGTTCCTGTGCATATGTGTGTGGGTGCCCTTCATTGCAGGCAGAGCCAGTCTGTATTTTGCACACTCCTTCCCCCCACCCCCCACCCCCACCCCGCCTTTTTTGTATTCTTTGTGTGTTTTTTGTATTCTTTGTGTGGTTTGGTTTTTGAGGGGTTCTTGTTTGAGGACTTGTCTGTAGTTGTGCTTTTTTCTTCTTCTTTTTTGCTCTCTCTCTCATGGTTGATCACCATACTCTTTTGTTAACTTCAGTAGTCTTGATTTTTGTTTTATTTTTGTGTGTGTATGATACTTTATATTGCGTCTGAACAATATACAGTTGCAGTGATTAATCAGTTATGTAGGTTGTGTATGCGCCACACCCCAGCAACGGCACACTGCTTTCATGATATTGTAAACAAAGTTAACCCTGTGTGTGTATGATACTTTATATTGCGTGTGAACAACGTACAGTTGCAGTGATTAATCAGTTATGTAGGTTGTGTATGCGCCACACCCCAGCAACAGCACACTGCTTTCATGATATTGTGAACAAAGTTAACCCTTTCACTGCTGTGATTTGACTTGAAAATTAACAATAAAAGTGACAAATTTGTAATCCTGAAGCCTTTCCCCCCAAAAATGCACAGTATTGATGGTAGATTTATATGTTGGACTGGAAAACATACTGTTTGCAGGCATGTGTGTATGTGTGTGTGTGGGGGGGTGGGGGGGTGGGGTGCTTTTCAGCCCCAGAATTTTACAGGCTGGGGCAGTGAAGGGGTTAATGGGGATGTTAAATTGCTGTAAAGAATACTGATGGGGATGTGAGGTTTTCTTCACCATTGTGTTAAACTGATGGTGTGTAAAATGCTTTTTTCAGTAAGATACAGCTTTTAGTAAGGTGTGTGTCAATTGCTTTTTTGTTGTAAGGTACAGCCTTTACTAAGGTGTGCATGGTGTGTTATATATATAGTATATACTGCGTGGAATGCAGCGTCAATGTGTACACTTTGAATAAGCTTTGCTTGTGAGAGCCTTGGAATAAATGATTCTGTTCAGTATAATATTGAATAGTTTCATAGCTGTTGCTGTTCAAAAAGTTGCCTTCAAGCTTTACAAGCAGGTTTGTTTCTACAGACGCTGCAGTCATAATAAAACCCAATTTGTTGCTTTTTGGTCAAGAAGAAAAAGGGAGAAAAAAAGAAAGAAGAAAAGACCAATAGAAACATGGTGCTTAACGTCCACAGAAACAGTACAAAAGACCAATCAGCAGACTTACCCAGGATATTAGTTAGCTGTGATTGTTTTGATTTTTCATCCGCGTAAAGTTTTCTAACTAACACATTGTTTCCTTCGTTTGTTTGCTTGTTTCGTGCCGTATCCCAGGCGACAACCGCAATCGCAGCAGCACAGACGTGGAGAGCCGCCGCACCAACCTGGGTCGCTCTCGCAGTGCCCAGTCCCTGAAAAACCTGGACCAGTCAGGGACGGAGGACAAGCTGACGCTGGTCACGCAGATCTTCTGGATCACCGTGTCCATGCTAGAGTCCGACTATGAGTACGAGTTCTTGCTGGCTGTCCGACTGCTCAACAGGGTGAGTGAGGGTGGTACATGTCAGGCCACTGTGCTCATGCATATGGACCAGTACATAGATTATGACTGTATGAGTATGAGTACATGCAGGTGGTCTGACTGCTCAACAGGGCGAGTGAGGGTGGTACATGTCAGGCCACTGTGCTCATGCATATGGACCAGTGCATAGATTATGACTGTATGAGTATGAGTACATGCAGGTGGTCTGACTGCTCAACAGGGTGAGTGAGGGTGGTACATGTCAGGCCACTGTGCTCATGCATATGGACCAGTGCATAGATTATGACTGTATGAGTACGAGTTCTTGCTGGCTGTCCGACTGCTCAACAGGGTGAGTGAGGATGGTACATGTCAGGCCACTGTGCTCATGCATATGGACCAGTGCATAGATTATGACTGTATGACTATGAGTACATGCAGGCGGTCTGACTGCTCAACAGGGTGAGTGAGGGTGGTACATGTCAGGCCACTGTGCTCATGCATATGGACCAATGCATAGATTATGACTGTATGAGTATGAGTACATGCAGGCGGTCTGACCGCTCAACAGGGTGAGTGAGGGTGGTACATGTCAGGCCGCTGTGCTCATGCATATGGACCAGTACATAGATTATGACTGTATGAGTATGAGTACATGCAGGCGGTCTGACCGCTCAACAGGGTGAGTGAGGATGGTACATGTCAGGCCACTGTGCTCATGCATATGGACCAGTACATAGATTATGACTGTATGAGTATGAGTACATGCAGGCGGTCTGACCGCTCAACAGGGTGAGTGAGGGTGGTACATGTCAGGCCACTGTGCTCATGCATATGGACCAGTGCATAGATTATGACTGTATGAGTATGAGTACATGCAGGCGGTCTGACTGCTCAACAGGGTGAGTGAGCTCTTACTGGCTGTTCAGACTGCTACGTGCATGGTCATCATGCTGCTCAGTGAGATGAGCACTAGTACACTGGCTATGAGTATGAGCTCTTACTGGCTGTTCAGACTGCTACGTGCATGGTCGTCAGGCTGCTCAGTAAGCTGAGTACTAGTACTCAGACTGTGGGTGTGACCTCTTACTCGCTGTGCAGCAGGGTGAGTGTGGGTACATGTCAGACTGCTAGGGGTCTGCTTTGACTCCCGTGAAAAAACCCTGAAGGTTATGCGCTCAATCTGACCATCTCTTTCTGAGCTTGTCAGTTTTGGCAGGTAATGTGAGACTGCGCAGTTATCAGTGTCAGACTGCTACATGTTTGTTTTGACTCCCGTGAATATGTTCTCTTACTCTTTCTTCAGATACTTCACCATTTACAACCGGAGCGACCAGACTGCCGTGAAAAGCTGGACAAGATCCTGCAGCAGATCAAGTGGCCCAACTTCCCGGGGGTGGTCGTCATGCTGCTCAAGGTGTGGCTTGTTGTGTTTTTTGTTGCGAAAGCCAGTTTAGCCTAGCAGTAAGGCCTTGGGCTGATAAGCAGAAGGACCTCGGTTTGATTCCGTTTCAGCTATCCTCTCTTCAAATGTTGTTGTCTGTGGACACTGTCTTGCGACTTTGTCCCTCATAATTAAAGACTTTGTCCCTCACAATTAAGGACTTTGTACCTCACAATTAAGGACTTTGTCCCTCTCAATCTCACAATTAATTAAACATTAAAATGGCTCTCATCGCTGCCCATCTTAATGCATTTCTGCTCTTTGCTTGACTCTTATTAACAGTTATTACCTGAAGTAGCTGCAATATTCTCTGCTTCTTATTTTTATGTATGTATTTGGTTTTTGCTGCAAGTTGTTAGAGAGTAATCTCTGTGACTTGTTTTCTTTCCTTGTGATTGCTTTGTTTGTTTAGAGAATGATGAAGTGTTTGTTTTTTCTTTCTCCAGGGCTGCACATCCCAGGTGGTGGCTGAGCCGACTTGGGGCCTGCTGTCAAAGATCATCCTGTGCGTCAACTCCCCTGTCATGGACCCCTCAGGGGCCTGGGGTAGGTACTGCGCAAGACACAGTGGAACCCCTCTTATCCCCCGCCCCCTGCCAAAGTAACAGTGATCTTAAGCGAGGGGTTGTCTTTGGTCAGCAGTCCTTGGTTGGAACCCCTCTTATCCCCCCCCCCCCCCCCCTCAAATCAGTCAAAGTAACAGTTATCTTGAAAGAGGGGTGATGTTTGGTCAGCAGTCCTTGGTTGGAACCTCTTATGCGCCTGCCCCCCCCCCCCCCCACCCCTGCCCCCCAATCTGCCAAAGTAACTAATTTTGAGAGAGGGGTGATCTTCAGTGAACAGTCCTTGGTTGGAACCCCTCTTATGCCCCCCCCCCTCCCCCAATCAGCCAAAGTAACAGTAATCTTGAAAGAGGGGTGATGTTTGGTCAGCAGTCCTTGGTTGGAACCCTCTTATGCCCCCCCCCCCTTACCCCCCCAATCTGCCAAAGTAACTAATCTTGAGAGAGGGGTGATCTTCAGTGAACAGTCCTTGGTTGGAACCCCTCTTATGCCCCCCCCCCCCCCCTCCACCTCCCCCTTTCCCTCAATTTCCCAAAAGTAACAGTGATCTTAAGAGAGGGGTGATCTTTGGTCAGCAGTCCTTGGTTAGGGGTTCATCTACAGGGAAATGGAAAGCGGAAAGCGGGAGTGTTTCTTGGACTTGGATTCATCTTTGCAGTCTTAAAACAGGAGTGCTCCCTGGTCAGGGGTTCATCTACAGGGAAATAAATGTAAAGAGAAAAGGTCCCAGGAAAAGTAGTTGGAAAACAGGAATGTTCCTTGGACTTTGATTCATCTTTGCAGTCTTAAAACAGGAGTGCTCCCCGGTCAGGGGTTCATCTACAGGGAATTGGAAAGTGGAAAGGTCCCAGGAAAAGTAGTCGGAAAACAGGAGTGTTTCTTGGACTTGGATTTATCTTTGCAGTCTTAAAACAGGAGTGCTTCCCGGACAGGAGTTCATCTACAGGGAAATGTAAAAGGAAAAGGTTTCAGGAAAAGTAGTCTGAAACGGGAGTGTTTTTTTGGTAGGGGTTCACCTACAGGGGAATGTGAAAGGAAACGGTTTCAGGAAAAGTGATCTGAAAACAGTCCTTAGTGTTCCTTGGACAGGAGTTCATCTGCAGTGAAATGCAAAGGGAACAGTGGTGTACCTTGGACAGGAGTTCATCTGCAGTGAAATTCAAAGGGAAAAGTGGTCTGAAAACAGTCCTGAGTGTTCCTTGGACAGGAGTTCATCTGCAGTGAAATGCAAAGGGAAAAGTGGTCTGGAAGCAGTTCTAAGTGTACCTTGGACTGGAGTTCATATGCAGTGAAACGCAAAGGGAAAGGTCTCAGGAAAAGTGATCTGAAAATGGGAGTGCTCCCTGGGTTGGGGTTCATCTTCATGGGAATGTAAATGGAAAAGGTGGACTGAAAAGAGGGGTGATCTGTCTCTCATCAGGGGTGCCTCTGTCCTCACACCTGTTTGTCAGGAATCCCACAGGATGCTTTTTGCAGACTTCTTGCTACTTTTATGCCAGCAGGGGGAAAAAAATGTAAGAATATTTTGAAGGGTTGGCAAACTAGACAAAGCAAGTACAGGTAGAACTCGATACTAGCATTTTCACAATCCCCCTTAATGCTTACGACTATCATGAGCTTGACTTACTGTGGTATGGAGCAGAGCTCTACAGAGTCTACCACTAAGTATGTGTGTTTGACTTTGTGCAGGGTTCCCCTTGGTGACAGCAGCTCTTCTGCCCTACCTCGTGCACAACTACGAGAACCCCTGTCAGATGTGTCGGGATGCTGCTGATAACGTGGCTCAGGTGGGTGCTTGACCTTCGTCGTCACAGCTTGGTGATCTGGACACAGTGGAAATTCTGAGATGGGTAGGGATGTGGGTGGAGATGCGGTTCCTGTTCCTGGCTAGCACTATCAGTGTCTGAGCGGCAGTGGTCTGAACACAGTGGAAATCCTGAGAGGTGGAAGGGTTGTGAGGGTATGGTTCCGCTCCCTGTCCAGTGCCGTCAGTGAATGATGGCTGCAGTTAAATAGGCAGTTTATGAGTCTTGTTGTCGCTCTCAGGGCTTTGACTATGGTGATGTCACTGTCACTGTAATGATCTTTTCTGTGTGATATTGGTGATAATGATTATCTTTGCTGTGTGATGTCAGTGATAATTATTATCTTTGCTGTATGTTGTCAGTGTTAATTATTACCTCTGCTGTGTGATGTCAGTAATGATTATTATCTTTACTGGATGATGTTGGTGATAATCATTATATTTGCTATGTGATTTGGTGATAATTATCTTTACTGTGTGATTGTTGGTGATAACAATGATCTTTGCTCTGTCATGTCAATGATAATTATTACCTTTGCTGTGTGATGTCAGTGATAGTTATTATCTTTACTGTGTGATGTCAGTGATAATTATTACCTTTGCTGTGTGATGTTGGTGATAATTATTATCTCTGCTGTGTGATGTTGGTGATAATATCTTTGCTGCGTGATGTGACAGATGTGCGGGCAGCAGTCAGAGGACCTAACCAACCTGGCCACGGTGATGTCACTGTACAGTCGCGGGACATTCGGCAAGGACAGCGTGCAGTGGACCAAGTGCGTCATCAAGTACCTGCTGGACGTCTACGCCTGCTCCGCCCTCACCCTCGTCTCCTTTCTCGTAGAGGTCAGTCATGCTTAGGGTCACCGGGAGCCCTTTTGCCTCGGAGGCAGTGGACCAAGTATTAGAGAAGGGAGCCTGTCTGTACCAGCTGGACTTATAATAATAAAAGTGTTATAAAGCACAAAATCTTGTCCCTAGAGGCTGAGTGCATACATGCACACGCATGCATGCACACAGGCACATGTATTTACATACAACTTAGAAACATGAGATGGCTGAAGAAAGCAGCGCAGGGCAGAAAACATGGCAGGACTATAGGGAAAAGAAATGTTTTTAGGTTTGACTAGAGTGAGACTTTCTGCAGATTCTCTGCTCCTTTGCCTACAATGTGCATGTATTAACCCTCCCTGTGTCAGGTGCTAGAGAAGGAACCCTACCTGTACCAGCCAGAAGTCATGCAGATCTTAGTAACTCTTTCTGTACCAGTTACTAGAATAGGGACCCACCTGTCCTCGCTGGACATCCTGCAGATCTTCGGCTGCATTGCATTTGCAGACATCACTAGTCATTAACCCTCTCTGTGCCAGGTGCTAGAGAAGGGACCTGTACCAGGTAGACATTCTGCAGATCTTTGATTGCATTGCAGACATCACCAGTCAGTAACTCTTTCTGTACCAGGTGTTAGAGAAGGGACCCTACCAGTACCAGGATGACATTCTGCAGATCTGCTGCTGCATTTTGCATACCACCTGTCATGAACTCTTTCAGTACCAGGTGCTAGAGAAAGGACCCTACCTGTACCAGGTAGATATTCTGCAGATCTTCTGCTGCATTTTGGATATCAGCAGTCAGTAACTCTTTCTGTACCAGGTGCTGGAGAAGGGACCTTACCTGTACCAGCTGGACATCCTGCAGATCCTCTACTGCATTGCTCACTATGTGGACATCAATGCTCTGCCCACCAGCAGCAATCGCATCCTGAACCAGGAACTGTTCAATGCTTTGAACAAACACGTACAGGTGGGTCAGGATGTCTGCTGTTTGCAGGGTGTTGGGGACAGTTTACTTCAAAGTGAGTGCTAAAGGGCTGTGCCAGACACAGGAAGATGGGTCTCTGCAGAAAATTATAGCTCATCTTGGCCTCTTTTACCTTGCACCTGTCTGTCTGTCTGTCTCTTACTTCCTCTCTCGCTGTCTCTCTTTCTTTCCACTCTCTCTGTCTCTCTTTCCGCTCTCTCTGTCTCTCTTTCCACTCTCTCTGTCTTGCTTTCCATCCTCTCTGTCTTTCCTTGCACGTGTCTGTCTCTTACTTTCTCTCTCTCTCTCTCTGTCTTTATGCTCTCTCTGTCTCTCTTTACTTCTTTTTTTTTGCACCTGTCTGTCTCTCTTTCTGCTCTCTCTGTCTCTCTGTGTGATTTCTTGCTGCTGTTGTAATATTCCAGTTTGTACACTAAGACTGTTGAAATGGATGATCTCACCAGGAATATTAATGTCAGTGTACACTAAGACAGCTTTGATGTGGGTGTTCTCACCAGGGATATTACTGTTGTTGTAATGTGGATGTCCACCACAGGGTGCCCACTGGAAGGAAGCCCAGAAGATCCTGAAGCTGGCGGTGACCCGATCCTCCACCCTGGCTGCCCCTCCCCCCCAGTCGTCCACAGTCAGCAGCGCTGCAGAGCTGGGCGCCATGTTCCCTCACACCTCTTTTGCCGAGACGGACTGCATCTCCCGCATGCATAAAGAACTGCCAGGTAGGACTGGTGAACTGTCTGTTTCTCCCCTTGCAGTCTTCTTCACCCCCATCTGTCTGTGCACCTGTGCACATGTGTTTGCACCCACTCAACACAGGCATACTGACACATGCATACAGACACACACACACACACACACACACACACACACACACACACACACACACACACACACACACACACACACAAGTCACAAGCACATGCCTGCATATATGTAAGCACACGCACACATACAGCCACACACACACATATACACAAACCCACAGAGTTACAAGTGCACACACAGATGCACACACACACACACACACACACACACACACACACACACACACACACACACACATACACACACACTCACAGTCACACACACATGCACTTCTCCACCCCCCACCCCCCACCCCCCATGAGTGCACACACACACATTAATGAATATATGCACTGCACATGCACACCCACACTTCCATGCATGCATACATATACACATTAGCTCCCTTGCTTGCTGGCATGCACATGTTAACACACACACTCACATGCATGCAGACATACAACACACACACTCACATGTATGCATGCACACATTCACGCTTGCTTGCTCACACACATACTCACTCACACATGCATGCAGGCATGCAGATGTTGACAACCGCCAAGAGTAAGTAAATATTCATCCCCTTACAAACTTGATGACATTGGGATCTGCGTACTGGATTTCCATTCACACTAATCCCCCCCCCCCCCCCCCCCCCCATTACCCACCTCATGTTTAATGGCTAGCTGTACTGCTCTTCCACAGGACGCACGCTGGACTTCTCTCTGGACCTGTCCAAGTCCGCGGTCATCGGGCTCAGGTTCCTCAACTCTGAGTCGCCCAGGAACTCAGGCACTGAAGAAAAGCCAGCGGCAACCTCTGCCGTGGCCTCAGTGGTGTCCCTGTCCCGCAAGCCGTCCAACAACCAGGACATTGACTCCTTGTGGAGACGGCCACAGGCTTCACAGGTGAGGCTGAGTTTTCTGACGCGTGACCCTCATGAACGGTACAGGGAGCAAAGCGGTCAAGCAGCTTTCAGCCTGATGTTTGTGAACCAGTGGAAAACAAGTCACAGGTTTACAGTTTGATCTGCCTCACCCTACTGCACTTTGCCTTTTCTGGTCAGGTTGGAAACGGAACTGAATGCCCAATCCCACAGATGATAGTGAAAATGATGTGTAGACCTGCATGTTTTATTTTCCGAGCACATTTTTATTTAGAGGGAAAAAAAGCCTTACATCTCGTAAGAAGGGAAAAACTGGGAGTGTAGACGTGCATGTTTTATTTTCAGAGCACATTATTATTTAGAGGAAAAGAAAGTCTTCCAGCTCTTAAGAAAGGAAAAATGGGGAACTTTCCTGACAGCCCAGGCAAAATTGATACAGGGTCGTTCTCACACTTTGAACTGCACAGATCCAAGGTGCTCGATCATTGTTTTCAAAAGTAGCATGATCATGTGCTTTGCTTACCTCACAGTGGTACTTGAACAGCCATTGGGCTTGTGTAAGGGGGGATGTCTGTATGCAGGCGCTGACTGGCTAAAGCTCACCAGTCTGGCAGATGGTGGCAAGAGGTCCTTTTGCATTATTTTACCTGTCCCCAGTACACTAGGCATGACAGCTGATTTTGGAAACTGACTGTGGCGACTGTCTTTGCAGGCACGCACGAGAGAACGGCTGGTCAACCTCCTTACCTGCTTCGGTCAGAGGGTGGGACTGCCCAAGAGTCCGTCGGTAAGTCACAGCTCCCTGCCCCTGCCTCTGCACTTCCTTTATCCTCCCATGTGTGAGTGTGAGTGTCTGTGTGTCACCTGTGTTGGCACTGTTTGTGTATATATATATATCTGTGCACATATCAGAGACTGAATGCTCCTTGTAGAGAGAGGGTTCCGGGTTGCCAGCCACCCAAGCACTTCAGCCAGTCAGAAGGCCACAGTTAATATTCTGTGCGAGAAAATCAAGGCTGTGTTTTCTTCACAAGCTTAAGCATGGCAGTGGAGCCTGTCACTAGCGAATACAAAATGAAACCTTCAGAATAAGCTACAGCGCACGTTCGTTGGTGACAGGAGATACAAGCTGCCAGAGTTGGATGACAGACGCTTGACTGCAGAATGGGGCTCAAATTGTTGTGCTTTCCACCAGTCAGTGCTGTAGCAGGTGGTGGTCAGGTCAAACTCCACACTCTGAGCCTTTTGGGTTTCCAGCATCTTTCCTCCAGCCTCCACCTTAGATGGTTACGCTATCCAGGTGGCTCTGCCCACTAAGACTGAACCTGTGGTGTAAAAACTCAGTTATGGCAGAGTTGGAGGAAGGATGCCAGAAAAAAAGCAGGGAGCGTGAGCGAAAGCTTGTGAGGAAGGAAAGAGACAATGGCTCAGAGCTCAGCACTGAAACCTCTGTAATGTGATTGAGGTATGCTGAGTTTTGGCTGGCAGGGCTCAGAGCTCAGCATGGAAACCTCTGTAATGTGATTGAGGTACACTGGGTTTTGGCTGCAATGGCTCAGAGCTCAGCATGGAAACCTCTGTAATGTAATTGAGGTACACTGGGTTTTGGCTGCAATGGCTCAGAGCTCAGCATGGAAACCTCTGTAATGTGATTGAGGTACGCTGAGTTTTGGCTGGCAGAGCTCAGTGCTGAACTATCTGCCATGTGACTGAGGGAAGGCGGAGTTTTGGCTGGCAGAACTCAGTGCTGAACTATCTGCCATGTGACTGAGGTAAGGCAGAGTTTTGGCTGGCAGAGCTCAGTGCAGAACCATCTGCCATGTGACTGAGGTAAGGCAGAGTTTTGGCTGGCAGAACTCAGTGCAGAACTATCTGCCATGTGACTGAGGGAAGGCGGAGTTTTGGCTGGCAGAACTCAGAGCTTAGAGTGGAACCTCTGAGGTACCCTGAGTTTGGGCTAGCTTGGCTCAGAGGTCAGCGCGGAACCCTCAGCAATGTGACTGAGGCATGCTGAGTTTAGGCTGGCACAGCTCAGAGCTTAGTGTGGAACCCTCTGCAGTGTGACTGAGGTACGCTGAGTTTTGGCTGGCACGGCTCAGAGCTCAGCGCGGAACCCTCAGCAGTGTAAATGGGGTACACTGAGTTTAGGCTGGCACGGCTCAGAGCTCGGCATGGAACCCTCTGCAGTGTGACTGAGGAACGCTGAGTTTTGGCTGGCATGGCTCAGAGGTCAGCATGGAACCCTCTGCAGTGTGACTGAGGAACACTGAGTTTTGGATGGCATGGCTCAGAGCTCAGCGTGGAACCCTCAGCAATGTAACTGGGGTATGCTGAGTTTTGGCTGGCAGGGCTCAGAGGTCAGCTCGGAACCCTCTACAATGTAGCAGAGGTATGCTGAGTTTTGGCTGGCAGGGTTCAGAGCTCAGCGCGGAACCCTCAGCAATGTAACTGAGGTACACTGAGTTTTGGCTGGCACGGCTCAGAGGTCAGTGTGGAACCCTCAGCAATGTGACTGAGGAACGCTGAGTTCTGGCTGGTGCATCTTAGAGCTCAGTGCGGAACCCTTATCAATGTAAATAAGGAACGCTGAGTTCTGGTTGGTGCATCTCAGAGCTCAGTGCGGAACCCTCAGCCATATGACTGAGGAACGCTGAGTTCTGGCTGGTGCATCTCAGAGCTCAGTGCGGAACCCTCAGCAATGTGACTGAGGTGCGCTGAGTTCTGGCTGTGGGGCGGCAGAGTTTGAACCATTCTGTCCCAGTGGCGAGTCTCACTTGTCTCTTCGCTTTGTCTCACCATCACGTCTTCTGCAGTTCTGGGATCTGTGTGTGTGTGCGCGTAGGCCTGTGTGTGTGCATGCTTGTGCGTGAGTGTGTCTTGAGTCGTGAGTGTGTCTTTGGCATGGTAGTTAGAGATTCCCACATGGACTGTGTGTGGACATGAGAGAGTATCAGTGTCCCGTCACCTTTCTCTGTGTGCCTGGCATGGTAGGTGGATGTTGCCACCAGTGATGCTAGATGACTGCATCTTAGAGCACTGAAAAGCAGCAAACTTTGCCTTTGGGGTAGTAACATAAACTGTTGGAATACTAAGTTATTTTGCACAGTGGTACTGGGAAGTGTGTTTGTGTGTGTGTGATAGATAGATATATATCCATATACATATATTTGCACACAGGGTGGGGGGGGGGGATATGTATTTTTAAAACACACACGCACACACACACACCTTACTGAGAGAGAAAAAATGCCTGTACAATTTCAAACAATCTTGGATAAAAAAAATCTTTTACCCCCAAAATAAAAAAATAAAGTAAAAAAAGAAGAAGCATTTTTCTTAAAGGACACCCTTTTCTTGAAACACAAGTGGTTTTTCTTCTTTTCCGCTGACACATATCAGGATTGCATGCTCTTGCCACAGCATTTGTAGAAGTGGAGTCTGTTTTTGTCTAGAACTTGTCTGCATGACTACAACTGATCAGCCATGCAGACTTCACTCTTTGTCTTAGTCTTAGAACACCCTTCTGAGACTATGACTGTGTGTAGGTGTGTGTGTGCGCTTGCACTCTTGTGTTCCCAGTGTGAGCTGTATCCGCCTGTGTGTGTTTGTGCGTGCGTGTGTGCATGCGTGTGAGTGTGTGTGTGTGTGTGTGAGTGTGTGTGTGTGTGCGTGCGTGTCCATGTGTGTGTGTGTTGTTGTTGTTGTTGTTGCTGCTGCTGCTGTTGGCTTCTCTGTGGTGTCTGTCTTGTCTTTAATGGGAGCTTTGATTGCCTCTGACTAGGACACGACCATTAACAAGGTAAGACTGGATCTCTGTCGCCTGGCTGGCACAGTGGAGACATTCAACCCCCCCTCCCCTCCTCCACCCCTTCCCCCCAACCCCCCTTCAACCCTCATTGGCTGACAGTAGTACTACAACATTTATTTGATTGGTCTCATACTTATTTTGTTTGCTGTTCTGTTTCTGTTTGAACCATGTTCACTTTATACTACTGCATTGGTTCCTATTCTCTTTTTGTGATGTGGTCTGTCAGCACTGTTTTGAAGGATTTTTTTTTATAGTTTGTTTTGTTGGATTACAGTGGAACTCTCTTCAACATTTTAACAAATGCCTTTGAGGTGAAATTTTGCTTGAATGAAAAGTGGCAATTTTTTTCTTCTTCTGTCAGATTTACTCTGTTTAAGGTCTTCCAGATCTAAACATAACACCTCAGCAATTAATTATTTGTTTTCTGTTTCTTTTCTTCTACACTTCAGCCTGAAACTTTTTTTAAATCCATGTTGAATTTGGTTAATTTCTAAATTTGTTCTTTGAAGACCAATTGCCTGCTAGGGAGAAGGGACTTCAAATAGTCCCACACACCTTGTGTTAAGGGGGTTCTGCTGTAGACCACTGCTGGGTTATACTATATTGGATGACTCTGTAGCTGCCGGCTTTCTCTCAGTTCCCAAAGTCTGCTTTGATGGACAGCAATCTTAGCATGTTAAATACCTCAGGCAAATCTTTTACTAGCCCTGAAGAAGGAAGATCAAAAGATGCTATGGGTTTAGGAAGAGTGTTGTTGTTTTTAAATATTTTTTAATAGGACCTTACACAACAGTACAAATTTTGGAAGAACCTTTTTCTCTTAGGCAACAAACACCTAAGGTAAATAAAAAGAACACCTAAGGTAAATAAAACACAATGTCAATTTCACTCCCCCCCCCCCCCCCCTTGCCAGGCTAGCAAGTAGCATCTTTCGAGAAGAAGATGCCCTTGAATGGTGATTGTGTAATGGGGGTGTAAAGGGATTTCTGTAGACCTGGAGATAGGGAAGATCAGTTAGTTGGTTGGTGCTTTGAGCCCAGTCAACCACACATGGGATATATGAGGGCTAAAGGGAAACACAGTGTGTACCACATCAGTGAAACCAGCGTTGAACTGGCCCAAGATGGAGAGGAAAGGACAACAGTCCAAGCCAGGACGGCTTTCGTCAATCGTTTCGATACAAACTGTTTTCGCTCTTTCAGGCCAAAGTTAGCTTACCCTTCCCCTGCCTTTATGATATCATATGACATCCTTGACCCTTTTTTTCTTCTCCATTCCCTTAAAAAAAAAATCTGCCTTTGAGGTGTCCTGCTCAAATTCTTACTTTTCCTACGGACTTTGGAGAAGCAAAGGTGAAGAAATTGAATGTTTCCAATTGGCTGAACACCCCTGCAAGACCTGTTTTTTGGGGAGGTGTCGGAGGGGTGGGAAAGAATTTGCATGGGCAGTGAAAAAAAATTGGCAGGGAGAGGGTTAAAGGTTAAGTTAAAGGACAGGCAGACGTTAAGGACAGAACAGGGGGCATTGTTAAGGGATGCATTTACATGGAAGCATGAAGGAAAAATGTGCCAAAGTCATCCAGATGTTATGACTGATTCTGTTTTATGCATACCATCTGTTAGAGTGTTTGGTTCATAGTCAGTACAGTGACAGATGAAAATTTCAGTAATTCAACATCTGGAGATGCATGCAGGTTGTAGTTTTGCAAAAGGCTTTTGTTGTAAGATTATCATTTGGTCAAAATAACAGTATAGTTTTTATAATGTTTATATTTTAAAAATATTTTTTGTTTGATGCAAAAATCTGTAAAAGGGAGCCAGAGAACAGACACAAATGGTGACAATAATCCAGAGTAACACTGAGCTGCATGCACACTGTAGTTTCACCATAATTGTGCATGTTTGCATGTGGTTTGCTGGCTGCTTATAATATAGATACATGTTGTTGATTGTGCATAATATGTGACAAGAGTTGCTGCCTCCATGCTGATTTTCACAGTGTGTGCATAACTGTTTGTGACACGCTGTTGATGGCAGTCTTGTATTGTTGCTTCACTGCTGTCACAAGATATTACTTGTGTAATTACTTTTGTGAAACATTATACATAACGGCTTGGATTGTACTCGTTCTTTAAAAAAAGCGCATTTGTCAATGTCGTGCTGCACTGTAATTCAGAGTAAGTATAATATATATAATACAAATATATATACATGGCTTAAATTTGTGTGTGTGTGTTGAAACTTCCATTTCTTTGCTGTGTTGAAACTGGGATGCTCTTCTTTGAGGACGAGGGTCCTTTTAGTTGCAGGTTTTTGGTGACAAATGTCAATTTTGATTAGATTTCTTTCTCTCCTTTTAAAAAAAAAGAAGATTTTTTCTTTTTAATTATTATTTATCAGCAATACAATGGAACCCTCTTGAGCCAAGCTCCCTTCATTGAACTAGCCTTCTCAGAGTGTTCTTTAATTGTTTCTTCTCTGTGTGGGACAGAGCTTTTTTTGAGAGAGCTAGTTCCTTTAACCGAAATTCCTGTGAATAATATAATATTAATGGTCTCAACCACTGTCTCTCTCTTAAGAGGGTTCCACTTAGTTGTTTCTTTTTAGGGTGGAGCTGTACTGTTTGTTTATATTAGTAGTTCTTGAAAAGTGCTCTAGTAGTTCTTGAAAAGTGCTCTTTTGTTTATTCATATAGTTACGATTTGTTTGATTATCATACTGTTCTATTTATGGATTCATTTATATGCTTGTGGATTTAAGCTGTTTATTATTTTTATATTCGTGTAGGAATCTTTTCTTCTTGGGGGGTACAGTTAGTCATACCTGAAGTTACTTTTTACTCTTTTTTTTCTTCTTCTATTCGGTCAGTCGTTTGCAATGCATCAGATTATTTGTTTTCTTGTTTTGTTTTCTTATTGGAGGGCTGTGGGGAAAAAGATCGAGAAGCTTTCCGTCCTTGTTTGGTGTTTGGCTTCTGTGCAGAAAGAAAGAGTCAATATTACTTATATGAAGATGAAGATGGACATGTATTCTAAATTTATTGCAAACCTGCACTTCTTGTTTTGTTTTGTGTCAGTTGGGAGTCTGTTATCTGCAATATTCTGTTTAGGTACTGTTTAGAAATATTCTAGAGTGCAGCATCTTGAAATGCCATGATGGGTTGTTGTGGGGGGTGTGTGTGTGTTTTTTTTTTTTGGGGGGGGGGTGTGTTTTTGGGGGTGGGGGTGGGGGTGGGGGTTGTACCTTTTTGGTGTAAACACATTTCTCTTAGACAGTAACTGCACTGCGGTAAAGATTGTTTTACCTTCTGGTACAGTATTATCATGTGCAGAGATAGTGCAAGCTTTCATTTGTAGCTGTTGCCCTGATCATACGAGGGTCCATACAGTTTACATGTTTATGTGCACTGTTTTCTGCAGGTACACACATTGCGCATGCACGTGCACAAATGCGCACACGCATGCACACATTTGCATGCACACACACACTCACACCACACACACACACACACACACACACACACATATACACACATATACACGCACACACATGCACACACACACATACACACACACACATGCACACACCCAAACACACACGCACGCACACACACCACACACACACACACACACACACACACACACAACACACACACACACACACCACACACACACGCACACAAACACTATTGAATTGTGGTGTTGTAGATGGAGTGGTGGTTGTAGATGGAGTGGCTGTGGTTGACGTGGCCATGGTTTTGTTGTGTTGCAGGTGATCTTCAGTCAGTCCAGCGACACCTTGGATCACCAGCAGAGCGTGGGATCCAGTGGTGAAGAGGCCTCCCTGCCAGACGCATCCTCCAGTGAGTTGAGGGGCTGGACTCTGTGTGTGTGTGTGGTGGTGTGGGGGGCGGGATGTGTGTGGGAGGGGGGGGGGAGGGGGGCTGAACATGGGGGGGATGGGTGGGGGGAAGAATGTGTGTGTTAATGTGTGTGCATGTGTGTGTGTTAATGTGTGTTGATGGGTTTTTTTGGGGTGTGTGTTCGGGGTGATGGATGTGTGTGGTGTGTGTGTGTGTGTGTGTGTGTGTGTGTGTGTGTGTGTGTGAACGCATACGTGTATGTGTGAGTGCATGCGTGCACACACTTGTGTGTGTTTAGGTGTTTTGTATGTATACATGTGCCTGTGTATGTGTTCGGGGGGGGGGGGGGGGGGGTCTCTGTCTCTCTCTCATGGAGATACACTCATAGAAACAGTAGCTAATACTTTATGATGGATTTCAGATGACACACTGATGAATGACAGCAGTGGCAATGAGCTGATCGTCACCTTCAAGGGCTTTGACTTCTTGGACAACGAGTTGAACGAGGAGTCGGAGGTAAGGCTTTCTGCACTTACTCTCTGCCTCACTTTCCATGATGCTGGGACCTTGCCAGGCTTTGGCTGCACAGACTCGGGTATTTATCGGTAGAAGCAGTGAAAACCCTGTAGAGTAGCGGGCTGTACAAATTGACAAGTTGATCATGCACTCATGTGTGAACTCAGTTCAGGTATAAGGAGTAAGACGTTGCTGCCTTCACACCTTCGGCCACAAGACTCAACCCAAGTGGTCTGCTTAAAACAGGTGATATTCCTTCAGATGAGTAGGTTGAAGTGCAAGCATTTTACTCAGCAGTTAAGCCAGCCAGATAATTTCAGAATAATCATTTTATACCCATAACATGGCTCCTTCCAGCTGAGAGAAGGAACAGAGACTGTTTTTTTTTTAAATATATAATAAGAGTAATAAATGTTGGTTTATTATAACAATAACAGTGAATGTTAGTTTACTACAATAATAATAGTGAAAGTATTTATACAGTGCAATAAGTGAAGTGCATGCAGGCACCTACATACACACAGGCACCCACACACATGAGTGCACTGACTATAGACAACCTAATTTAAGCTCTAAAGAAGAACATAAAGGATTGGGTTTCACTGCTTTAGGTTGGACTCAAACTAGCAGATACTTATTGGGCAATTCAGGCGGGATTGTTAACTCCCTTGACTTTTGACCGGCATCGCTTAAGTCCCTTGGCTGCTTTTACTTCCGGTGTGTACTTTCTTCACATTGGAAGGTGGTGACAGTGAATTTGCGAATTTTACACTGCCAACTTTAAAGGCATTTTTGGAGGCCCGTAGTCATAATGTGTCTGGCAATCTGGCAATAAGCAATAACTTGTTGCTCATGCTATAGGATGCCCCAAAACACATTTTTTCTACGAACTCACGATCTTCTGGTCAGCCAAAAAATGACGCAAAGACACTTTTTGCCCACCCTCCATCCCCTTTCCACAGTAATTTTTGCAATTGCAACAGTATTGGCATTTGTACTGTTTCGCAATTCTAGGTTTAACTTCCACTGTTATACAAAGCGTGAAGCAACGCCTACTCAGAAATCAGCCAGGAAGTGCACTGCGACCTCTCACGACTTCTTGCGCAAAAGATTACTAAGCGCATTCACTGTAGCAAACCAGCTTCGCTGAATCGCCCAATACCTACAGGTGTATTTGTAGTTAGTTATCCAGAGTTATCTGTGCATTGTCTATCTTATCTCCTGGAAACTGGAGGTGGCAGAGCTGAAAGATAAGCGTGCTTTGTTGTTCAGTCTTGTGGCGAATGCAAAATGTGCCTGCTGGTTTTTTTTCTTTTTTTTCTTTTTCTTTTTCGGTTGTGTGTATGGTCAGATTTTCTTGAGTTCTTTGTGTGTGTGTGTTTGTTGGGGTGGGGGTCAGGTTGGGGGGGGGGGGGGGAGCTTGGGGGTTGACAGAAATTGCACAGGGATGATATGACACAGGCAAAAAATTGAACAACCTTTAAAGTTTTGTTTAATTTGATGTACAAAATTGTGGTAAGTCCACCCCATTATGCTTTTCTTAAAATAAAATAAAAGAGGGGGTGGGGGTGGGGCCAAAAATGCATTGGGGGTGGGGGGGGGGGTGAATGAAGAAATGTCTCATGCTGAGAAAGATAGGTTTGAAAGGTAGGTTATTATTGTTGTTAATGATAATGCATTAAGTTGGGCAAGGGGTTATGCACTGAGTCAGCCAATCATTCAAACAGTTGGATGGCTGCGTGCTTGGTCAGTATGGACCACCAGTCTGTTCATGTGCAACAGGTTTTGGTGTTCAAATGTTAGTGTGTACCGACAGGTACAATACATTTTGATATTTAAGTGTCAGTGTGTACTGACAAATGCAACACATTTTGGTGTATAAGTGTCAGCGTGTACTGACAGATACAACACATTGTGGTGTTTTATGTCATTGTTTCACTGATAAATACAACACATTTTGGTGTTTAAGTGTTGGTGTGTACTGACAGATACAACACGTTTTGGTGTTTAAGTGTCAGTGTGTACTGACAGATACAACACATTTTGGTGTTTAAATGTCAGTGTGTACTGACATGTAAAACACATTTTGGTGTTTAAATGTTAATGTTTTACTGACACAGATATAACACTTTTGGGTGTTCAAGTGTCAGTGTGTATTGAGAGATGCAACACCTTTTGGTGTTTAAATGGTGTTGGTTTGTACTGACAGATTCAACACATTTTGGTATTTAAATGGTAATGTTTTCCTAACAGATCCAACACATTTTGATGTTGAAATGTTAATGTTTTACTGGCAAATCAGCTTTGGCTGCTGTGGCTTTCCTGTTTCCTACAACATGAAATCATTGTTTCCACAGACATCCACTTGGACTTTGGTAGGTTTTAACGAAAAATTGATTCCTGGAAAACATTGAACGCGAGGGATGTAGCTGTGGTTTGGTGTACACCGCTTGTAAATGCACTGTTACCCTTTCCATCCACGCAGAATATTTCATTCTGATTTGTTTCCGCCAAAGCTGCCCATAGTCCTGCTTCTGCTGGCATCTTTTTCTTTTTTATATGATTTTCACTTGCTTTGTTGTTTTTCAATTCTTCCAATGTTAAAAAAAAGAAAGAAAAAAATAAGAAAAAATCAGCGTTGTAAACTGATTAATCTTGTACTTCAGATGTGTTCTGTCCTGCGTTACCTAGATGGTTATTCATTTTGCTGTTTTTATTTATTTATTGATTGAGTCTGGTTTATTATTAGTGTGTTGTTTGTGAAACTGCACCTTTTCATTTTTGTGTATATTATCCTTTTAAAAGGGGGGGGGGGACAGTGGGATTTATTGTCTTGGCCTTTATTTTATTTGCTGCTTCTTCTACGGTCCCTGTCCTGCACATGTCCGTACAGCCTGTAGTATATTGTTCTTGTTGGGTTGCCGTAAACACTCATCTATCTTAGCACTCCACTGAAGGTGTGAGCACGCATTTATCCCACATGCTTCAATGTCAGTAATAACTAACATGCTTCATTTTTGGTTTGTCTTTCCCACTGCCTCCCCCCGCCCCTCACTTCTCTCTCTCTCTTTTTTTCATTTAGCAGAACATTTTGGTATCAGCTTTGCGTATTATTGCCATCGTGGGAAAATTGTGTGCATTGTCAATTTTCAGTATTAATGTAAGGAGCTGTATGAAAATGGTCATACCTGAAGTATGGCACTGTATGATGAATGTGATCATAATTTAAATTTGGTGCTATTGATCGTAATTGGAATATGGTGCTACATGAACATGATCATAATTGAATATGACACTGTATGAATAAGATTTTCATTGAAAAACATGGCCTTGTATGACCAGATCATGTGATTGCTGCATTTAAAGTTTTATTCAGACAACATACGATGGTCACTTTTTCCCCTTAAATTTTGTTTCTTTCTAAGAGGGCAGTGATACCCTGCAACATCTTTGCTTGTTCGGGCGGGTGAGAGGGTGGTGGGGGTGCGGTGAGAGGAAAGTGTTTTGACTCCTACAGTTGTTGCATTATTACTGCACTGTGAAACTGGCTGTGATTGTTAGGTAACAACACATATAGCTCACGAAGGAAAGTTGATCCACAGTCGTCTCGACCCACTGTGCCACTGTGGACGATCCTTTACCCCAAAGAGTGGAACTGGTGGGCATGAGCTAATCTCCACCAACATTAAACAGATTAAAAAAACTGTTTAAATGCAGCTGGGGAACGATTTGTCAAACCCTCCTTCTATAATTTTTGCAAACGAGGAGAAAGCCACACACCACAATGTATGTGGGGATGGGGAAACCCTTCTTCTACAAATACAATTCTTGCAGACAAGGAGAAAGCTGCACATAAGTGGGGATGGGGAATGATTTGTCAGACCCTTCTTCTACAGTTCTTGCAAACGAGGAGAAAGCCACGCATTATCTGTGTGTTTTCATGCTACCCACTGCTACCCTATTGGGTCTTCTCTTGCCAAAAGGTGGACTCTGGATCTTTAAGATGCGTGACAGTTTTAGTGCATGGCAGGCAGTGACGAATCTGCACAAGTGTTAGAAGAACTGAAAAAACATCCTTCACCCTGTCTCATCCAGGAGTGATACAGTGGTCATTGGATTTACAGCCCAACACGTTAGCCAACCAGTCTCAAACTACCGTCATTTACATAAAACAGTCATGTTGCTAGTGGAAATCACTGCAGCACAAACCTTTGGTGCCATGGCGACTGTGTAAAACTAACCCTTCCCTTGTCCCTGTCATGTCCAGGAGTTGAACCCTGCCATTGGATTCACAGCCCAGCACATTAGCTGATCAGCCACAAACTCCCCTCATTATCTCATATGGTCATGTTGCTTGTGGAAACTATTGAAGCACAGACATCTTAGTGCCATGGTGATTGTATGTAATTAACCTCACCCCTCTACACATGTGAAGGGATCCCATGAAGCACTAGTGTGTAGAAATGCGGTTCATTTCATTTCCTCTTCCTTGCTTGTAGTTTTTGTCTCCCTTTCACTCTCTTGACATTGTTCGCGTATTCAGAACATTAAAGTTGCAGTGACCGAGCGGGTTATCTGAACCAGAGTTTGAGCTTTGAATTGCCCCTGATGCTGAGCATGCCTGCTCTGTCGTTGCCGTAATTTGGTAGCGTAATAGAATGCTGTGCATAGTGTTGTGCCTTCAGACCTTCTACCTGTTTATTAGTGTTAAAGCATTAACAAACCCTGTGCAGTGACTGAAACTTAAAGTGTCAGTTCCACAGTGCAACGTAACTAACATCTGTTTTCTTATTTTGAAGTTTGTCTGTGCATATTTCCTACTTTTGTATTTGTAGCAGTGAAGTTATTGTTGGTTATAGTTTTATACTGCCAGTTTACATAAGTTCAGGATCATGTCGCGGGTATGCATAATTTGTAAAGAGTGCAGTGTGTCAGTCTCGGAGGATCCTGAGAAATGAAAACTAAAGGTTAGAATAAGATGGTGAAAACTCGCACTGTACTGTCCCTCTTTTTGCAGGAAAAAGTACTTTGGGCATTTTACAATCTATATGTCATTTAAATGGCATGGACATGTCTTTTTGTTTTGTCTGTCAGGTCCATGGAGGTTATGTTTGCAACAGAGAAAAAGTTCAGTTTTGAGCAAACTTTTACATTTGTAGGTTTAGCAGACACTTTGTAGGTGGTCCTTTGCATGGGAAAGCTTATTGTCAGGATTTTGTGATGCTTTGCGTTTGTGATTTTTGTTTTCCTGACACTCTCAGTTGTGAGTTACAAGTTGCATTTCATTCATTAGTGTGTTAGAGCTAAAGACAGACAAAAGAGAAATGGTAGTAATGCATGTTTGTAAAAAGCCAGCCACAGAGGTAGACAACCTCCTTCACTGTCTGTGACAGTGCTGAGAAAGGGCTCTCTGCTTGTCTCCCAGTTGTAGCATTATATTGGGGTACAGTGGAACCACAGATGGACGGCCACCCAGATGAGAGACCATTTCTCCTCTAGGACTGTTTTCCCTCCCTTGAGACTGTTTGCTTCGTAATCATGTGTCCATGTAAATGAACCCCTGACCAAGAAAACCAACAAAGTAAAACAACTCCTCAAGACCTTGTTTTCTGAAACCAGTCACTTCATATTTGCATGTCGGTGAATCCTTGACCCAAAATACACATGCACGCGCACACATGCACATGCACACACACACACACACACAAAACAGCCCATCTCCAAGACCTCTTTCTCTGAAACAGTTCTCTTCATGTCTGCACGTCAGTGAACCTTTGACCAAAAAACACACTGAAAAAAAATGTGCCCCACCCCCACCCCCTTCTCTAAGACTGCTTTTTCTAAAACAACTCCTTTCATGTTTCCATCTCAATGAACTCCTTCTCACCAAGGACCAAACCACTTTCACAGATTTTTGGGTGATCTTAAAAGAAGTTCAAATGCACTGGCATTACAATGGGATTCTAGCCATAAATTGGGGTAAATACCATCCATCCACAACAGTATGTTCTCCCTTGCTTTGAACAGAAAGCTGCCTACATTGTTTTTGTTTTGCAGTTCTGACAAGTCTGTAAGTAAAAGCAAAATAGAGTGCAATATGAGTACATTCAGCATGTACTCCCTTGTTGCAACCCATGAAAGCCTCACCCTTTATGAAAAGACATTCATGTAGTATTCTGTGGAGGCATAGTTAACATACATGTCTTTTTTCTTCTTCTTTTTTTTTAGTATTCTGCACTGTTGTCTTAGAGTTTCTCTGCACACAACAAAAACTGACAGACTTCTGCTGTGCATTTAATGTACAAGATTTAGTACTCTGTGCTGTTGGGGTAGTTTTTTCTTTGCACACAAGAAATACCAACAAATTTCTACTGTACACTTAACATGCATATTTTTAATACTCTGCGTTGTTGGCTTAGAATTTCTCTGCACATATCAAGAGAGAGCAACTTCTGCCATACATTCAATATACAAGTTTCAGTACTCTGCGCTGTTGGCTTAGAATTATTTTTGCACACACACACACACACACACACACTAACAAAAGAACAACCAAACAAAAACTTGTCAAACTTCTGCTGTCAGTATCACCTTCAACAAAGGCCTGGTCCAGGCTGTTTGAGGCTTCCAGAGCACTCTGTGTATGATATCTGCTATTAGACCAATCTATGGTATGATTTCTACTTTCAGACCACTCTGCGGTATGATTTCTACTTTCAGACCACTCTACAGTATGATTTCTACTTTCATATCACTCTGTGGTATGATTTCTGCTTTAAGACCACTCTATGGTATGGTTTCTACTTTCAGACTACTCAATAGTATGATTTCTACTTTCAGACTACAGTATGATTTCTGCTCTCAGACCACTGTACGGTATGATTGTATACTTTCAGACCACTCTGCAGTATGATTTCTACTTTCAGACCCCTTTGTAATAATAGTTCCTGCTATTAGATTACTCTATGGTATGATTTCTGCTATTAGACCACTATTGTATGATTTCTGTTATTGGACCACTCTACGGTATGATTTCTACTTTCAGACCACTCTACAGTATGATTTCTACTCTCAGACCACTCTATGGTATGATTTCTACTTTTAGACCACTCCATGGTATGATGTCTGCTCTCAGACCACTGTACAGTATGATTGTATACTTTCAGACCACTGTGCAGTATGATTTCTACTTTCAGACCACTCTGTAATAATGGTTTCTGCTATTAGATTATGGTATGATTTCTGCTATTAGACCACTATTGTATGATTTCTGTTATCGGACCACTCTACGGTATGATTTCTACTTTCAGACCACTCTACAGTATGATTTCTACTCTCAGACCACTCTATGGTATGATTTCTACTTTTAGACCACTCCATGGTATGATGTCTGCTATCAGACCACTCTACTGTATGATTTCTACTTTCAGTCCACTCTACGGTATGATTTCAGACCACTCTGTGGTATGATTTCTGCTTTCAGACCTCGATGTGATATTTCTGCTGTCAGACCACTCTACGGCATGGTTTCTGCTTTCAGAACGAGGGCTACTTCTCACAGCTGGTGGACCGGCGCCAGTCTCTGAACCTGGAGGAGTCTCCGCCTCCCTCCAGCCAGCGACGCAACTTTGGGTCCGTGCCGGACTTGAAGCTGATCAGCTCTCCCAGCCTGACGGAAATCAACATCTCCCCTAGCGACAGCCCTAGCAACAAGGAAGAGGACTCTTCTGATGATGAGGTACAAGGCTTGGAGACACTGCGTGTGTGCGTGCGTGCGTGCATGTGTGTGTGTGCGCGTGCGTGTGTGTGTGTGTGTTTGCAGACTTCTGCATGATTAGCTTACCTTGATTATTATCTGTAGTGATTTTTTTTCCCTTCTCTCCCTCTTGGTGAATGAAATTAACTTTGCCTTGATTGTTACCCATGGTTCGTTTGTGTTCCTCAGCTGAGTTCACCCTGATATAACCATGCTAGTTGACTGGGCGTGAGACGCCAACTTACTCACGTACTTACCTCAGCTGAGACCCTGAGGTTCCCCCACTGTTGGGTGAGAAGGTAGTGTGCGCAGCCATTTCCCCACACCTGTGCATACTGCCATATGTACATGCAGGTGCAGTGTTACCTGCCACTCCAGCAGCTGTGTTCTGACTTTAGGGATTTCAGTAATGGGGTTTGTCATGTCACAAAGGTTACTGCAGCTGAAAGTAGGAATTCTAATGAGGGACTCTTAAGACAGCAAACATTTTGCTTCTGGCTTCAGACAAGAAGATGCCCCAGATGATGGTGTAAGTAGCCTCTGACCGGGGCTGGTTCCCCCCATCGTCAGCTTTTTCCTTTCTTCCCTTGCTGTAGTGCCTCTGTCCAAGTCAGCACAGACTTGCTGTGACTGGTTGCCGTTAGCCAGATTTGTTTCTCTGTCTGTCCAAATTAGTGTAAGCTGACATTGTTACCCTTACTCAAATCTCTCTCTCCAAAAGAGCGTAAACTGATATTAAGTGTTACCCTTACTCCCAGTTCTCTCTCCATAAAAACGTAAAGTGACATCAGGTGTTATCCTTACTCAAATTTCTCTCTCCAAAAGATTGTAAACTGACATTAAGTGTTACCCTTATTCCAGTTTCTCTCTCCAAAAGATCATAAACTGACATCAAGTGTTACCCTTACTCCAAAGGATCATAAACTGATGTGAAGTATTACCCTTACACCAATTTCTCTCTCCACAAGATTGTAAACTGACATCAAGTGTTACCCTTACCCTGTCCATCTCCAAAAGCGTAAACTGACATCAAGTGTTACCCTTACTCCAACTTCTCTCTCCAAAAGCGTAAACTGACATGAAGTGTTACCCTTACTCCAGTTTCTCTCTCCATAAGAGTATAAACTGACATTGAGTATTACCCTTTCTCAGATTTCTTTCTGTGAACTGACGCTGAGCGTACTTACACCATTACTCAAATTTCTCTGTCTCCCAAACAGCATAAGTTTGCCTTGACTGTAGCCCTGTTGATGATGCAGGCGTTGATTGTCTCTGCTCATGCCTTCATTCTGTTTTCCGCACGCAGTCTGAGAGTTCGGTGGACGACAGCCAGGAGGTCCCCAGAGACTTGGCCGCGTCCAGTTCCATCGTGGTTCAGAACCCCATGCTGGAGAGGCGACGTTCCAGTCCTCTCACTGCCTCAACGTAGGTTATTCCTGCTGTGTTCCTGTGTAGCGCGCGCTTCAGTGCATCAGTCGTACCCTGCTCCCTGCCCCAACCCTAGTGACCTTAACAAAAGGCATAATTAGTGGTCTGTCCAACTGGAACATTCTAGACATATATATTCCAACCCCAGTGACCTTAACAGAAGGCATAATTAGCAGTCTGCCCACCATGAACAGTCTATATTCCAACCCCAGTGACCTTAACAAAAGGTGTAATTAGCGATCTGTCCACCAAGCAGTCTATATCCAACCGCAGCAACCTTAGCAAAAGGCACAATTAGCAGTTTGTCCACCAGGAACAGTCTATATTCCAACCCCAGTGGCCTTAACAAAATGCATAATTAGCAGTCTGTCCACCAAGCAGTCTGTATCCATCCCCAGCAAGCTTAGCAAAAGGCATAATTAGCAGTCTGTCCACCAGGAACAGTCTACATTCCAACCTCAGTGACCTTAACAAAAGGTGTAATTAGCGATCTGTCCTCCAAGCAGTCTATATCCGACCCCAGTGACCTTAACAAAGAGCATAATTAGCAGTTTGTCCACCAGGAACAGTCTATATTCCAACCCCAGTGACCTTAACAAAAAAGGCAGAGTTAGCGGTCTGTCCACCAAGCAGTCTATATCCAACCCCCAGCAACCTTAGCAAAAGGCATGCTTAGCAGTTTGTCCACCAGGAACAGTCTATACTCCAAACCCAGTGATTTTAACAAAAAGGTATAATTAGTGGTCTGTAACCACCAAGCAGTCTATATCCAACCCCACTGATCCTAGCAAAAACATAATTAGTGGTATGTCCTCCAGGCACAATCTATACTCCAACCCCAGTGACCTGAACAAAAGATATAATTAGCTGTCTGTCCTCCAGGCACAGTCTGTACTCCAACCCCAGTGACCTGAACAAAAGATATAATTAGCTGTCGGTCCTCCAGGCACAATCTGTACTCCAACCCCAGTGACCTGAACAAAAGATATAATTAGCTGTCTGTCCTCCAGGCACAATCTATACTCCAACCCCAGTGACCTGAACAAAAGATATAATTAGCTGTCTGTCCTCCAGGCACAGTCTGTACTCCAACCCCAGTGACCTGAACAAAAGATATAATTAGCTGTCTGTCCTCCAGGCACAGTCTGTACTCCAACCCCAGTGACCTGAACAAAAGATATAATTAGCTGTCTGTCCTCCAGGCACAGTCTGTACTCCAACCCCAGTGACCTGAACAAAAGATATAATTAGCTGTCTGTCCTCCAGGCACAGTCTGTACTCCAACCCCAGTGACCTGAACAAAAGATATAATTAGCTGTCTGTCCTCCAGGCACAGTCTGTACTCCAGCCCCAGTGACCTGAACAAAAGATATAATTAGCTGTCTGTCCTCCAGGCACAGTCTGTACTCCAGCCCCAGTGACCTGAACAAAAGATATAATTAGCTGTCTGTCCTCCAGGCACAATCTATACTCCAAGCCCAGTGACCTGAACAAAAGATATAATTAGCTGTCTGTCCTCCAGGCACAGTCTGTACTCCAGCCCCAGTGACCTGAACAAAAGATGTAATTAGCTGTCTGTCCTCCAGGCACAGTCTGTACTCCAGCCCCAGTGACCTGAACAAAACATATAATTAGCTGTCTGTCCTCCAGGCACAGTCTGTACTCCAACCCCAGTGAGCCAGACAACAATGAGCTCAACACCAGCATGACAGGTGCAGGACTGCTGGGCCAATCCTGGGTGCTGAGCCTCTGCCTCCAAGGTGACGAGGTAGAGGACGTCTGGAAGTCCCACGTTTCCAAGGTGATGGCGGAAGCATCGGTACAGCATGCCATCAGAACGTGTCAGGTGTTCCCTCGACTGTACAGGGTGAGCTGGATGGCTGTCACTGTTGGTTTTGTGAGTGTGTGGTGCTGTCACTGTTACGATTTATTAAGTCTGAGACTATCAAATGCTGAATAACAGGACTGGAATGTCACTACTGTAGATGGAGAGAAAAAAAAGTACTTCTGTCACATGAATATTGATAGCACAACCATACATAGCCTCCAAATGGAAACAGTGACACATTTTCTGCATTTTCAAATGAGCTTGCATCTTTACTTGCGGTCCCCTTTAATTAAAGGGGAATCAAACTGAAGACATAAGTTGGCCTGAAAACTGAAAACTGCAAATAATTTCACCTGGCTGCTGCATTTGGGTGTTCTGTCAATATGTACATGAAAGAAGAGCCGTTTCTGCTTTGAATTTGAGCCCCGCTGAGCACAACCATGTTGGTTTGCTCTTCACCTATGAAGAGTCGAAAAATGGTGGCTTATGACGGATTTGATACTTTTGCCACACATGCCAGCCTTGTTTATGACATCACTGATACAGACTGCTGGGCATGAAATGGCGGTGCTGAAGGAGGCTAACAGAATGATTTCATGGAGGCCCAGGCGATTCAGTCACTCATTTGTTGGAAGGATTTGAGTCGCTGTGTGCTGTAGTCTGTGATTTTTTTCAGTGCTGCTGATGTGATGTTTTCACTGCTTTTTTGTCTTCAGGAGTTCCGCAAGCGCCTGACAGTGATGACAAAGGAGGCCTACTACTACCTGTCCAAGACAGAGAGTCTCAAAGCCATCGCTTCGCAATTCCATATCCTTTCACTCAGTTGACGTTTAAAGCGGCAGCTGCCAACGAATCTTCTGTTTCACTTATTCATGTCATAGAGCATATAGCAATGGCAGAGCAAGTCCACCAACAGAAACCTGCTAGATCAGTGGTAAGTTTGGCTACAGTCAAGATCTGTCAGCCACATGTGCTAATTTGAAAAAAAAAGAGATCTGTCAGCCATGCTGGTGGGGAAGGGCATCACTCACATCCGACGTGTTCTTGTTATTGTTGCCTAAAACTGTGAATTTGTTTTCTTAGGTGTACGCAAACATGCATGCACACACACGCACGCATGCAGGCAGGCACGCACACACACACACAGTGACATACACTCACAATCACACACACACACACACACACACACACACACTGTAAACAGCCAAGCAAGTTAGCCAAAAAGAGTTAAAAAAACACACAGGCTAAGCAACCAGAAATTATTGCATGTACGGTTGTAACATAACGTGAGAGGTTGAAGGCAGGTTTGTCCTTAACAGTGGTGACTGCAGGTGCTGGATCTGATCCAGAAGCAGATGGAGTGCCCCTTCATCTACCTGGAGCCGGACACTGTGAGTTCAGGCACTGCTGCTGTCTGTTTTTCCTTTCATCTGCTGTGTGTTGGGTGGTGGTTCCGTTTGTGACAGCTGATGAGTGGGCAAGGTGCTGGTGCAACACTGCAACACTGCAACACTGCTTCTGTCTATAGGATATCCTGGAGTGGCAACAGTGACATGTTACTATGACGCTGTGTAAATGTTCTATACATGACAGCAGGCAGATGGCAGTGATGTGGGCTGCGTTCTGGGTCATACTGACGGATGCTGCTAATGTCATGCTTATGCTGTTAGTGTGGCAGCTTGCAGCACACAGACCATAGGTCCTGTGTTCTGGAGACTGAGAGTGAGAATGACTGGTGTCACTGATGTCAAGCTGATGTTCTTTCTGTGTGCAACAGCTTACAGCAGGCAGTTCCCTAAGTTCTGTGTTCCGGAGATGTGAGAGTGATAATGACAGACACTGATGTTTTGGAGAAGACACTGCCCTGGGTTCTGGGTTCTGGAGACCCATGAGTGGTATTACCGATAATGACAGTTGACAGTGATGTCAAGTTGATGTTCTGTGTGTGACGGCTTACAGTAGTCCTAGGTTCTTTTTTCTGGAGACACGAGAGTTAGAATGACAGGTGTCACTGATGTCAAGTTGATGTTCTGTATGTTGACAGTTTTTGGTAATTGTAAATTCTTTGTTCTGGAGACCTGAGAGTGATTATGACACATTGACACTAATGTCAAACTGTTTTATGTGTGATGGCTCACAGTAGAGAGTGCCAGAAGTTCTTTGTTTTGGAGACCTGAGAGTATCACATCACATCTTGACACTGATGTCAAATGGATGTTGTGTGTGTGACAGCTGACAGTTCTGTGTTCTGGAGACCAGAGGGTGATTATGACACATTGACACTGATGTCAAACGGATGTTGTGTGTGTGACAGCTGACAGTTCTTTGTTCTGGAGACCTGAGAGTGATCATGACACCTTGACACTGATGTCAAACTGATATGTGTGTGTGACAGCTGACACCTTGACACTGCTGTCAAACTGATGTTGTGTGTGACGGCTGACAGTTCTTTGTTCTAGAGGCCTGAGAGTGATTTTGACACCTTGATGTTGATGTGAAACTGATGTTGTATGTGACAGCTGACAGTTCTTTGTTCTAGAGGCCTAAGAGTGATGATGACACCTTGACGTTGATGTGAAACTGATGTATGTGACAGCAGACAGTTCTTTGTTCTAGAGGCCTAAGAGCGATGATAATATCTTGACACTGATGTCAAACTGTGTTGTGTGTGTGTGACAGCTGACAGGCGGCAAGGTGCTGGAGCGACACAGGTTCTGCGTCCTGGAGCTGCAGGAGTGTGTGGAGACGTACAGCATGCGCAAGGACCAGGCTGAGCAGGTTGGTGTCACAGCAGTTGTTCGTGTTGGCATTCCTCAGCTAAAGCCCTGAGGTTCACCCAGTGCTGGGTGAGAAAGTAGTGTGTGCAGCTGTTTCCCCACACCTGTACGTACAGGTGCAGTGTTACCTGCCACTCTGGCAGTTGCATTGTAACTTCAGGGATTTCAGCAATGGAGTTTGTGGTGTTATGAAGATTGCTGTAGCTGGCAGTAATCCAGGACTGGAATCACCATGTCTGTCTGCCCTTCTGTTCATCTGTCTGGGCTTTGTCCAGAAGAGATCTTTTGTAAACAGACTTTTTTTTTTTAAATTGTTCAGTGAGATGTCCATACATGTCAGGTGATTTTGAAATGGGTGTGTTGCAGAGTTTGGAGAGTCTCAAGTCCACCATCAAACAACAGTCTCTTGGGGACTGTGGCACCATGGCACTGCTGGCCGATGATCAGGTGTGTGCAATAGTCTCTGTGTGGTATGTGTGTGCATGCATGTGGGTGTGTGTGCATGTGTTAATGTTGTGTGCATTGTATTTTGATATTATGTACATTTAAAGAACATGTAAGCACGTAGGGCCTGTGTGGGTAAGGCGCTTTAAGTGTCCATTATTATTATTAAAGTCGTAAGACAATGTTCACAAATTGCAAACTTTTGAAGAGAAAGGAGAGATAACGCAGGGAGTCACACTGATGTCATCTGCCTACCAGCCTAACTTAACATCTCACCGCTACTGCTAGGCCAAACCAGCTCACGAGTGTAGCTGAATGTTGTTGCTGAATGTTGTTGCAGCAAAAGGTGGAGGTGTGTCGGAGGTTGTACAAGCTCATCTTCCAGCTGGTGCTGCTCTTCGACTCTTACCTGAAGCTGCTGGAAGTGTTCCACTCTGTCACCACGTTCCCCCAGGTGAGGCTGAAGTCTTCTTCCTTTGACCGTCGACAAGTGTAAGGCTGTGTGGAGTTTATGTACCTTGTGTTCACTCACATGCCAGGTGCTGGTTCACGTAGTGCAGTTCAGATCTCTGTTGTTGTGTCCCTTGTCGTATGTGTGATATCTTCTGAGTGCTGTTATTGCAGTTTGTTTGTTCACGTTCCTCAGTTAAAATCTTGAGGTTCATCCAGTGTTGGGTGAGGAGGTAGTGTGTGCAACTGTTTCCCCACACCTGTACATAGTGCAGTGTTGCCCTCAGAGCTCGGGAGCTGTGTGAAAGTTGAGGTGGCCATCATGGGCTCCCCATCATTTTGAATGAGTGATTCTTTGAGGAAATCTGTAGTTTGTCGCCCTTTGTTGAAATGTGCTGGCTTGCTGCTCTGTGTTGAACACTGTCATTTGTCGCTGTTTGTTGGCTAGCTCTGTAGCTTGCTGTTCTGTGTTGAACACTGTCATTTGTCGCTGTTTGTTGGCTAGCTCTGTAGCTTGCTGTTCTGTGTTGAACACTGTCATTTGTCGCTGTTTGTTGGCTAGCTCTGTAGCTTGCTGCTCTGTGTTGAACACTGCATTTGTCAGTTTGTTGGCTAGCTCTGTAGCTTGCTGCTCTGTGTTGAACACTGTCATTTGTCGCTGTTTGTTGGTACCTGTAGTCCGTGTTAACACTGTCATTTGTGCTGTTTGTTGCTGCTCTGTAGCTTGCTGTTCTGTGTTGAACACTGACATTTGTCAGTTTGTTGGCTAGCTCTGTAGCTTGCTGCTCTGTGTTGAACACTGTCATTTGTCGCTGTTTGTTGGCTAGCTCTGTAGCTTGCTGTTCTGTGTTGAACACTGTCATTTGTCGCTGTTTGTTGGCTAGCTCTGTGGCTTGCTGCTCTGTGTTGAACACTGTCATTTGTCGCTGTTTGTTGCTCTGAACTCTGTAGCTTGCTGCTCTGTGTTGAACACTGTCATTTGTCGCTGTTTGTTGGCTAGCTCTGTAGCTTGCTGCTCTGTGTTGAACACTGTCATTTGTCACTGTTTGTTGGCTAGCTCTGTAGCTTGCTGCTCTGTGTTGAACACTGTCATTTGTCACTGTTTGTTGCTCTGAGCTCTGTAGCTTGCTGCTCTGTGTTGACTTTCTCTAGCTTTGCGTGTCTTCAGTGTAGTACCCCCAGTCCCATATTACATTCTCCGCCAATTCTGTGTCACAGGTACGGACATCTCCAGCCAGGTGACCACGACGCGTCAAGAACTGTGTCATGCTCTGACAGAGCTGGAGTCAGGCCAGGCGTCCCCGTTCAACGTGGACAGCAGCAAAGCGGTCAGCAAGGACGAGGCTGTGGCCAGTCTCACTGAGTACCTGAACTCTCACCAAGAGCTGAAGGCCATACAGATTCTGAGGTCTTTCCGGTCAGTGCATGTCTTTCTGTCCATCTGTCTCAGTGCCTGTCTGTCCATCTGTCTCTGTGCCTGTCTGTCCAGCTGTCTCTGTGCCTAGTCAGTCTGTCTCACTGAGTACCTGAATTCTCACCAAGAGCTGAAGATCATACGGATCCTGAGGTCTTTCCAGTCGGTACCAGTCTATCTGTCTGTCTGTCTTGGTGGGTACCTGAACTCTGACCAAGAGCTGAAGATCATACAGATCCTGAGGTCTCTCTAGTCAGTACCAGTCTGTCTGTCAGTCTGTCTCGGTGGGTACCTGAACTCTCACCAAGAGCTGAAATCATACAGATCCTGAGTCTTCTAGTCAGTACCAGTCTGTCTGTCAGTCTGTCTCGGTGGGTCCTGAACTCTCACAAGAGCTGAACATCATACAGATCCAGAAGTCTTTCTAGTCAGTACCAGTCTGTCTGTCAGTCTGTCTCAGTGGGTACCTGAACTCTCACCAAGAGCTGAAGATCATACGGATCCTGAGGTCTTTCTGGTCATTACCTGTCTCTCTGTCCATCTGTCTCAATGTCTGTCTGTCCATCTGACTGATTGAACTCTCACCAGGAGCTGAAGACCATGATACAAAGCCTGAGGTCTTTCTGGTCACAGCCTATCTGTCTGTCTCAGTAGTCTGTCTAAGTGAGTACGTGAACTCTTACCTACAGCTCAAGGTCATACAGATCCTGAGACCTTTTAAGTCAGTGCCTATCTGTCTGTCTCAATAACTGTCTGTCTGTCTCAGTAACTGTGTCTATCTCAGTAACTGTGTGTCAGCCTTTGTCTCTGAACCCCTTTAGTCTGACTTAAGTGAAAAACCTGGTGACATGCATGTTGGCAGGTCAATGTGGCCACATGACATCTTTGGCATGACGGCAGAGGATGACGTGATCACACTGCTCAACATCTACAGCTGCAGCATGGCAGAGAAGAAACAAGGTGAGGTCGCCCCCCGCCCCCAACTGCCTTTCTTTTCACACCATCTCACAGTGAAGGCCCACGAGTGCAGAAGTGCTAAGTCCTCTCTGATGCTGGGAGTGACAGTCCATAATAAAAAAAAACACTAAAAAACTAAACAAAAGACAAAAACCCACAAACAAATAAATGAAAAATGTCCTCTGTGCTGAAAATCCAGAACTTCCAATGGCTTCCGCTTCTGAGGCTGGAGTAGGTCAAAGCATAGCTTTGCATGCTCTGCCTGCTGATAGGAATTGTCCCTTTCCCTTCTCAGCCTTCTTGGTTTATTCATCTTCATTTTTTTTTTTAGCCCTCTTCAAACCTGAAGTGACACACATCACAAACAGGGAATCAGCATTTCCTTTGCGATGGGATGAATTTGGTTTTTGCTCTGATAAATTATCTCCACAGTTGATTGGGCATTAGTTGTCAAGGAAGCACTGCTGCCTCCAAGCCATCTGATTACATTTTTCGTTGATTATTTTTCTTCCACAATTTGACAAAATGCTTGTGAGCGCCATCAGATAACAGTAATATTGTTGATTGGATTTCCTTCTGCTACTTGACAAACTGCTTGTGGTCACCACCAGATCCCAGTTATTTTGTTGATTATTTTTTCTTTCTGCAACTTGAGAAAGAAATGTAATGCTTGTGGGTGCTATCAGATAACAGTTATTTTTTGTTGATTGGTTTGCCATCAGCTACTTGACAAACTGCTTGTGGTTGCCACCAGATCAGTTATTTTGTTTATTATTTTTGTCCTTTTGCAACTTGACGAAATGCTTTTGGGCGCCATCTGATAACAGTAATTTTTGTTGATGGTTTTCCATCTGCTCCTTGACAAACTGCTTGTGGCCATTACCAGCAGAACAGTTATTTTGTTGATTTTTGGTTCCCTTTAGCTTCTCAACAAAACACTTGCGACGCTGCTCCTCAACCCATTCTCCCACTGCCTGTTTTCAGGTGTGTTTGCTCTGACTCGGGTGGATGTGGACCTTGGCCACCTCTACGCCAAGATGATGGACATCAATAACCAGATCAACCACACAGGCACCACCGCCTCCGCCGCCGCCGCAGCCAGCGCCTCCAAGGATGGCGGTGACAGGGACGGCGGGGGCTCAGAAGGGGGTGGCGGCAAGGGAGGGGGTGGGGGTGGCGGCAGCCCGAGACCCGCTCGCAGTGGGCAGCTGGTCATCAAGACGTCCGACTCCAGCGTGCTGTAGTTGTGAACGGCAGCTTTCCTGCAGAGAGGGTGATAGATAGTTTGTGGGTAAAACGGGGCATTCCCACGGCGACGTCGGCAGCTGGAATGCTTGACTGTGTGTTTTTCATGTGTGTTTGGAAGCGGCAGGTTTCCCATTGGGGCACAATGCTCATTTCCTTCAGCAAGGCATTTATTTATAAGCTGGGCAGTGGTCTCTGTAGGTCACACAGTGTCATAGAATGTGTTCTGCCACCACAGGGCAAAACAAGGCCTTTTGCATGAGGGCACAGGTGTCCAGCGGAGTGTGGAGTAGGTGTGTGGAATTTGACTGTACAAAAAGCAAAAGCAACGCACGCAAAAACACACCCAAAACGAAAAGGACAGAAAAGTGGCAGTAATGGAATGAATGAGGAAACAAATAAACTTAGTTGCAGGAGGGCTGCCTTCCAATCACAGTGCGTGGAAATCACAACATCCCATCCATTCTCTCGCTGTTACTTGGCATTACAGTAACTAACTGCATCCATGCATTTATCTCGTCCACCAGTTTCTTCTTCTTTGTATTTGCATTATTTCATGTGGTACATTTGGCTCAGAACATATTCTCGTGTTTGTCATTCACCATTTGTAGCACAACGAATGCTGGATGTTTCTGTAGCTCTTGTCTTATTTGTGGTCATTATCGAAAAAAACTGACTTCATTGACAGATTGGAATGAAATGTTTACTTGGGCCTGATTGACTTTTTTTTATGAAGATTGTTGGCATTGCCTGCAGAATGTCCACATTTTTGCTCTGTATGTTGAAGTAGTAATGAAGTGTGGAACTTGGTCCCCTCGTGCGAAGGATCAGCTTTGTCCAGTTTTGTTGTCATTGCTTTTTTTTTTTTTAATGAACAGTGTCGGTGTGTCCCTTGACGATTCTCTGGCAGCGAACATAACACTGTAGCCATTTTTTGGTTTTAAATGGCACTGAAGGGCATGTTTGTGAATTTCAAGCCTAATGCAGCTGGATATGAATGAAATATTTTCATACAGTTTACGTCGTTCAGTTCAGCATACTTTACCAAAGAGTGATTTTGCACCTTCAATTTATCAAGCCTCAGCCTGGGAATCGTCAGCTGATTTCAGCCAGAAAGCTGCATATGTTCAGCTAAAAATAAAAAATAAAAAGAAGGGAAACAAATGCACTTGCTTCAGCTGAAAACACAATTTTTATATAAAAAAATGTATTGCAATGAAAATGCATCGGTGCGCACATTACTAAAAACGTGCTGGCGTGGTAAAGTCTTCCAATACCTATTCTTCACTTGTAGCAGGAGATGAGTTTGGCATTAATGCCATCACCATTTTCTCACCTCGGGCCCTGTTTGCCCAGTTTTCATTGTGTTTGGAGTGACAGTTTTCCACTCGCTGCTTTCAGATTACAAGAGAGAATGTGCAAGCCATCCCCCACCCTTACCCTTACTTGTTTTTGATTATAAATGAGAAATTGCTGCCCCCTCATCTCCCTTGAGCTTTTTGATAATTGTTTGCACCCCCCCCCCCACCAGCGCCCCCCCCACCCCCCCACCCTCACCCACTCCTTTTCCATTGTTTCAGCTAATTTTTGGTTGTTGGCTAAAATGTGACTGCTGGCACTTTTGGAGGGGGGGGGAATTGAGATCAAAACATCTTGTTGCGACCTAAACCAACCAAAAGTGACATGATTTTTTATTGTTTGTTTGTTGACGAATCGTCTGTTGCTTGAAAAAGAGATCTGCTCCCCCTGAAATTTGTATGTTCTTTTGTACTATCCTGTGAAAAAAGAACGTTCTTTTTAAGAACCTTTTGTGTGTTTTGATTTGTTCATTTGAGAGATGATTCCCATGCCTGATGCTGCAGGACCCCTGAAAAGAGACCCACTGTTGTGGGTAAAGGGCTTTGGAAGTGAGCATCACTTTTCTGTGATAGAGACCTGAGTCATGTACAGTTACTATCACCGGGACATGCTAGTAAATATGACATAGATAAACTAAACTTCACCGCGGTCATATCCTTAGATAAACTAAACTTCACTGTGGTCACATCCTTTTTTCTCACCCAGGAAATCCTTATTTTTTCCCCACCTGGAAGTCTTTTGAAGATTTTGTTGCTTTGCTTTGAGTTTGACGGGGCTGTAAATGCATGTGTACCTTTGAAGACAGAATGCAGATGCGTGATGGTGGGGTGGGGGGGTCTGTTAACTAAGCAGCAGTCTGGCATGCAGTGTGTATTCTGGCATAGTGTGTTAGCAACAGTGTCAGATTCTGTTGAGACAAAATTACAGAAATGTTCTCAAACAGAAGAGGAAAGAAGAAAAAGAAGAAAAAGAGAGAGTAAGGTAACATGGTCCAGTCATGGATGGTGTCTAGTTGCGACCACGTTGTTCCATCCCTCCTTTCCGGTATGCTGTGATGTTGCTGTTGGAAATTCTGAACTTTAAAAGCTTGTCTTGCTAATGTAAATTTCAAATAATCAGAACTCAGGACCTATGTGAAAGACGAGGTGGACGTCCTGGGCTCCCCGTCCCCAGTGGTCCATACAGTCTCTGTGGACGTCCACCTCTTCTTTCACAAGGGTCCTGAGTTCTGACTACTGGAAATTCCACAATCCATCAACTGTTTCCCAGTAGCTTTGTGAACATCCTTGTAACGTAAACAAACAGGGGTTTAAAAATAAACTCCAGACATAATTAGACTGTGTTGCCCTATAGTGTGAGTAGTTTATCAGCTTCATCTTAGGCAGAACCTCATCAGAATGCATGCATATGGACCTTTACAAGGGGTGGATCTGCATCGATGTATGCAGATCGGGTCCCTCTGAACTTCAGTAGCTTGTCTTGCTAATGTAAACTTCCAGTAATCCAGAGCTCAGGAGTTGTGTGAAAGAAGAGGTGGACATCCCAGGCTCCCCAGCTCTGATAGTCTGCACAGTCCCTGTGGATTTAAAGTGACACTGAGTGATGTAAATGACCACTCTCATTTGTGCTTCATACGGATGACCTAGGCGCCAACTTACCTGACTGGGATTTTTTCCAAATTGCTTAAAGTTGTGTGTGTTTTTCGCATCGTGATTATCACCCTGAGCTCTTGTTGATGGAGATACAATTCAACAGACGATTTCTTTTGCTACCTTTTCTGTCATTGCACATATTTTGTATGTGTTTTTAGGTTTTGCTTCTTTTCACGTGTGAGCTGCTGTTTTGGTGGGGTTTTTTTTTTGTGTGCGTGCTGATCATACTGTCGTCGTCCGACCATTTTGATACACAACACTTGTATAGATTTCATAACTTGTAATGTTCATAACTTGTAATCGTAAAGTGTTTAACCAGCTAAGTGAGTCCTAATGGTATTTTATATAGTTCATATTTATTTTCTACAAGTTTCACATCATTGGAGTCGAAGTCGTCCAGTTGTGTCGATTTAACCAGCTGAGTGAGTCCTAATGGTATTTTGCACACAGTTCATGTTTATTTTCTACAAGTTTCACATCATTGGAGTCAAAGTCTGTCCAGTTGTATTGATTAATCTTATGACTCTCGCACTTCGTCATCTTGTACAGATTTCACACACTTGATGTTTGTGGTCGTTTTGACGCTGTGAGTTAATTCATTCACCGGCACAATATTCGTGCTACCTTGCTCTTGGGACACTGCTTTGCTCAGTGGCAGAATCTTCTTTTGCTGTTGCTGGTGGTGGTTGCTCATGTTTCTATGGTGCCACCGAGTGCCAGTGCTGCCTGTCTACTGGAGAGGTTGTCACTTAACAGGCCCCAGCTCCACAGGAGGTCCTTTTTCTCCCTCTGCATCCATCATCTCCACCAGGTCTCTGCTGGTCGCCCTCCGCTGTACTGCTGTCTAGAGTCCAGCGCATGGCCACGCTTGGAGTGGATGTTGGCCCGTCCTGCCAAATTTTTTGATCCATCTCCATCTGTAGGATTTGTCTTAACGCAGAGTTTCGACAGCTGGCTGCATCCGGTGGCTCAGTTTTTGTTAGAGTGGGTGGGTTCTGAGCAAGTGGACATGTCACCAATGTTAGAGGGTAAGGATTCGATCCTTGTAAGGTGTGGTCTGTTTTGACCTGTAATATGCGATTGTGATTTTTTGGACTAACTGTCACAGTTGTTTCACCCACCCACCCACCCCTCCCCCTCCAGTACTCCAGTTTGCTTCTGCATCTCTTGGGTAAAGGCCCATTCACCTTTACTTTAAAAACAAAAACAAAAAAATCAAAAGTCTGATTAATATGATTAGAAAATGATAAACCTACTTCTGTCGGTTACTGTGTGCAGCAAGGCAGCAACTACACGTAATATAGCGCCCATCAATAGCAGGTGACAAGACGCTTCCTGCCCCTCCAGCGCTTGGGGGGCTGATTTACAGACAAAGCGCTTGAAGCGCCCAGTGATATTGTTACTTGGCCTCCAGGGACATGGGCTGCGCACCTGTCATGCGGTTGAGAGTTCCATGTTCACGGGTTTGCTCAGCTGATTGAGTCCAAGACTGTCCCTGAAAACCATCCTTTTCCTGGGTAGCCTTTGTGTTTGGGATGCTGCTTCAGTGTGTGTTGCTTTCCTTGCTGTGATTGATGCCTAGATCTGCACATCTACTGTGCTTCTTCTGTAGCTGGTGTGTGGCAGCTGCATTACGCTCCTTTTTATTAGTGTCATGTCATTGGCATGTCATGTCATGGCATGTCATGTCTCTGGTCAAATTGTTCATAGGGCAAAATATGCGAGTCTTAAAAATAGTATGTAGATTTCCATGCTGACAGGGACTTTGTGGACATTGTGATGTTGTTTGATGCTGGTAATGCTGTTATGAGTATCATCACCTTTTTCGTGACACTCTGTATCTTGATCAGTGTGAGTTCTAGTCTTCATAATTATGATCGGAGGTATGAGAGGTTGTCTCCAAAGTTGGGCACGTCCAGGGTTGATGTATATAGCCTTTCATGCTCAGCTTGTTACTAGGATTTCTCTGTGAGTGTATGATGTCTTCCATGAGGGTCCATTCAGCTCCTCTCTTAATTTATTCATCATTTTGTGTCTCTGACTGATTGTCTTGCTTTCAGCTTTGTGTCTTGTCACCAACTGATTGTCTTGCTTTCAGCTTTGTGTCTTGTCTCCGACTGATTGACTTGCTTTCAGCTTTGTGTCTTGTCTCGGGCTGATTGTCTTGCTTTCAACTTTTCTCATGTTCAATATGGTCTGTATGAGTTGATTAGATTGCATCATTATTAAACAAGTCAAGGCTCATCTTTAACAGAACGATACTTACATTTTTGATAGTTTGATAAGGGAAGCTGAGTCACCATAAATGTTGCAATTCAAATGTAAGATGATATACATGAAATCTGTGTGCTGCTTGTTTTGTTTTTGTCAGGTACTTAAAGAAGTAAGTGCAGGTAGCATCACTGGTGTGGCCAGTTTCTTATTTGACAGTTAACTGTGATGACAGGTCACTTGTTCGTGTCTTTATGAATCTCCACTACCCTGTCTGGTGTCTAATGCATTATACAGTCAGTACAACTACTATAGTCTTCCAGATTTGCACTTAACAGAATCAGGATCAGGAAAATACTTTTTTTGCCATCAGGGATGTGGAGATTATTATGTCATAAAAAGCAATACATGATTTACCAGATGAATAAACAGACAGCTAAATATGAAGGGGCATAAAATTTGTCTTTTAAAAAGGATCTATGGATACAGTGTACATATATATATGTATTTATGAAGTAAGTTGATGAGACTTTGTGAGTGAAGTTTTTCTTTCAATTCTGATTCTGGCAAGTGCACACTGTCGGTCAACTGTTGCCTGAAAATGTCATGCATGAAGTGTTTGGCAGCTTGTTTCCAATGAAATCCAGTTAATAACAGGAATTGGAATAGGATGTGACCTCTTTTTGTACCTGTTTAATAGGATGTGACGTCTTTTTGTGCTTGTTTAATAGGATGTGATGTGTTTCTCTGCTGTGTTTATTATTTTTGTTTTTTGTTTCTGCTTAAACATTTTGTGGATGCTTCTGTGTGTTAGCTAGGTTTTGGGGTCCTCCATGGCTCATGGCCTCACTAGCAAAAACCAAACCAAAAAACAACACCACGTCTTCATGTTAAGTGTGTTATATCCATTTACATTACAAGCCAAAGCTATGATGTTTTTGACAGGTTGTGTTCAAGTTTGTGCGCTTCTTTGCAAATGGTTGTTTTGTTTGTTTGTCTGTTTTTTAATCATAATTAATGAATATTATGTATACAGCTAAGACAATATTATCTCAGTCTTTGAATTTTGTTTGTTTGTTTTGTTACTATAAGTACATGTATGGGTAATGTAATTTGTTCGCTTAGATGAAAATGTGACACCTACCCATTATACCTGCAGTCTGTGCTCTTACTGATGTGCCAAACATCACATTTACTGTTATTTTGTCTATTAAAATAATAACAGCAGCCCCAGCAATAATTATCAGAGCTGTTTGGAAAAAGGAGTCCAATTACACACATGATTATTATCAGAAATAATGCCTTCACTTTGAAATGTCTACACCTACGGCAACAACATTTGATGACTAACGATATTGACAAAACTGGAAATTGTGAAGAAAAAAATGTTCAAATTTCACAGGATAAAAACAAAACGAAACAAAAAACACAACCTTTTGATGGTGTGTGCCCAGTTGGAAGTTGTTCAACTGATTGTCTGATTTTTGATTTAGGAGGAAAAGTCAGTTGTAGACATTAGTGAGTCTTTTTGGTGGTGCTAGTTTGGTTTACTCTATGAGACATAAGAACATAAGACCTAAAAGTTGTGTTTTTGCCAAGTAAAAACTACAAGTAATATTTCTTGTTGGTTCATTCAACTCAACAGTTCGTGTATTCATGCCAGTCATATAAAATGAAGTTACTGCCACAAAGGAATACAAGGATGAACAACAACAACAACAAAGTCTGTTAAAACATCAGCATTGCATTTCAGCATGTAAAAGCAATGAATCTTGATCCGACTGAGAGAGGTTCACAAGTGGGGTTTGCCTACATTTTCCAGTCTTCGTTTAAAGGGGAACCGAACCGAAGAGGCATCGCAGGCCTTATCGATAGTATTGAAATGAAGAAACAAAAAGAGAGAAAAAACAGATTCACAGATCCTGTTTACTGAAAGAATCAACTTTTTGAAAGTCATGAAACATGGCTGTGAGTATTGCCATTTGGTGCCAAGGCAGTTTGTATCAGTGACATCAAAAACAAGACCAACATGTGGCAAAAAGTCAAATATGTCAGGAGCCAACCTTTTCTGGCTCTTCGTTGGCAAAGAGCATGAACTAACATGGCTTAATTGCCATGATTTATTCTAATTCAAAATCAGAAAGGTCTTCTTTTGTATTAACTCAATACTGCCCATGGAAATATTTGGATAGTTGCTACGTTTTCATGCCAACTTACACCTTCAGTTCGGTTCCCCTTTAAAGAATATTTAGTGAAGTTTTTTGAAGGTGGGTTTCTTTTTTTGTTTTGTTTTGTTTTCGGTTGATGAACTTAACTGTTGAACGCTGACAGACATCTGTTCCGGATTATTAAACACCAACAGCAGCCAATTTCTATACATCAAAATTGAGGTCACCATACTGTTGCACAATATGGAGCATTAGTGTATTTTGTACTTGCATTCATGTAATGAAGAGACCTTACATGTCTTTTCCTCATCTATCTCTCTTCTCTTAAATATAATGTGTTGTGCCAGACGTGTTGGTTAGTCGAGTGACCAATACGTTTGGGGAAAAGGCATGTTCCCACAGTCAAATGCTGCAAGTATTTATCTTTTGTTACAAGTTCAATTATTACGTTTGTTTTGTGTTATTGTCATTCAGTTGTGCTAATGTGTATTTGCGATTGGTGATCAGTATCATAATGCGTGTTGCAAATGTTTAGGATTTTGCTGTCAATTGAAGCTTCTTCTTTTTTCTCGCAAAGTGCTCTGACATTTTTGTATCTTCTTCATCCAAGTCTGTTCATTTGTGTCTGTCAAAGTGTGCAATAAAATAGCAAATTTTCAGGACAACGAATGAGTCTGACTGAGAGAGGGAGAGAAAGAGAGAAAGAATACTATAGCTGTGACCAGAAAGCACAGCATTGCATACTCTACTAACACATTCAAATTTGTACATGAAACAGGTAGGCAAACAAAATCTCTGTTGCTTGTGTGTGTGTGTGTGTGTGTGTGTGTGTGTGTGTGGTCAAGAGGTCAAGAATACATATTATTTCCACCTTTTTAATATGTGCAGCATATAAAAAATAAACGCACACAGGAGACAGATAGAAAGAGAGAGCAAGACAGACATAAATTTAGAGAGAGAGAGAGAGAGGGCCTGAAAATGAAGCAATCATTTTGGACATCAAACACTTTTAATACGAAATTATGTTTGTTTTGTTGTCTTCCCTGTCCCGGAGCAATCCCATAACTTGAAGTCAAAAGAGTGATGAGCAATAGCACTCGCTCTCGAAAGTCGAGGTTAAGCACGGTCGAGCGCGGTGACCAAATGGATAGGCGACCGTAATGTGCCAGGCTTTGCGCCCATCCTCCGGAGTCAAATTCAGTCTATGCAAGACTCCGTACGGCGGCGACGGCGGGCGGAGACGGCTGGTGACGGTGGCCGGACGGCGGAGACGCGGGCAGGCAAGAGACGGCGGGCGGCGACGGCAGAGTATGCAGTCTTAGACCCCCCCCCCCCACCCCCCCTTCCGCCCCGCCAGTGTAGGTAGAGAAAAGCATTTGCAAAAGCTCAACGCCTGGAGACCGACAGAGAAATAGAAACCTGCTGGTTTGCTAAACAAGACTTCAAGCGTATGCTCCAGAAAGAGATGGGTTTTCATTTTCGAAAAGCGCAACGCCTGGAGACCCGTAGAGAAATAGAAAGTACCACAGCTTCGTGTACAGCGTGTGAAGACCGAAGAGTGAAAGAAGCTGATGGAATTGATTCGAGTCTGTCTTGATCTGAAATAGAATGAAGAGGCTCCGAGCGCTTGTGCAGAAGTCAACAAACAAGGGAGTTAATCAGTGCTCGAAAGACGTCACACAGTAACGATACCGGGTATTTGATTTTTCGAAATCCATCCCCCCCCCCCCCCTCCTCCGCCCCCCCTCCCCTCCCCCCCCTCCTCCCACTGCTTTGCAACGGGCTTGTAAGTTCAACGAAAATAAAACATTCTGATTCAGATTCTCTCTTAGTCACACACGCACACGCGTGCGCGCACACACCCAACCGGCCACCAGTCACGCGCGCACCCCCCCCTCCACTACACATATACACACAACACACACACACACACACACACACACACACACACACACACACACACACATCCCACACACCACTCTCTCTATCTCTCCACACGCACAATCCACACCTCAAAGGGGTTTACTAACACACAAAACCGGTTACACACACACACACACACACGCACACGCACACACACACACACACACGCTACACACACACACATTACACACACACACACACACACACACACACACACACACACACACACACACACACACACACACACACACACACACACTACTCGACAGTAATCCACAGACAAACCTGTTTGCCACTCTCGACCCCCGAAGTATAAAGGGCAATAAACGTTTTATTTGTCAGCAGTCATAAGAAACCAGTGGCACTAATGCCCATCTGGTCGCCCCGTGCGCTCAAGCAGACCCTCTGTGCAATTACAGCTTTTCTACTTCTTTCTTTTTCTTCTTCTTCTTTTTTCTTCCTTTTTTTCTTCTTCTCCACTCCAGTACTGAAAGAACTCCCCGTAAGCCCAACACGAGCAGCTCGGTCTACTCTACACGTCGTCGTGCAGGCAATGGCCAGGTGATCCGGTGCGCGCTAGTGGGGATTATATAGCGACAGGAAGGGTGAGTGGGAGAAAGTATAACCCGCCGAACAGCGTCAGGAAAAAAGCCAGTGCTGGGATAAAGCGCGCAACATAATATTTGTTCTCAGCTCCGAGCTTAAGAGACTCTGTCTGCCTCGCGTTCCGCTCGCTCGGGACAGTCCCAGCGAGAGAGACCGTACAATATATATATATATATATATATATACTATACACTACGCTACGCTAGAGTGCTGTGTGTGTGTGTGTCTCCGGTTCCAGCAGGAGAGACACGACTACGCTGCCGTGTGATAGTGTGCTGTACGTAGTATCTCCTATTCCAGCGGGAGAGACACGACTACGCTGCCGTGTGACAGTGTGCTGAACGTGGTATCTCCGGTTCCAGCAGGAGAGACACTACTACGTTGCCGTGTGACAGAGTGCTGTACGTGGTATCTCCGGTTCCAGCAGGAGAGACACTACTACTTGTGTGTGAAGTGTGCTAACGTGGTATCTCCGGTTCCAGCAGGAGAGACACTACTACGTTGTCGTGTGACAGAGTGCTGAACGTGGTATCTCCGGTTCCAGCAGAGAGACACTATCTCTGGTTCCAGAAGAGAGACACTACTACGCTTATCGTGTGGTAGTAGTATGCTGTGGTGTCTACGGTTCCAGCAGGAGAGACATTACTACGCTGCCGTGTGACAGTGTGCTGTACGTGGTATCTCCGATTCCAGCAGAGAGACACTACTACACTGCCGTGTGACAGTGTGCTGTACGTGGTATCTCCGATTCCAGCAGAGAGACACTATCTCCGGTTCCAACAGAGAAACACTACTACGCATATCATGTGGTAGTGTGCTGTGGTGTCTCCGGTTCCAGCAGAGAGACACTATCTCCGGTTCCAGAAGAAAGATACTACTACGCTTATCGTGTGGTAGTAGTATGCTGTGGTGTCTCCGGTTCCAGCAGGAGAGACACTATCTCCGGTTCCAGCAGAGAGACACTACTACGCTTATCGTGTGGTAGTAGTGTGCTGTGGTTGCTACGGTTCCAGCAGGAGAGACACGATTATGCTGTCGTGTGACAGTGTGCTGTACGTGGTATCTCTGGTTCCAGCAGAGAGACTCTATCTCCGGTTCCAGGAGAGAGACACTATTACGCTTATCGTGTGGTAGTGTGCTGTGGTGTCTCCGGTTCCAGCAGGAGAGACACTATCTCCGATTCCAGCAGAGAGACACGACTACACTTATCATGTGGTAGTAGTGTACTGCGGTGTCTCCGGTTCCAGTAGACAGCATTTCTGGTCCTAATTGAAGTCGTCTGACCTTGAACATCTCGGCAAAAGTGTTCGTTCGATGCTTCATTGGTGAGCTATATATTACTTAATATTAATCTAAAGGCGCGTGATTCGTCCATATTAATCTAAAGATTCGCGATTCGTGTAAAGCTGGCTATGATTCTTCCCGCTGGAGGTGAACCATGAACACCTCCAAGAAAGTGTTCCTCATTGGAGATCGTCTAACGAGATTCATTAAAGCTGGCGTTCTTAGCGCTGGAAGTAAACCTGGAGCACCTCTTAGAAAGTGTTCGTTCGATGCTTCTTCGGATGTCGACCTGAAGTGGAACACCTCAGAGAAATTGGTCCTTTGTCTCTTCTTTGGTCATCGGTGTCTGAAGAGGTTCATCAAGGAAGTCATTCTTCCCTCGTGAACATTAATTTGAAACTTCACGAGTAAAGTGTTCGGTTTGGATTCCTTTGGCCGCGGGCATGTACAGTGTCCTTGTATGGTTTGGAGCATTTCTATATCATTTTTTCTCAGTGTGAAAACCTTATGTTTTCGTGGTCAGTGTTGTGTTTTGGCCTCTTCCGCGAACACGAAGAGTCAGTGTCTGATGTTTTGTGTTTAGCGTGGACTTCATCGGCGAATATCTGCTGAAGTTTTTTATGTTTGGATTTCTTCCGCCTTGGCCGTGGACGTACATCTGACGCTTTCGTTAATAATGCAAGCCCCTAAACCATACTGGTAGTCCAAGTGCTCCCATCGGCCTTTTGCTTATGGACTAAGCGTTCAGTTTTGAGGTGAGTTTTCTTTCAGAAATTTGTTCTCGTTCTTTTTCGTTTCTGATTTTGTTTGTTTTGGGGTTTTTTTTCTTTCGCTGATTCGTTCATTTTTCTCGTTGTTCTTTGTTTTCTGATGTACTTCCTTCTGTCTGACTTTTCGTGATTTTTGTGTGTTTTTCATTGTATACTAAATAATAATAATAATTATAATAATTATACTACTACTACTACAATTACTACTACTACTACTAATCATCTGAAAACTGCTAGCGTTCTTTAAAACAAGATCCAAACACCTAAAAGCTTAAAAAGAACGCTATTTATTATGACTATTTATCATTGTCATAATAAACTGCGTTCTTTTTAACCTTTTATATGTTTGGATGCTGTATACTGAAGTTTTTGCCACATTCGTTCGAACTCCGCTTTCCTTGTTTGCTTGTTTATTTTAATAGTTATGTCTATTGTAAGTAAGTGAAATTTATGTATATATGCTTATTGTTGACTGTTTTGGCAAGTCTGGTGATGTTTACTGCTATGTTGGATACAGAAATATGAGCCAGCTTATTACTTGTGGTTTTCGACTCGCGTTTGAGACTGGTATCGAAGAATTTTTAATGCTCGCGTCAGAGATTCGTCCTAAGATGGCCCTGTCAATGCGGTTGACGGAACTTTAATCTAATCCAAGAACTAGCCAACTGTTTTGTTTTTGGGCTCGTATTTCCATTGCCTTATTACTTGTCTTTCTTATCATCGATGTCAAAAAGGGAAAGCGACTGTTTTTGCCAAGCATGTATGAATATGCATGGGTTTGTACGGACGAAGATGGACCAATATTTGCACAAGCTAGGGTCTATATTAATCTAAAAGAGCGTGCACACGTTTACACAGACGATTTCGCCCCAGTGCCCAGGAAGTTGCCCGGAGATAACATCAACACTGCTTTGGCACAGGCGTTTTCTGAATCATAGGGGCCGATGTATTGGATCTAGAAGATCCTGTTCACGCTGTTTGTGGGGCGTGAATGGTGGGGGGTTGTCAAAGTTTGCAGAGGATCATCTACACAGTGAATGAGAGTGGGAGTTGTCAGCGTTTGCTGAAGATCATCTACACAGTGTCGTGGACATAGCGTATGGCCTCCTCTCTCTCTCTCACACACACACACACACACATTGATACCACATACACAGACAGTTTCACACACACACACACACACACACACACACACACACACACACACACACACACACATGTATACACACACACACACACACACACACACACACACACACACACACACACACACACCACACACACACACACACACGCACGCACGCACGCGCGCACGCACACACACACGCACGCAGCACGCACGCACGCACGCACGCACGCACGCACGCACGCACGCACGCACGCACGCACCACGCAGCACTCACCACACACACCACACACACACACACACACACACACACACACACACACACACACACACACACACACACACACACACACTCTCTCTCTCTCTCTTTTTCATTCTTTTCTTTAAACTATATTTCCGCTTTGTTTCTTCTTCTTTTTCTCTCTCTCTCTTTTTGTTGTTGTTGGTCTTCCGGTGACAACATTTATGATGATGACGATAATTATAGCAATAATGATGATGTAATACAATTAAAATTAATGACGACAATGCATGGTTATGAAGTATTCTCATCGCCTTAGGCAGGCTACATGATTTCTTCGCTTGCTCGTTTCCTCTACATGTGCATAAGCCACAGACCTATACACATATTAATACAGTACATGTCTGCGTTCGTAGCCACGTTATTTATTTATTGTTGGTTTGGTTTGGGTTTGGTTAAACTTGTTTAACGTCGAGATGTCTCCGAAGAGGTGCTGCCGGGAACCGAGATCCTAGGAGATTGGGGAAGAGGGAGACTATTCCTGACACCACAGTCACCACCATACTCCTGCATTAAGTAGTTCACTGGGCGTAAAACACCAAGTTACTTACTTACTCTTGCATTAGAGTGGGCAGCAGCCATAGTTCAGGAGCTGTGTGAGAGTCGACGTGGCCGTGGCCGTGGCCGTCCTGGGCTGTCCGTCCTAACGAGCCTTCTGGTTTCCGTGGACGTAAAGCTATATTGAACCGTGCTCGGCATTGGTCTCAGCTTGTCCCTAATGTGTCAACTGACATCTGATGACATTAAGCAACACTACCTACCTGAGTGGGCAGCGATGAGGGCCATTTTTAATGTTTCATTAACTGCAAAGAGCAAGTTAGTCACAGAGACGGTGTAATGCTTTTCGTTTGTACGAGCTGACAAGGAGACACGATGTTTTTGGGGCCTGCATGTTTTGATACATCAAAGAGAATTAAGCTCACCAGGACACTGAAAAATGGGTTGAACGAGTCTTCCGGTTTTATGAGCGCTACATCCGTGAAAATAGTCGAGCAAGAAAGCGTGGAACAAGTCGGTACAACACCGCTAAACTCACTTAAGCAAGGCCAAAGATGGCAGCGCCCTTGTACCAGACACAGCATGTGAAAATGTTATGAATAAACGAACCGCCAGCATGTCCACTCGCCTTTGGAACTTCGCTTCCTTTTTAGTAAGTAAACATGGTGCTTAACGTCCACAGAAACCGTACGGCTTATTAGGGACGGGGAGAAGGGGGGAAGGGGGTATGGAGGTGGGGGGAGTGGGAGATTATATACCTATCGCTACACGGTCACCATCAGAATGACTCCTGCATTAAGATGGGCAGCGATGAGAGCCATTTTAATGTTTCAGTAGGAAGTGATGAACAGTCACAAGACAGTGTCCACAAACCACAACCTTTTTGAAGAGAAAGGAGAGCCGAAGCGGTATCGAACCGAGGGCCTTCCGCTTACCAGCCTAACGCCTTACCGCTAGGCCAAACCGGCTCACAACGCTTCCTTTTTCTTTTCTTTTTTTCTTTTTAAACCTCCGTGGAAGAGAGCGGAGAAAACAGAACGAACAATTTTGTCCGTGCGGCAGGACTGAGTCGATTCAAACTTGTCGAGTCAAACTCATTACACATTAAAATTCGTTCCGGATGTTCCAGTTTTGTTCCGCTTTGAGACGACTGCCAAAAGAGTCCTGTCGTAACTCACAGAAAGGCCCAAACACGGGGAACAAAGGAGCGGAATTTCCGTGAATGCTTCCAGCATTTAATGAAGGCCGAGAGTGAATGCAGAGAAAGGGGCCCACAGAAAAGCACTTCTTGTGATCGTCTGCACCGAGGTCGAGTGGGTTACAATAACGTTTTACGGCGAAGTGGGGAAAAGAAAAAGAAAGTATGAGGTCTTTTGTCCATTTTTTGTTGTTGTCGAAATCTGCACTCTAGGTTGATGTAGAAATATCATTGTCGGATTTGTTGTCTGCGTGGGAAAATGTATCCGTAACATGCAAAAGCATCACCTCCCGAAATTATCGTGTTTCTATTTTTTTTATTTCTATTTTTATATATATATATATATATATTTTTATTACCTCTTACGGGTTCAACCTAAATTACTCACCCCCTTCCCCTCTTTTTTTACGTTCGTGTTCTATATCTTATTCTGTCCCGTTCTGTTTTCATTCTCTACCGTTTCAGTCAGGCGGGTCGTACAGTTTGTTGTGTTTGTATTCCTGCCTGTGATATGGGCCTTTAAGTTTTATTCACTTTTTATCCCATCTGGGCTGTTCTCTGGGCAGGTCACCTAGTGTGTCCTACTTTCGTGTGTCCTAATTTAGCCTATCCTCTCCTGCAGGGGTCTGACAGTTTGCCCTATTTTAGTCTGTCTGTCTCATGCAGGGGTCGGACAGTTTGTCCTGTTTTAGTCTGTCTCCCGCAGGGGGCGGACAGTTTGTCCTATTTTTTGGTCTGTCTTCCACAGCGGACAGTTTGTCCTATTTTAGTCTGTCTCCCGCAGGGGTCGGACAGTTAGTCCTATTTTTGGTCTGTCTTCCGCAGTGGACAGTTTGTCCTATTTTAGTCTTTCTCCCGCAGTGGTCGGACAATTTGCCCTATTTTAGTCTGTCTTTCTCCCGCAGGGGTCGGACAGTTTGTCCTATTTTAGTATATCTTTCTCCCGCAGGGGTCGGACAGTTTGTCCTATTTTAGTCTGTCTGTCTCCCGCAGGGGTCGGACATTTTGCCCTATTTTTGGTCTGTCTCCCGCAGCGGACAGTTTGCCCTGTTTTAGTATGTTTCTTCACCAGCGTGGGTCGGACAGTTTGTCCTATTTAGTCCTATCTTCTCCGGCGTGGTTCGGCCGGTTTGTCCTATTTAATTCCAGCCTTTCCACCCTGGGTCTGGAAAGTTTGTCCTATTTAATCCCGTCTTTTCCAGCGTAGATCTTCACCTTCTAATGTGGTTGACTGGGCTCGAAGCACCAACCAACTAACTAACTAACTCTCCTTCAAATGTTGCTTTACGCCCACAGAAATCATAACAACTATTAGGGACGGGGAGCTCACGACAGCCACCTCGACTTTCACACAGCTCCTGAGCTCTCTGAGTTCAGTGTTGCTTTACGTCCACAGAGACCATAAGAACGATCAGGGACGAGGAGCCCAGGACGGCCGCTTCCACTTTCACACAGCTCCTGAGCTCTGTCGCGAACAAGTTCAGCGTTGCTTTACGTCCACAGAGACCATAAGAACTATTAAGGACGGGGAGCTTACGACAGCCACTTCCACTTTCACACAGCTCCTGAGCTCTCTAGTTCAAGTTCAATGTTACTCTACGTCCACGGAGACCATAAGAACTATTAGGGACGGGGAGCCCAAGACGGCCGCCTCCACTTTCACACAGCTCCTGAGCTCTCTGGTTCAAGTTCAATGTTACTTTACGTCCACGGAGACCATAAGAACTAGTAGGGACGCCCAGGATGGCCACCTCGACTTTCACACAGCTCCTGAGCTCTCTGGTTCAAGTTCAGCGTTGCTTTACGTCCACACAGACCATAAGAACTAGTAGGGACGGGGAGCCCAAGGCGGCCGCCTCCACTTTCACACAGCTCCTCAGCTCTCAGGTTCAAGTTCAGCGTTGCTTTACGTCCATGGAGACCATAAGAACTATTAGGGACGGGGAGCCCAAGACGGCCGCCTCTACCTTCACACAGCTCCTGAGCTCTGTCGCGAACAAGTTCAGCGTTGCTTTACGTCCACAGAGACCATAAGAACTATTAGGGACGAGGAGCCCAAGACGGCCGCCTCCACTTTCACACAGCTCCTGAGCTCTCTGGTTCAAGTTCAATGTTGCTTTACGTCCACGGAGACCATAAGAACTAGTAAGGACGCCCAAGACGGCCACCTCGACTTTCACACAGCTCCTGAGCTCTCAGGTTTAAGTTCAGTGTTACTTTACGTCCACAGAGACCATAAGAACTAGTAGGGACGGGGAGCCCAAGACGGCCGCCTCTACCTTCACACAGCTTTTTGAGCTCTGAGGCGTAGGTCAGGCAGTTTGTTTTGCTTAATCTCGTCTTCTCCGGCGTGGGTGGGAAGTTTGACCTGTGTAGTCCCATCCTCTCCGAATCCTCTCTATCTGCTGCCAGAAACAACAAATGAAACAAAAAACAGAATAAAAAACTAAAATAGCCCCCCCAACACACACACACACACACACACACACACACACACACACACACACACACACACACACACACACACACACACACACTATCACACACAACACACACACACACACACACACACACACACACACACACACACACACACACACACACACACACACACACACACACACACACACACACACACACACACACACACACACACACACACACACACACACACACACACACACACACACACACACACACACACACCAGCCATGATCTCCACATACCGGTTTCTCAGTCAGACGCGACCTACGGGGAGAAACCGTCGCAACAGAGATTCGGATTAGAAAGAAAAACTTCATTTGAACATTCAGACCCGTGTCTTAACTCTCGGCACTTAACCATTGTGACCTTTTTGGCCTTGTGCTGTTCTCTCCCAAATCCGAGGTGCTCGCAACAGCATTGTGCGGTGTGGAATTAAGAGCACAAACGCTGTACAGACAGCACAAGATATATATATATATTATATATATATATATATATATATATATATATATATATATCTGCCGCTTGTGACAATGCGATCTCTCGACGGCGCCAACTGTATTGATATCTATATCGCTTGTAACAAATGGAATTCCGCTCCGACCTTGTGCTTCTTCTGCTCTTCCCGCAAACTTGATCAGCAGTTCGGCAGCACGACGACGTCACTTGTGGAGCTGCTGTTTCTTCAGTTTCGTGGATTCGTAGGAAATGACACCAACACACCACAACCAAAGAGCGGATAGGTATAGCCTACGTTTCATTTGTCACTGTTTAGCTGTTGTTTTGTTGCTTGGAAAAGGGGCTTACCCCGAAAATTCGAGCTACTGTTTCTTCAGTTTCGTGGATTCGTTGGAAATGACGCCAACACACCACAACCAAAAACCGGATAGGTATAGCCTACGTTTCATTTGTCACCGTTTAGCTGTTGTTTTGTTGCTTGGAAAAGGGGCTTACCTCGAAAATTCGAGCTGCTGTTTCTTTAGTTTCGTGGATTCGTAGGAAATGACACCAACACACCACAACCAAAGAGCGGATAGGTATAGCCTACGTTTCATTTGTCACCGTTTAGCTGTTGTTTTGTTGCTTGGAAAAGGGGTTTACCCCGAAAATTCGAGCTGCTGTTTCTTCAGTTTCGTGGATTCGTTGGAAATGACACCAACACACCACAACCAAAAAGCGGATAAGTAGCCTACGTTTCATTTTTCACCGTTAACTTTAACTGTTGTTTTGTTGCTTGGAAAAAGGGGCTTA
>JABMCL010000854.1:277500-292500 GCA_018857735.1 Alviniconcha marisindica | reverse complement strand
ACAGACAGACAGACAGACAGACACACACACACACACACACACACACACACACCGCGCGCGCACACACCACCACCACCACCACCAACAACAACAAAACCAAACAAACTACAAACTAAAGAACGAAAAAAAAAGAGACCCCTCCCCCCCCCCCACACACACACACACCACCACCACCACCAACAACAATAACAACAAACAAAGAAGAAATAAAAATCCGAGATGTACGAATTCTGTTATAGCTAACGATTTTTGTAAACCCTCCTACCCCCCCCCCCCCTCCCCCCCCCCCCCTCCCCACCCCCGAACAACAACTAAAATAACCAAGCAGCACCCCCCCCCAAACACACACACACACACACACACACACACACACACACACACACACACACAACACACACACACACACACACACACACACACACACACACACACAAACCAAACAACAACAACAACAACAACTCAACAAAAAAAGCAACAACGAACAAGAAGGCAACAGCAACAAACAACCACAACACAAACAAACAAACCAAATCCTGTAGCCAGTGTATAATCTGTGCCTAAACCAGTCACAGTCATTACCCAAACCTAACCGAACCAAATCAAAACAGGAACCCGCCAGAAACAACAACAAAACGAAGCAAAACCAGTGAAGCACAACGTGATCAGTGCACTGAAGCGTGGTGGAAATATTAGTTGGCAGTGCATGAGCACAGCTGTATTGACTGAGCCAGCCGTTCGGGCAAATGGCGCTTTGAGTCACACGTGGTCTAATGGTCTAGTGGTCTAATGGTCTAATGGTCTAATCCGCTTCTTTCTTTCCCCTCACTGCAAGGCGTCTTACCTTTTTTTCCACTGTATTAAGCCATCGCGGGGAATTCTAGGTCCCTTTCCTAACTGTTGTTGAAAGTGTACATTACGCGCGGCCAGAGATGCATATTCCGTGCATAATTTTAGCATGGACAAATAATATATATATACAATTATACATAAGGATACAGCAGAGACGAGAAGAGAGATAAATATTATTGTGCTGAATGGCACTTTGTGTGGCTACTTCCCCCCCCCCCCCCCCCCCCAACAGTTAATGAAACATTCAAATGGCTCTTATCGCTGTTCATTTTAATGGATACCATTCTGGTGGTGGCAATGTAGCGTTAGGTATAGTCTCTCTCCACCGCTCCCCCCCCCCCAATCCACACACACACACACACACACACACACACACCACACACACACACACCACACACACACACGACACGCACGCACGCACGCCACGCACGCACGCACGCACTCACGCACGCACGCACGCACGCACACACACACACCTCAGATCTCGGTCCCAGCCAGTCCCTCTTCAGAGACAACTTGGCGTTAAACAACAACAAGAAAATCTGCAACAAGGATGACATCGCGTTCTAAAACAAGATCCAAACACGTGAATGGTTAAAGAGAACGCTAATTAGCGTTCTCGTTAACCATTTTTGTGTTTGGATCTTGGTGTTAAACAAGTCGAACGACCGAACGAGAACAGAAATATTCACTACTGGGTGAAGTCGACGTTTTTGTTGTTGTGTGTGTTGGCCTATGGACCAATGTTAATGAGATAGGTCACGGCGGGTCACGGGGTCGAAAACGAGGTTCTGTTCTGTTGACATGGCGTCAGTCATTCTTTATGAGATAGGTCACTGCGGGTCACGGGGTCGAAAACGAGGTTCTGTTCTGTTGACATGGCGTCAGTCATTCTTTATGAGATGGGTCACGACGGTCACGAGATCGGAAGCGAGATTTGAAGAATAGGCGCTTTTTTGCTTTCTTTCTTCTTTTTTCTTCCTTCATCTCTGCAAACAAACTAAGCGGCCAATCACGAACGTCGGTGAAAACCCGTAAATTCTATGCGCACAAGTACTGCTGTGTATACCGTTTCATTTCTCGAATTTCGATTTTTTTGAATTTCAAGCATTACAATTGAACACACTTTTGCATAATTATTTCACTTATGCCCAATATTATTATTATGAATATTATTATAATTTACATAGCTATTCAGTGAGAAGCTCGCCATGCTCACTTGAACTGACCGCGTTATAATAGTCCCTATTGTCATTATTATTATTATTACTGTATAAATCAATGTCAGGTTGGAAATTACTGGGCGATTTCGCCTCTTAGTTAGAGCAAATGAACTAGTGAGACAACACCATCGATAATCTAATCATGTAAGTGTTGAACGATGATAGGTAATAACATCATGCAAATGTAGTGAGTGATAGAAAGAGAGAGAAAGAAGGAGGGGGCGAGGTTGGGGGTGGGGGGGGGGGCGGGGGGGGGGGGGGGGTGGGGGGAGAGAGACAGGTACAGAGACAGAATTTTTTTAAACAGAGAGATAGGGGGAGGAGGAGGGGACAGAGAGCAGACCAAAACAACAACAACAAAAAACAAAAACAAAACAAACAAAAAACAGGGCCCAAACAAAAAACAACAACAAATGAGGAGAGAGAGAGAGAGAGAGAGAGAGAGAGAGAGAGGAGAGAGAAGGGGAGAGAAAGAGAGAGGAGAGAGGAGAGAGAGAGAGGAGGAGAGATTATAGCACAGCAACAACAACAAAACAGCCAACCAAACAAAAAAAAATCAATAACAGTTAGGCAGTTGCCTATTTCCTAGACTTAAATGTCCCACTAGAGAGAAGAGAGAGAGAGAAGAGAGAGAGAGGAGGAGAGAGAGAGAGAGGGGAGAGAGAAGAGAGAGAGAGAGAGAGAGAATGATTATTAGTTCAGGCGGAAAGAAAAGCATAGTCAGCGTGGCCCCCAACCAAGGCCAGACGGGCCCCGTAACGGACAAATCTCAGAGCCTAAACTGTAAAGCCCACGGCAAACACACTCGATATGAAGAATGCCATTTGACAAGTTTATCCAAATGCTTCACAACTGCGGCTGTCACCCCTTGCGACAGCGTGGGAGGGAGTGTGGGTCCTAATGCTTAACCCGTCTCTCAGGCAGTCGCTTACTTTAGCTGATTTGCAACACGGAACCCAAACTCCAAGCACTGATTTACGACATCCTTCCCTGGAAGAAGGTGCCGGAAAGCGATGCTGGGAGTGTGGGCTGACGCGAGAGCTAAGTGCTTGAAGTGGTGCAGTAAGTAAGTAAACATGGTGCTTAACGTCCACATAAACCACAAGGCTTATTAGGGACGGGGGTGGGGGAGGGGGGGGGGGGGGGGGGGGGTGCAGCTAAACCGCCTGTGTGTATATACTGCCCTGGACATGCCGGAGTGAAGGGAAATGACCGAGCAGATACACTGGCGGACAAAGCAACCCTCACAAGTGGCCTGCTTCTCGGTAGTTCCGAAGTGTTGAGGAGCTTGGGACACTAACTGCTGCGTAACTAAATCTGGAAGAGTTTGGAGGAAGGTGCCGGGAAGCGATGCTTGGAGTGTGCACGGAACCATGTGTAATAGGCTATGCTAGAGCGAGCGTTCTACCCATGCACGGAACCGTGTGTAATAGGCTATGCTAGAGCGAGCGTTCTACCCATGGACATACGTATACGTATATATACGTAAGTCCTTGGTTCTGCCAACTGCCTTCTGTGGCATGCAGGCTCTAGGTCATACGCAGAGCATCGCTTTCCGGCACCTTCCTCCAAACTCTGCCAGAATTGGTTACGCCACTGAAGGGACACTCGTTCATTATCTCCGCGCAGCTGTCCACCTACGCTGTCAGCGTCCTCCGAAAGGTTTCAGTGCTAATAAGATTGTGGAAGTAACAGCATCCAAGCACGCACGCAAACATGAGGCGCGTCCGCCCCGGATAAAAAAGAAAGGATGAGTTCCGTTTCGATTCAAACGATTTTGGTTTTATTCGTGCTGGGGTAAAAGAAAGGAAGAGTTCCGTCTCGATTCAAACGATTTTGGTTTTATTCGTGCTGGGGTAAGTTGCTTACCCCAGCACGAATAAAAACAAAATCGTTTGACTCGAGACGGAACTCTTCCTTTCTTTTTTATCCGGGGCGGACGCGCCTCATGTTTGCGTGCGTGCTTGGATGCTGTTACATGTGTGTAGTTACAAAAGAAGCGCCTGATATAATTTGGGTTGTCTGTTACAAACTTACTGCCATATGAGGACCAACGAAAAAACTCTCCGTTAGCTGACAGTTTTCCGAGACCTATGACGTAAATCAATTATGGCAGTGGTTGGAGGAAGGGTGTCGCAAACCAGTGCCTGGAGTGCCGAAAAGCGATGCTCTGCGTATGACCTAGAGCTTGCATGCCAGCAGAAAGGCAGTTGGCAGAACCAAGGACTTACATACACGTGTGTCCATGGGTAGAACGCTCGCTTCATTGCTTTGGGGCACTGCGGACGCAGAAATCGTTGCCCCTTCTTCTGAGAACCCAGAGCTATCAAAGCTGCTCTCTTTTTTCTTCTTCTTCTTCTTTCTGTTGTTATTAGGGAGCGGGGATAGCTCGAAAGATGTGGAACGCCAGACTCCTGATCGAAAAGTCTCGGGTTCGAGTCCCGGCAGGAGCGACAGGAGAATTTTTTTTTTCTTCTGCGGGGTCAGCTTCCGGCTGTGCTGACTCTTATTTCGTATCCGTTCCATCCCCGTGTTTCCGCAGTAGCATGAAATTGCCAGAACTGCAGGTGGCAGGTTATAGCTAAACACATAATTTTTTCTATACCTCCATACTTTTTCACCGCTTCGTTCAGGTGATAGATGCAAGAACGAACCAAAGACCGTACAGCTAATACGATCTTTGAACGAACTGTGCAGTTAACTAAACGCAACGCCCCAGAGTCTCAGTCTTACACCGCCATCGAGGTGTCCCTGTGTCACCCGACAAGACGTTAAAATCCAAGAACTAACTTAACTAACAGCAACGCTTCAGTGTCTCAGTCTTAGGCTACATCGCCCTCGAGGTGTCCCGGTGCGGTTGACAGCACGTTAAAATCCAAGAACTAACTTACCTAACAGCAACACCTCAGAGTCTCAGTTCCCTGGAGGTGTCGCGGTGCGGTTGACAGCACGTTAAAATCCAAGAACTAACTTAACTAACAGCAACACCTCAGAGTCTCAGTTCCCTACAGGTGTCCGGTGCGGTTGACAGCACGTTAAAATCCAAGAACTACTTAACTAACGACCCCGGTCTCTTCCCTGGAGGTGTCGCGGTGCGGTTGACAGCACGTTAAAACCGAACAAATTAACAAAGCAACACCTCAGAGTCTCGCCCTCGAGGTGTCCTTGGCTTGCGCACCTTAAAATAAAATTTAAACCCTTCTCGATTTGCCCGCAAACGATCTTTCCCCGGCGGCCCGCAATAAATTAAAAATGAAACGTGTCAGGACTAAAAGGGAGAGCACTGAAATCGCATTACTAAGCCCCCGGTTTTTTTAAAACACCTGTCAAATGAAGTGGAAGATATCCCCTTGGTACCGGTTTGACGGAATGTTTTTCACCGTTTGTCGTGCTGACCTTAGGGGCACATCCCACACACGGTTCAGAGTGATCTGCAGATTATAAGACCCCCAGATCAATGCGGTGTTTTCACGAGTCTCAGACAATAATAATAATAATAAGTAATAATGATAATAACAACAACAACAAGAAGAAGAGATGATAATAAAAGTAATAGAGTGGATTTCTACAGCGCGTTGTCGTTGGGGGACCTCGCCGCGCTTTGAAAGCGGAACAAGCAAACGGTTTACAGGTGCAGATAATGGTGAGGTGCAGGTAAATACAGCTTGGACAGTCTAACACGACAGTTGCAAAGCAAGACCAACCAGCAAACCAACGAGCAAACAAAAAACAAAACAAAAAGATGAAGAAGAAAGAAAACCCTCATGCACACACACACACACACACACACACACACACACACACACACACACACACACACACACACACACACACACACACACACACACACACACACACACACACACACACACACACACACACACACACACACACACACACACACACACACACACACGCTCTTGCATTATACTCGCACTCACGCACGCACGCGTTCACGCATACCCCCTCACTTTACGCACCACGCACCCCGCACCCCACACACACACACACAACACACACACACACACACACACGCACCACCACGCACGCACGCACGCACGCACGCACACACGCACGCACGCACGCACGCACGCACACACACTGAACAACACGCACATGCTTGTTTCACTACGCGCTGGATTAGTTACTTTCGTGTACTGGTTGATACACTGATCTGTGTGGATCGGTTGGCGGGTTTAATCCTCAATAGTCTGAGTGAGACACGCACACTCCAAACCTCGCTTAATTTCCACCAGCAGCACCGTTCCTGCAAAGGGAAAAGGGATGATGCAGATCGATGTTTGCAGTTTGTGGCACCTGCTGGAAAGCCAGCACCCACAGCCTGGCGCTGCGTCATGCCTAACACCACACTCCAAGCCTCGCTTTCCGGCACCCTACTTTGGAGAAAGGATGTCGTAAACCGGAACTTGGAGTTTGGCTTAACACTCGAACATATCTGTCTGGACGTTGAATCACATGCTGCATTTAGCGTGAATGTGTGATGAGTGTACCAGGCACCACAAAACATTCGTTGACATTTACATCGACACTTGACAAGAAAGTTGTTGACAATTAAGTATTTATTGAATGACTGATTTATTCACAAGGTGATCTGCGCTCCTGTACATTTGCAGCCGACGGATTGATCGACATGCATCGATATAATATTGCAGCATTTTGGGATGGATTTTTCTTCTTCTTCTTCTTCGCATCTCTTTACTAATGCGTAATGTTCTTCAATGAACGGATTTTTAATGAACAGCACACACTCTGAAATTTCTTTTTTACTACTGCGTGAATAATAATCAGCTTCTCTGGAACTGGTCATAATTATAGTATTCGTTGGAGGGAGGAGGAGGAGGAGAGAGAGAGAGAGAGAGAGAGAGAGAGAGAGAGAGAGAGAGAGAGAGAGAGAGAGAGAGAGAGAGAGAGAGAGAGAGAGAGAGATTGACAGTGTGCTGCTGTCAGTAATTAAACGGACTTCTGTTTCTCGAACGCCTTTCAGTACCTAAATCAAAAAGACGTACATATTACATACAATATTAATTTACTAACAACAGTATGAAAACAAACGACTCCAGATGCTTTTGAAGTTTAACTCAGTTACACACGCGTTACAACGTATGCTACGTACGTTTGTGGCCGCGACCTAGTTTCCTCGAGATCAGAATACATGTACGAACGGCAGAAAACCGATCGCAACAAACACGGAGCGGAAGCTTTCAAGCAGCAGTCATTGTTGGGCTGTGTCAGTTGTTGATGGATAATAACCGGATTCCGGGCCCCCTTTCTGTGACGCTTTGTTGCATAGAGAGGTGGTCAGGTGAAAGGATCTTGACTCACTGTATCAGCGGAATTAACCATTGGCCCGTGCACCGTGCTCTCGGGGTCAGGTCAATATTATCTCCCCTACTCGCGTGTGTGTATGGACTGTATCTGTTTGCGTATCAATCACTTAAAATAGAAAAAGAATGAAGAAGAGAGAGAGAGAGAGAGAGAGAGAGAGAGAGAGAGAGAGAGAGAGAGAGAGAGAGAGAGAGAGAGAGAGAGAATGAATGAATGAATGAATGAAGTGAATAAGACTTTATTTTACGAGGGTAGTGGAGAGACTCGAGGTCTTTTTACATCCAGCCCTCGCCCATGAGGGAAACTACTATTAACTCAGGATACAATGAGCTACAGAGAGAGAGAGAGAGAGAGAGAGAGAGAGAGAGAGAGAGAGAGAGAGAGAGAGAGAGAGAGAGAGACAGAGACAGAGACAGAGACAGAGACAGACAGAGACAGACAGAGACAGAGACAGACAGACAGACAGACAGACAGACAGACAGACAGGGGTGCTAACAGGCTTGTTAACGGCTGATGGAAACATTGGAAAACACACTGTTGTTGTTTCTTCCGAAACTGAAATGCGGGTTAGGTGAATGTCGTGTGCGAATGTAACTCAATGAAACCTTGAAACCTTGGTTAGCCTTCAGCGGGAAAAGCACGGTGAATGAGAACTAGGTGAAGCAGCCGGAGGGAGACCCCGACTGACCGTGCAGATGACCTAGCTGTCTCACTGCAGTCGCACTGTAGTAGACCAGCACTTGAATAATTATGACCAGGTTTCCTGCTTGAAATCCCCTCAGAAATTTCGGTCACTTCTCCGTCGTTGTCTGCAGGCTTCGACTTGCCTCGGGATTAGGCTAACGAGTTCGTGGGTTGTAGGTCTACACCTGTACCTGTGCCCCGGTGTTCAAATCCTCTTTAACACGCTGGAGAGATCGGGGCGCAAGGGTCTGCATAAACCGCGCTACCTCGAATGTTCACGTCTGCGACCAGCACGTCATCTCTCCACCCTCGACCCCTACCCCACCTCGCCTGCAGTGCGGTACAGCGGACGCAGAAACTAACTTACTCTCTGCTGAAATTTTAGAGCGATCAAGATACCTCTGTAACATGCTCCCCTCTGCTGAAATTCCAAAAATTTCAGAGCTATCAACATACCTCTGTAACATGCTCCCCTCTGCTGAAATTCCAGAAATTTCAGAGCTGTCAACATACCTCTGTAACATGCTCCCCTCTGCTGAAATTCCAGAAATTTCAGAGCTATCAATATACCTCTGTAACATGCTCCCCTCTGCTGAAATTCCAGAAATTTCAGAGCTATCAACATACCTCTGTAACATGCTGCCTCTGCTGAAATTCCAGAGCTGTTAGTATACCTCTGTAACATGCTCCCTTCTGCTGAAATTCCAGAAATTTCAGAGCTATCAATATACCTATGTAACATGCTCCCTTCTGCTGAAATTCCAGAAATTTCAGAGCTGTCAATATACCTTGTAACATGCTCCCTTCTGCTGAAATTCCAGAAATTTCAGAGCTATCAACATACCTCTGTAACATACTCCCCTCTGCTGAAATTCCAGAAATTTCAGAGCTATCAACATACCTCTGTAACATGCTCCCTTCTGCTGAAATTCCAGAAATTTCAGAGCTATCAACATACCTCTGTAACATACTCCGCTCTGCTGAAATTCCAGAAATTTCAGAGCTATCAAGATACCTTTGTAACATGCTCCCCTCTGCTGAAATTTCAGAGCTATCAACATACCTCTGTAACATACTCCCCTCTGCTGAAATTCCAGAAATTTCAGAGCTATCAACATACCTCTGTAACATGCTCCCCTCTGCTGAAATTCCAGAAATTTCAGAGCTATCAATATACCTCTGTAACATGCTCCCCTCTGCTGAAATTCCAGAAATTTCAGAGCTGTCAACATACCTCTGTAATATGCTCCCCTCTGCTGAAATTCCAGAAATTTCAGAGCTGTCAACATACCTCTGTAACATGCTCCCCTCTGCTGAAATTCCAGAAATTTCAGAGCTATCAACATACCTCTGTAACATGCTCCCCTCTGCTGAAATTCCAGAGCTTCAGTATACCTCTGTAACATGCTCCCTTCTGCTGAAATTCCAGAAATTTCAGAGCTATCAATATACCTATGTAACATGCTCCCCTCTGCTGAAATTCCAGAAATTTCAGAGCTATCAACATACCTCTGTAACATGCTCCCCTCTGCTGAAATTCCAGAAATTTCAGAGCTATCAAGATACCTCTGTAACATGCTCCCCTCTGCTGAAATTCCAAAAATTTCAGAGCTATCAACATACCTCTGTAATATGCTCCCCTCTGCTGAAATTCCAGAAATTTCAGAGCTGTCAACATACCTCTGTAACATGCTCCCCTCTTTGAAATTCAGAAATTTCAGACTACAACATACCTCTATAACATGCTCCCCTCTGCTGAAATCCAGCTATCAGATACCTCTGTAACATGCTCCCTTCTGCTGAAATTCCAGAAATTTCAGAGCTGTCAATATACCTATGTAACATGCTGCCTTCTGCTGAAATTCCAGAAATTTCAGAGCTATCAACATACCTCTGTAACATGCTCCCCTCTGCTGAAATTCGAGAAATTTCAGAGCTATCAACATACCTCTGTAACATACTCCGCTCTGCTGAAATTCCAGAAATTTCAGAGCTATCAAGATACCTTTGTAACATGCTCCCCTCTGCTGAAATTTCAGAGCTGTCGATATACCTCTGTAACATACTCCCCTCTGCTGAAATTCCAGAAATTTCAGAGCTGTCAATATACCTCTGTAACATGCTCCCCTCTGCTGAAATTCCAGAAATTTCAGAGCTATCAACATACCTCTGTAACATGCTCCCCTCTGCTGAAATTCCAGAAATTTCAGAGCTATCAAGATACCTCTGTAGCATGCTCCCTTCTGCTGAAATTCCAGAAATTTCAGAGCTGTCAATATACCTATGTAACATGCTCCCCTTCTGCTGAAATTCCAGAAATTTCAGAGCTATCAACATACCTCTGTAACATACTCCGCTCTGCTGAAATTCCAGAAATTTCAGAGCTATCAAGATACCTTTGTAACATGCTCCCCTCTGCTGAAATTTCAGAGCTATCAACATACCTCTGTAACATACTCCCCTCTGCTGAAATTCCAGAAATTTCAGAGCTATCAACATACCTCTGTAACATGCTCCCCTCTGCTGAAATTTCAGAGCTATCAATATACCTCTGTAACATACTCCCCTCTGCTGAAATTCCAGAAATTTCAGAGCTATCAACATACCTCTGTAACATGCTCCCCTCTGCTGAAATTCCAGAAATTTCAGAGCTATCAAGATACCTCTCTAACATGCTCCCTTCTGCTGAAATTCCAGAAATTTCAGAGCTGTCAATATACCTCTGTAACATACTCCCCTCTGCTGAAATTCCAGAAATTCAGAGCTATCAACATACCTCTGTAACATACTCCCTTCTGCTGAAATTCCAGAAATTCCAGAGCTATCAACGTACCTCTGTAACATACTCCCCTCTGCTGCAATTCCAGAGCCATCAACATACCTATATAGCGTGAAACTCGGAGCAAGTCAGAATAATCGCAGCTTTACTTGCTTCCGGTCAGTTTCAAGGAATTCTTTCTTTCTATAGTTTCCGCCTTCCTGGTTCATTCAGTTTCATTTTCTAACAAATGCTCTTCCAACATAAAGTGTCATGTCGTGAATTGTGAATCAGACTTTTAAATTGTGATTTGACGAATCGTGTTTCCGGGCCTGATACGTTGATGTTGTTGTTGTTGCGTTGGTCGCTTTTCTATATAGCACATATATACCTGTATATGTATATGAATATGTATATATGACCTTCGCGGGTTGACTGGGCGTTAAATATCGACGTTATTCATACAACGGCTGTGCCGGAAGTCGTACCTCGTCGCCACAGCGGTTCTGAGCACATGCATTCACACGATGCGGGAGGCAGGGAGACAGGTTAGGCCGTATGTTGGGGCAGGAATTAACGACACGATGACGGAGATTTGTTGCGGCCAGTCTCGCCCGCCCCTCCGTCTTGACTTTGTCACAATGGCCGTTGTTGAGTTGGGGACGGTGGCAGGGGGACGGGAGTGGGGGGAGGGGGGGGGGGCAGGGGGGGGGGGGAGAGATGAAGATGCTTCATGAGCGGCTGAGGCGAGGGTGGGGGGGGGGGGGGGGGTGAGGGGGGGGGGGGGGGAATGCAGGTGCTTCCTTCAGGGGAATGCTGCGTGCAGTACGTGTGTCGTTGTGCCTTGTGCGAAGCACGTAACTGCACCTTCTGTTGCTGTCGTCTGCACACACGGCAAGTGCGCCGGATCTTTGGAGGTGGAGGTGGGTTTTGTTCCTCCGTTTCTGCCGCGCCGATCTTGTTATTGTCGTTTTCCAGCGAAGTCCGCCGTCTCAGTCGTCGTCGCTGAACCAAGCCTTCGTCCGGAGCCACGATTTGTCCCGGCTTCGTTTTTGGCTGGGCCACTGTGCGTTTAAAAATATCCGTTTTCTCCTCCTTCTTCTCGTCCTTCTCCTCCTCCCTGTGTGAGCCGGTTTGGCCTAGCGGTAAGGCGCTAGGCTGGTAAGCAGAAGGACCTCGGTTCGAGCCGCGTCGGTTCTTTTTTTTCTTCTCCATTTTCAAAAGTTGTATAATAATAATAAAGAGGATTTCTAGAGCACCCATCTATCGCACAAGGTGGGAGCGCAGGGCGCTTTACAATAACACACACACACACACACACACACACACACACACACACACACACACACACACACACGCACAGATACCACAGACACACCACACCACACACACACATCACACACACACGCACCCCCCCCCAACACACACACACAACACAACACACACACACACACACACACACACACACACAACACACACACACACACACACAGTGTATGGGTTTCGGACACTGTAAACGTTAAACTGTAAACATGTGGTTTACGGACACTGTAACCACTGTAATCATTTAAATGTAAACAGTACTGCGTAATCATTAAACTGTAAACGCTGCAGAACAGCAAAATGCTTCACACCACTGTTCATCTTTAATGCACTCATTCTGGTGGAGACACTACGTGTAGCGTTAGGTGCACTTTCTTCCTTCCTCTTCCCATGTTGGATGCCACTACCTGCCCGCCATTTTTTGTTTTTAATGCATGTATTTCTTAGCCTGATATGTGAAGCTGTACTGTGCTTGGAGCTCGTTTTTGCAGAACTGGGACATGCGCATTATAAATAATAATAAAAATATAATTATTATTTTTACCTCTCCGGAGACAACAAGACATTAATCAAGTCATACAGAATTCAATATTTTTTATCCAAAAAAACAAACGAAGGTTTCGGAAACTCTTCACGCCATCGATCCCCTGTCGTTGGTTCAGTTTCACCACTGAAGACGGACTCTACACGCCTTGGGCCGGCCACATGCGCCCCATTCCGCCCTTAACCATGTTGGCTGTCGCCTGAACCAACTCCTTTTCCACGGCATTTCCCCACTTGTTAACAGTTCACGAGAGACAGCGCCCTGTTTGATTTCAAACGTAACAACAATCTCGCAGACGTGGTCCACTTTGGGAATCAAATAGCATCAGTCCGACAGACGCCGTGCCCACTGGCGTGAAGTGTCCGCCGGCTGCCTTCACCGACCCCCGCCTCCTCCCTTTCCCCCTCCTCTCCCCCACCCCCCACCTTCTCCCCTCCCACAGACTGCTGTCTCCCTCGCCCCCCCCCCCCTCCCTCCACCTCCCCTCGGCCCCTTCCTTCCGCACCAAATTGTCCCCGTTCGCAGTAGCTTCGGACACTGAAAGTCCACCATTGTTACAGAGGCACTCAACGACAGTGCGCGCGGCTAACTTCTGTCTAGAGAGATTTCATGAGTTAATTTTGCACCCCCGAAAAGACGAAGAAGAAAAAGAAATTGTACTCATATATGCATATTATATATATAAATTTTAAAAAAGACAGTTCAGCTAGAAGGTTTTTGGAATTTTCTGGCACTGGTACACCATCGATCACCTGGAGCAGAGATGCTTAGAAAGACCCGGGAAGCGCCCGACGATCTTCCTTGACTGAAGGACGTGAAAGGGCCATCGCCAGTCAGACCAGCATTGGAACTGTTTCCATGGCGGCTTGCAACACTGGGTAAACTTACTGTGACTGATACGGGGTTGAGCGCGTGTGGTTTTTCCTATCTTGAAGTGAACTGGTCTGGCAGCGCGGCAAAGCTATACTAAATTACTGACACTGATGAAGCAATGTGCCATGACGTGGGATGTGTTCCTGTTCCGCCGTTCTTGAAGTGTTGAGGAGCTTGAGACTCTACATGTGAGCACAAAGCCAAGGACATCACATCGTCGATCACCTGGAGGAGAGAGACGTAGAAATATGAAGCGCTCGAAGATCTTCCTTGAAAGGGCCAGAGAGGGCCATCGTCAATCAGATGAACATGATCAGTTGCCGCAACTGTTTCCGCTATCACTCATAGTTCAGGAGCTGTGTGAGAGTCGAGGTGGCCGTCCTGGGCTGTCCGTCCTAACGAGCCTTCTGGTTTCCGTGGACGTAAAGCTATATTGAACCATGCTTCGGCATTGGTCTCAGCTTGTCCCTAATATGTCAACCGACATCCGAGGACATTAAGCAACACTACCTACCTACCTGTTTCCGCTAAGGTAAGGTTGGGGAAACTTCTCAGAGACGGGGATGAGCCAATTAAGGCCTTTTCAGAGCGCATAGATACCATATTGAACTGAACTGAGGCCTTTTCAGAGCGCATAGATACCATCTTGAACTGAACTAAGGCCTTTTCAGAACGCGTAGATACCATCTTGAACTGAACTAAGGCCTTTTCAGGGCGCATAGATACCATCTTGAACTGAACTGAGGCCTTTTCAGAGCGCATAGATACCATCTTGAACTGAACTGAGGCCTTTTCAGAGCGCATAGATACCATCTTGAACTGAACTGAGGCCTTTTCAGAGCGCATAGATACCATCTTGAACTGAACTGAGGCCTTTTCAGAGCGCATAGATACCATCTTCAGCTGAACTGAACCGAAAAATCTAAACAAGGATGACTGTTAGCTGGATGTACTTCTTGTGGAGTGAGTTCATGTACCTTGTATTTGCTCGCATGTCAGGTGATGGCTACCGTAGGCGACTGAGGTCTTTGTTGTGTCTGCAGTGTAAAATAATGCGCCGCGCATCTTCCGCAGTGTCCGCTCTTCGTGAAGCCTCAAGGGTGTGACGCTGGTATTAATTATGCACCTTGTCACGTATAAATTACTCGACTGATAGGCACCTGCAGGCAATTCAGGTCTTTACGGCTGTAGTTGTGTCTCCTGTTTGTGCGTGTAATGGCGTCTGTTTGGAGCTACCCAAGTCCTTTTGCGTGTTGTTTTTCAACGTGAGCCGGTTTGGCCTAGCGGTAAGGCGTTAGGCTGGTAAGCAGAGGGAACTCGGTTCAAATCCGCTTCGGCTCTCCTTTATCTTCAAAAGTTGTGGTCTGTGGACACTGTCTTGTGACTTTGTCTCTCACAAT
>JABMCL010000854.1:172500-272500 GCA_018857735.1 Alviniconcha marisindica | reverse complement strand
TTGTGGCAGTCGTGTCAACAGTATTATAATTGTAATGTTCTTATTTCTGAACAGTAAAATTGAATCAAACTGGAGTGAACATGTGCATCCTGAACAAGGTGACCTGTTCTACATTGACTTTGATGGCAAATCACGAGCCAGAAGCAACTCTCTGCCCCACCCACACATTCACCTGCCACCCTCACCCCAACATGAGAAAAAAGGTGGTCTTAGTCGACAGAATGGGGGTCGCCATAGCGACAGTGCAGTGGCAACCTCTCGGCTGCTGCGTGGAAGCGGCAGCGAAGAAGATGAGGAGGACAAGCTTCGATCCCGCGCTGAACTGCGTAAGAAGAGCGAACAGTTGCAGCAAGCCTTGCGTAAGAAACAGGACCAGCCAAGAAATGGAGAAGTGCGGTCTTCAGGTCGATGGCGAAGAGCCAGAGCAAAAGATGCTCCATCCAACTCCGCTTTCCTCCAGCAGAACAATTCAAAGCTGTTGTTGTCACATGGTGCAGAAAAATCAGAGATGACGAAGAAGAGGCAGTCTCTGACTCAGAAAGATAACGGTGCTATCCAACAGCAGACAAATGGCCGGCAGCTCAAAGACGTCCTTTTGGTGCCAGATTTTTCCAGACACACGGACTCTTCCAGTAACAAAGCCAATGGTGCTGAGTTGTTTGAGTTGTTGCTGGGCATAGTGCTGTGTCGCTACAAGCAGCGGCCAGGGGCAGCAGGTGGTGGTGGTGGTGCTGTGAATGGAGAGGTGGGGGAGGCGCTGAAGGAGAACAAAGAGCGCAAGTTGGTTGTGCAAGGGGTGGTCACAGGATCTGCTGCTGACAAGTCCGGCAACGTGCACAGAGGTAAGAACACTTTGTCTGGGGCAGGTTTTTGTGGTATTATGATGGTGACATTCCATATATTCATAAAAAAATTCAACTTCAACTTCAAGACTCCTTAAATGATTTCTCCTGCTCCTTTTTCTCCTTCTCCTCCCAATGTGAGCTGACTTGGCTTAGCAGTAAGGCACTATGGCTGGTAAGCAGAGTGACCATGGTTTCAAAGTTCAGTATGATCCATATTTTTTATAAATAATTTAACAAGTCAGTTAGACTTGTGGGGGACAACAAAAGTGTTTTTTCTTGATCAAATAGAAATGGCTCTGAAACTAGTAAAAGCCACTGGCACTGACCCTGACAGTCACAACAGCCAATAATCAAAATTCCACAGCTGATCACAACTGACCACAAAGTGATTGTGTTTGTACCGAAATAGTGCCAAAAGATTGTACCTTTCAAGATGTGTTTTTGTTTCTTTGTTTTTTAAATAATACGAAGTAATAAAAAAAATGATGTTTGAAGTTTTACTGTTGTTTTGAGGTTTGATGTTCATTCTGACATAGAACTTGGTATATTTTGTAACAAGAGGTGTTTTCTGTTGAAATTTAATGAACTTGATGGAAAAGGATTTTAAGCTTAAGTACTTTTATCCATCTTTAACTCAGGGTTAAGTAGCAATATCATAATCATAGTATGATTTTTAAACAATTGAGAAGTTTAAGACTCTAACCCCTTTGCTTTCGCACTTTGCAGGTGACATGCTTTTGTACCTGAATGGTCAGGAAGTGACCTGGTCCTAATCTTAATGGTGTCATCCAGACTGTCAAAAGAGAGGTAAGGAAGCTACCTTTTTAGTTAGGTTTCTCTCTCTCCGTGTTCTTCCATCTCACTCCACCCAGCCTGGTCCAGCTTGGACAGTATTTTATTTTTAATCTTAACAAAGAGTGATAGCGATTCTGATAGTGGTATCACTCAGAATTTTGTTTTGGTGAACTGAAAGCCTGTACATTATGAATCTATGATGTATTGGAAATGGACTTGAGAGCATTTTAGACTCGCTGCCATTGCAGTCTCATGTTCCTATTGCCCACCCTATTAACCTATTAAAGTATTATACAATTTATAATTTTAATCCTTTCACTTTCCACACTATTAACTTTAATGAGTTTACTTTAAAGACAAACATATATATCAAATGGATTATATTGTGCTTGGTGATTGAATTGAATGGGGAATGTTTTCTATCAGACCTCAGCAAAGGTGGATTTATAAAATCAGGAGAGGTAGCCTATAAATCTTATACTGTGTCAGATCATGCAACTGAGACTTAAGGAAAGACTTGTTTAAGAGTGCAGTTGTATCTCAGCTCAGATTTGATGCTTAAAACTTCTTCTTTTTTAAATGAAAGAAAAGAAACAGCTTGTTTGTGACAAAATCAAATTCAAAGAGTGTGACTTTGCTCAGGTGAAGCTGACGTTTCAAGTGCCGAAAATCATCGGCCCAACCTCGTGCAGCTCCACGTCGGGCGGGTCCAGTCGCCTGCCAGCCTACCACAACCTGTGTCTGCTGGTCACTGGCCGCGACATCTATGGCGTGCAGCAGCAGTTGCTGCAGCACAGCTGTGTGGCCTTGTATCTCACGCTGTCCTCCTCTGCTGAGGAAAAAACACCGCATGTAAGTAGACAGAAAATGTGACATCTTTAACACATGGTAATGGTTACTGTGTGGCCTTGTATCTCACGCTGTCCTCCTCTGCTGAGGAAAAAACACCGCATGTAAGTAGACAGAAAATGTGACATCTTTAACATGCTGCAATAGTTACTACAGAGCAGCTGTATTTCCATGTAAAGAGTTGCTGCAACATAGCAGTATGCTCATGTATCTGACAGTCCACTTCTGCTGATGAAAAAAATGCCATCTTCTTATGCGTTATGATTATATGAAGACTGACATTTTTAGTTGGGTTATTTTGATGTTTCCATAATCCACCAAACTCTGACATGGACTACATGATCTTTAACATGCATATATGTGATCTTTTTGTCTGTGTATACACATGGGGGACCTCGGTTTATAGTCTCACTGAAAGACTTTTGCAGAGTCTGCACAGAATTTGACTGGAGAAGTCTCAGAGCAGGCGTGAAGCCTCGCACATAACAGTCACCCATCCATTTGGTGACTACATTCGATTGTGCTTAATTTTAGCTTTCAAGAGCAGGTATGCTTGCTGTGCACCACTGCCTCCTCCATCATAAACTTTGACGGCCTGATCTTGTGGCAACAGTGACGGCAACATAGCTGTGTGGCCTTGTCAGTCTGCTTGTGACTGGTTATTTTCTGACTTGCAGTGAGCTGATTCTGGCCTCCCTCAAGAAGAGGCTATGGCAGGGATGTGCAATCTCGCCTTCACTCTTTATGGCCTTGTCTGTTGCAGGATGACATCGTGTACTCCTTCCCACCCCAGGAGGAGGCGCTGACAGCGATACGCGGCCTCTTCCTCACCCTCAACTCTTCGCTGCGGGACATTGTGCAGTGTGGTGCTGATGGGTGGGTAGTAATCTGTTATTGTGGTTGTTATGTTTGTGAACTTCATAGCAGAGTGGACATATATGTGGACAGGGTGTTCTCTTGTAACGAGGTACTTTAAAAAAAAAAAGTGCTGATTTTAATGATGCTACAGTTGCCTGCTATGGTCCATCCCTGATGATTGGTCAGGTGTTGCAGATTGTTATTTGTTACCATGGTTACTTTGTTGGCAGTTCTTATGTGATGACTGGTCAGGAGCCCCTCACTGTTGTTTGTTACCATGGTTACTTTGTTGGCAGTTCTTGTGTGATGACTGATCAGGCAGTTCTTGTGTGATGACTGATCAGGAGCTGCTCATTGTTATTTGTTACCATGGTGACTTTGTCTTCAGGTCTTCCCTGGTGATTGGCAAAGAGCTGGTCAATGTCGTGTATCACCAGCAGGGACGTGACGTCTTTGTCATGGCAGCTCCTGCTCTCAGGTCAGTTATTCCCCTCCTCCAGTGGAATGTCTCCTGAATTTTTTGCCACTGAATCCATGCAGGACTCTGTTGATTTTTTCCTTCTTCATGCCTAGCAGAATATGTGGCCATGACTGAATTCTTGCACCAGACCAGGTGTTGCATACCAAGGCAGTGGTCGTTTAGATCATGTGTGGGGTCTTAGAAGCCTTCTCCTCTGGATATTATCATTTAAAATCTGAGAATTGACTAACCTCTTCACCCTATTTGTACCTGGGAGACTGAAAGTTATACTTTTAAAAAAATATAAATTTCACTGGAGTTTGATTGACCATAACAATATAGCTAGGATCTTTCGGTTGGTTGTACATGAAGCTGAGTGGTTGATTTTTGTTTTTAATGACAGCTATGTTTCCCAGAAGGCTTTATGTTCTTTTGTATTAAACCAAGAGGGCTTTGTTTTATGCTGTCTTCTTATCATGAATGCTTTCAACCTTCCATAAGCGTCATGATTAATGTTCTTTTTTGATGATGACATTGACTATCATCATCATAATGATACAATGATGATAGAGGGACAGTTGTAGACTCTAATGTGGTCTGCATCTGCTGACAATTGTTTCCCTTTTTGTGCAGGGTTCCACTTTGTTTGCTGCGCAGTGTGATGGCAGAGGTGTGCAGAATGTTGACAACAGTCTTTGGTGAAGTTCATCGGTGGGTTGCTGCTCTCGTCAATACTTGACCTTGTGCTTGTGCTGTTTTCTTTTTTTCACAATTCTGTGAAGGCATACGTTCACACAACAGGTGCTTGTGGTCTTACTGTTTTTGATGAATAGACGTGCGAGAGACTTGACCAAAATGCTTGGCAGCTCTGCCCTCAGTTCATCCACTCAGAATTTATTCAGCCAAACAAACATGAATCACAGTTTTTTGGACAAAAAAAGTGTGCTATTTTTGTCTTGCAAGTAGAGAACTCACATCCCATGCCAAGTTTCAGGTGCTAGGGATCCCTTGTTTGCTTGAAATTGTAAAATTTATTGGAGAAAATCTGTGATGCTTGCTGTTCGAAGGTCTGAGTTTAACTGGTTGTGCTCCATCCTGGGCAGACTGTTTGTAGGGCTGTTCACCCTTTGAGAGTCTACTGGTTGTTCCTTTCAGTGCATTTCACAGCGGTGAGAGCGGACAGCTGGACCAGGTGTTTGCGCTGTTCTTCCATCGTCTGCTGTGCCACCCAGGAGCAGACAACAACAACAGCAATGCCTGCAGTGCTGACAACCCTAGCAGTGCCTCCCCCTGGTGGCAGCTTGCCAATGACGGGATGTGCGCGGCACCTCTGCTGCAGCTGTCTGAAGAAAACAGGGTAAGCTCTCTTGTTTGTTCTTTTTTTCAGATTTGTGTGTGTGTTTCCTTTGGGATGTTTGTTCAAGTTTGATGCTCCATACTCCACCTTTATGTACGTTCTGGTCCAGAATAGACAAATGATGTTTGTGCAGTAAGTAGATAGAAAATTTCACTTTTGAAAGAAAATAGAAAAAGTGTTTGTTGGATTTTATTGAAGTAGTGATTATTTTTTCAGTTGTTTATTAATGATCATGCCCAGAGTAGTGAAAAGGTGGTCTCAGAAAGGGGGATCAAGTTTTGTGATGGGTTCTTTGATGTGGCAATATAAATAGGAGAGTTTAAACAAAACAAAAAAAACAAGGACAACAAAAAGGTTGTCAAAACGTTTGTGGTGTGTTGTCAGGGTTTCCACAGAACCAGTGTTCTGATTGTTGGTATTAACTTTATTATATTGTTATTCTGATTTTATTTATACTGACAGCTGTGACAGGCCAAGGCTGAGTTCTCTAAAATGGTGTGTTTGTGTTGTGCAGCTGATCTGTGATGAAATACTCAGTGAATTTGAAGCGGTGGACTTTGATGACTTTCTGGTAAGCAGCTTCCTGTTTTAAAGTGTGAATTGTTTGGTGGAATTACTTTTGTTTCTAAACCGCCCTGTACTCTGGGATTCATTAGTGTAAAATGTGTTTTGATTCAATGATAAAAACAACAACAACAAAACACATATTTATGGTGAAGCATTCTTCGGAATGTTTACATTTTCCCTACATTATGTTATAAATTGTTTATTTATTATGTCTGCATCAAAAGCAACATGCCACAACAGTGTTTTAATTTATAAAGATTTGTTTGTTTGTTTACAGTTAAAATAGCATCTGCTAGATAACATGGATCTTTTTCCTAAGGATAGCCACATCCATCTGAACTTTGTTTGTTTTCAGTCCAAACAGCGTAGTCTTTTTTGACCATGTCCGTCTGTCAGTGCAGTCTTTCTTTGACATTTTTGATACATTGGAAAATGTTCACTTGCAGGAGGAGAATGAGTTGTACTCACGCAGACCCTATTCGGTGCTTGGTTCCTCTCTCTTCTATAAGGTAAGTGGTGTGTGTGCATGTGTTGGTCTGTCTCTCTTTCTGAAGTGACAGAGTGGTTGGTTGATAGGATGTTAAAGACATGTTCTATCGTGACAAAAGTAAGCTTGTTGCGACAAAAGTTTTGTCATGACAAGCTTACTTTTGTTGCGACAAACACATGTTTGTCACGACAAAACATCTTTTTTTTCAACAAAAGTATGCTTGTCGTGACAAACAATTTTGTCACAACAACAGCTTTGTCTTGCCAAACATACTTTTGTTGCAACTAAAGACATGTTTTGTCACGACAAACATGTGTTTGTCGTGACAAAAATCATACTGGTGGCAGTTAAAAACAGAGATTCAGCTCTCTTTCTCATTGATAGCTGGCTGGGCATAGTTGATTGTATGCCCAAAGCCTTTTTGTGTCTAAGTGAACGGGATGAGCAGGGGGCTCATTCTTTATGAAGCTGTTTGAGCTTGAAGGTACATGAGGGTAACAGTCACACAAGACAGTCTCATTAAAGGGGAATGGAAACAAAGGAGCCTCTTAGGCCTTACAGTCTCATTAAAGGGGAATGGAAACAAATGAGCCTCTTAAGCCCTACAGTCTCATTAAAGGGGAATGGAAACAAACGAGCCTCTTGGGCCCTATTGAGGGGACTAGAGAGGAAAAAATATATTTTTTAGCATGTTTGAACAAATTATGTTTTACTTTTCTATCCTCCTGTGTTAGTTTTTGCCTTATTGAACTGGAGTTTGATAGGGTAGCCATTTGCTTTTGGAAATCTGTTCAGAAACCTGATGGTGATCTGGGGACTCAGATGTGTAATTTACTGTTTTGGTAATTTTATGAACTCTCTCGCGGTTCACCTCAAATTGTGATTGCTATTTTAAACCCACAATTTCCCATCAGAATTACCTCGTCTGCAACCACCTGGTGGAGTCGGACCTGCGGGATGTGCACGCGTTTCTGCGCTGCCACAGTCTGCTGGTGCTGGCGTCCAGACAGCCCATCGATGAGCTTGTGGTCTGGCAGGAAGTTCACCTGACCCGTCACCGCCCCGCCGTCACCGCCAACACCAACTCCATTGGGTACCAGGAGCCATCCGGCCGTTGGTTCATGCTGATAGTTGGCATGGTGAGTCTCAGTCTGAACAGTGGGATTGTTTTTTGCTTTAGTCTTAGTTTGTTTATATTGTTTGCTTATTTGTTTATTTATATACTTGTTTATGTATTGTACCAGGAGCCATCCACCTGCTGATTTATGTAAATAGTGAGCATGGTGAGTGAGTTTGAACTGTGGAGTGTGTTTTTTGGTGATCAACAGCATGTGTGTGGATTTGTTGTGGCGTTTCAGTATGAAATGTCTCTTACTTCTCATATCAAGATTTTTGTCTCTAAGTGCACTGCGCACAGTTAGTTCACACCTTCTTAATATACATGTGCCGCTGTGGATCCAGAGGCTGCATGTCACATGTCCACACAGTTACCAAACCAGTCAGTCAGCAGACAGTTTAGAGTTGGCTGCACGCAGGGTCACGTACCCCGGTCCCAACACTGTCTGTAGCTGCATATTGTGGTATCTAGGTTGACAAATATGTTGTAGCACACTGCATGTCACTGCTGGCAGTGTATATAATCATAATAATAATAACAATAATTTCTAAAGCACAAAGTCTTAAAAAAAGCCCTGAGCATGGGCCATGGCCTGACTTATGAAGAACATGATGGGAGGCAGGGTGTAGCACACTGCATGTCGCTGCTGGCAGTGTATATAATCATAATAATAATAATGATAATTTCTATAGCACTAACTCTTAAAAGCCATGAGTGCTTTACGAAGAACATGATGGGAGGCATGGGGAGTGGGATAACGTACATGTACAGAAAAACACCCTCAAAAACACCTACCCCCCCCCACCCCCCACCCTCCTCCAAAAAAACAACAAACACACACACACAAAACAAGCAAACAAAACACACACAAAATAAGGAGAACCCCGTCCCCTAAGTCTGTGCGGTGTGCTGTCTGTAAACAGAAGCACTTCCTGCTGGCCACGTTGCTGGAGGCCGGGGTGTGCAGTCAGGAGGCCCTGGGGAGGCCGGGCCCCCACCCCCTCTTTGTGGACCAGGCCAGGGCCACCCTGGTGCAGCTGGATGCCGATGACGTTCACATGTCCTTGTGCTGTCATGACAGGTGAGTGTGTGAAGCTGGTAGCGGGGGTGGGGTGGGGGGAGGGAGAGAGGGGTTGCAGCTGGATGCAGATGATGTTCACATGTCCTTGTGCTGTCATGCAGGTGGGTGGGGGTGGGAGGTGGGTGCAGCTGGAGGCAGGCGACGTTCACATGTCCTCATGCTGTTATGACAGATGAGCGTTTGGGGGTGGGGTGGGGGATGAGGTGCAGTTGGACTCAGATATCTGCATCCAGCTGTCCACCCCCTCCCCCCACCTTCCCTCAACCAGCCCCAAATGCTCACCTGTCATGACAGCAGAAGGACATTCACATATATATCCTCATGCTGTCATGACAGGTAAATGTTTTGGGGTGATTGAACGGGTGGGGGGGAACTAGATGGGAGTTAAAAACCAATATGTGTGGTTGTTTTGCTCAGCACTGAATAAAAGCCTGAAAGTTAAGAAGATACATTCTGAGCTTGAGAAGGATTGTAAATTAACATACCCAGTAAGCATACAGCTCACGGCTAGGAACCTCATAAGAGTTCAGGTGCTTTCACTTTGTTTTACCTTTGGTCCATTTTAGTCCAGAAGTTGCCTGAAGATGACTATGTACCTGTTGGTTCCAGACTGATGGAGGACATTGAGTCTCCAGTGACAACCAGCACGGAACGGTTTGTGATGCGTGGCAAACCAGCGAAAGATGACACAGGCACCCTGGCCAAGTCCTCCGTAACGTCCAAACCTCGTAAGTGTTAGTTGGTGTTTCCATTTTGTTTGATAATTAGGTCCTAGTGTCTGGTCTTGAATCCTTTTTCTTTGTATGTGGTTCAGCTTTGCTGTTGGGCTGTTTAGGACATGTGTTTTTGTGGTCATATTTCTGGTTTGTCCATTACAGTTTTGATTTTGAACAACAAAACCAACAGAAAAGAAATTCTAGTGTTGTGTTTCATTGTATATAATGTGTTGAATTTGTGTACTTTGGCCTTTAAATTTTAATGTGAGATAAATAATGTGACCATTGTCCATTAGGCAGGCAAAGAGACAATCCTTTCATTTAAATTACAGTGTGGTTTGTCTTTCTCTCTTTCTGTTTTTCTGTCACCGTTTCCATCTTAGCCTCTGTGTGTTTGTTCTCTGTTTCTGTCTCTCTCCCCCCCTGTGTTTATGGTGTGGTTTCTCTTTCTGTTTGTCTGTCACTGTTTCTGTTGCAGCCTCATTCTCTCTTTCTCCCCCCCCCCCCCCTCCACCCCCTGTTTATAGTGTGGTTTCTCTTTCTGTCTTTTGTGTGTCACTGTTTCTGTCTCAGTCTCTCTCTCTCTGACTGCCTCTCTTGTCTCCGTCTCTCACTCCACTCTCTCTCTGTGCATTCTGTTTCATTTACCTCACTTTGGTCTTGAACAACAGTGAAAATTGCTCATGCAGATCATGTGTTTGTCACTTGTAGTTTGCTGCTGGTCAGAAGCTAGGCTGGGGGTTAGTTTTTGCCCAGGAGACATTTGACTTGTTTGTGATTTCATTTTCAGCCAGTCCAGGCCGAACAGGCAGTGAGAACCCCTTCAAGTACAGGTCCAGTCCCCGGTCTGACCGCAGACCAGGTGAGCCGCTACATTGTCCAGTCACCTTTGTTTGACTGAGGGAAGAAAGAAGTCAAGTTTTGCTCTGTACCAGTTGTTTTCAGCTTTAAGGTTGATCTGTTCATTGTTATGGTGTCAGCATGTTGGACTGGTTTTAAGGGAGAGAAAAAAAAGTTGTGCTCTGTTAGATCCAATCACACAGCTGGTTAAAAAGAATGCATTTTGGGGGTAAGCCTCTTTTCAACAGTAAAAAAATGACAGTTAAATGATATAAAAATATTATACTTATCTGGTTACGGTTTGTGAAATGCTGGGAGTGTCTGAGAGAACGTTGGCATGACAGTTGTATTCTGCTGTTAACCATACACATGCACTTTTGGCTTACATCAGGGACTGTGAGTGATGTAGAGAGAGTGAGGGTTGCATGGTGATACCGTGCACACCACACATTTTGTGGCTAACCATACACGTGCACTGTTAGGCTTACATCAGGGACTGTGAGTGATGTAGAGAGAGTGAGGGTTGCATGGTGATACCGTGCACACCACACATTTTGTGGCTAACCATACACGTGCACTGTTAGGCTTACATCAGGGACTGTGAGTGATGTAGAGAGAGTGAGGGTTGCATGGTGATACCGTGCACACCACACATTCTGTTGTTAACCTTGTATACACTCAGGGGCAGATTGATGGCAAGGTAGCAACTGTTATGTTGTCCATGTGTGCGCACTGTTACATCCGGAGCAGATTGATGCATACAACTAGGCAAGTATCATGATGCCATGCGTTCTGTTACTAACTATACACTATTGCATCAGGGTCAGAATGAGGCAGAGAGCGAGGCAGGTATTGTGATGCCACGCATGACTGATGCATGCTGTTGCTAACCGTTTGTACGCCGTTACTTCAGGTACAGACAGCGACGCAGGGAGCGAGGCAGGTGCCATGATACGACAGGGGAGCAAACTCTCATATGGTTCCAACGACTCAGGGGGCAGCGGCAGCAGTGCTGGAGCACCCAAGGTAGGGAATCTTGTAGCCTCAGACCTTTCTGCTGCTATCCCTCAGCGCTGTTTACAGGGTGCGGTTCCTGAATTCATGTTGCTCTGATGCAGAGTACAGCATATATATAACCCCTATCACTCTTTGCAGAGGGAAACTTGTATGGCAGTGTCACTGTTTGCTTAATTCGGCTCACACATCTGTGCAGCTGTTTCCAGAGTACAACTTATAAACTATCCATGTTGCTGCTTGCGGAGAGCACCACTGTATGAAAGCATATCACTGTTTGCAGACTACAACACATAAATGAAGGTCACGTATATGCAGAGTAATGACAGGTAAATTATCCCTGTTGCCATTTGCAGAGAGCACTACTTCTGAATGTATATCACAGTCATCGGTGTGCTACACATAAATTTGTGTCACTGTTTGCGGAGCAGAACTAATCGCCCCTGCTGCTGTTAGACAGAACACTGTTTGTAGAACACAACTTATTATCGTCCCTGTTGCTATTCCAGAGAGCAGTCTTTGGTGGTCCAGAAATGTACATACCACAGAAAAGTAGGAGAATAATTAGAATAATGACTGTCATCATCCAGCAGAAACTGGATGAAATGGAAACTCCCAATTTCTCTGTCCTCTGCTATAAACATGGACATATCACTGGCTGTTTTATTTTCCTCCCAGAGTAAATCCAGTCGCTTCAGCTCTCTCCTAGACATGTCTTCCATTGGACGCAGCATGTCGGCCCTGCACATTGACACCGTCGGCACTCAGACGGCACTGGGCAAGTGAGTTGACCCTGGCTTCTTTGTAGGACTAAAATATGCAAATGTGCAGTCACTGATCTATCCATACCCTCGTTCAGTTAAAAAAGAAAAGAAAGAAAGTTGTTGTATAAAGAGCGATGAAACAGATCTGTACAGCCACTGATCTCTAACCAGTAATTTTTCTAAATTTTTTATAGAATCTGTGAAAAACACTGTAGAACCTTGGTTAAACAAAAGAATATGAAACAGGAATGACTGCTAGCATGCTAAAACAAGATCTGGACACATAAAAGGTTAAAAAGAATGCTATTTATTTATGGCATGCTGTGTTTTGTCATGATAAATAGTGTCCTGTTTAACCCTTTATGTGTTCAGATCTTGGTTAAACAGTTCAGTGTTTGGCAGGTTCACAAAAAGCATTGAACAGAAGAAAACAAAAACAATGCTCAGTGTGTCCAGAGCTTTTCTTTCTTCTCTGCAGACTTTCAAGGGGGAAGGATAACGTTCTCTTCCACTTTATCCACTATAACGACCTTGAAGGCATCCTCGTGACCCCAACTGACCTTGACCTTACCTTGTCCCCTGGCCACATGCAGAGTGAGGTCATGGCCAACTTCCACCGCTGCGTCCTCAGCATCCACGCGCTGTTCAGTGAGCGGGTTGCTCAAGAAAAGCAGGTGAGGCAGCATCTGGGTTAAGGTCAGGTCATGGGTTAGGGTCATCCAAGGACAAGTTGTGATTGTCAGTACAGCATAACCTTGGCCCCCTACCTCCTCCCCCCCCCCCCCCCACCTCCCCACACACACACACTCATCCCCCCAAGTCCAGCAAAACTGGGACTGATTGAAGACAGTTTTTGATAATAATAATAATAATAATACGTAATTCTTATATAGCGCCTAATCCAACTTGACTGGCTCAAAGCACTTCACAATTCAAAACAAGAATGGAAATCAAAATCAATACATGAAACATGCATACACCAGACGATCCAACATCAACAGCAAAGCGCAGGCAAACATGCACACATCCTGGAACAATCAGTGCAACCTAGACATGCAATGCAGCTCTAGATGAGGTTTTTGTGTAGCTAAAAGTATGGGGAGTTTTCATGAAATTGGTCTTTGGTGAGGTTTTCTTCTTAAATAGAATTGTGGGGAGTTTTCACACTAGTGATCTTTGGTGAGGTCTTCATCGTAGAATTGTGGGGAGGTTATGCAAAAGGAATTGGGGGAAGTTTACACAAAAGTGGTCTTCGATGTCTTCTTTCAGACTGAAGTATAGAGGGAGAGTTTACACAAAAATGGTCTTTGTTCAAGTGTTCATTGAGATGGAAATTTGTAGAGTAAATAAGTAACACCACATTGTGTTCAAAATTTTCAACTTTCTTGAAACCTTTTTCAATGAATTGAGACTGAAGAGTGCTGGGCATCACAAAAAAAAGAAGAAGATCAAAATATGAAGAGTTTGCATAAGAGTGGTCTTTGTTGTGGTCTTCATTTTTATGGAAGTATGGGGAGTTTACATGGAAGTGATCTAAGAGGGATGGCCTCTCATGGTGGGGTCTTCCCTTTAAGAGGTTCCTTTGAATGACTTGTTTTCTGGTTTACCTGGGGCAACTGGGATAGTTGTATACAATCCTATCACCTCACCTTTTTACTGTCATTCCAGTGCAATGGTCTTAATCTCTTCTTAACAATAACAATAAACTTTCTGTTGTTTGATGTTCGACACTAATACACAACGAAGAATTGAATTGCATATATCTCAGTAGTTCAAAGTTATAGAACACACACACACACACACACACACACACACACACACACACACACACACACACACACACACAGTACACACTCTTAGACACACATCGCCTGTCTTTCAATATACTTATGCTAAAGCATTGATCAAATACTAATACCTAACAAACCCAAAATTACCTGAAATAATCTGACAAACCAAAATATTAAAAACACTGAAGTTGAATAAAATCATTAAAAACATAAAATTCTTGGTGCAGGAGAAGCCGCAGTCATTATTTGAGTGTGACTCGTCCCTGACAAAGGGTGTGGAGGAGCAAGGCGTGTTGTTTCACAGCTCCTCCCCTCCCTCGGTTGCCGGGGATCGCAGACCATCTTCGGTGCTGAACTATTGGGTTGTGGGGTGAGTGCATGCATCCTCATTTCCTACTATGGCTATGACAGTGCTCTGCCTTTGTGTGAAAGTGTGTGTGTGTGTGTGTGTGAAACTGGTCTTTGTAGCCTTTTTGTGTGGAAAAATATTGTCTTTGTGGTTTGAGTGTGCAATTGTTTGGGGTTTGCAGTTTGCTGGCTTCTAAAATTACTCTGTGTTTGCAGTTGGTCTGATTGTAAAAAGTGTTGTGTGTCTGCAGTTGGTTTGTGTGTAAAGTTGTTGTGTGTCTGTATCCGGTTTGTGTGTGAAAGTGCTGTGCATCAGTAGTTGGTGCATGCATGTGTGCTTGTGCACTATGTGTGTGTGTGTGTGTGTGCGTGCGTGCGTGCATGCATGTGTGCGTGCGTGCGTGCATGCATGCATGCATGTGTTTGTGTGTGTGTGAGCATGCATGTGTGTGTGTGAGCATGCACGTGGCTGTGTGTGTTCATGTTGATGTTTTGGGTAAATGGAGAGGAATAGAATGTCTCTTTTGTCTCTTTTTGAACCAGGAGGCGCTTTGCTTCAGAATCGGCCAAGCATGAACTCTATGTGTGCTTCCATGAATCATCCAGCCAGAGCCTGGTGGAAATGGCATTCGCTCTGGGCTTTGGCACCTGACCTGACCTCACCTGACCTGTAAAACTACTCCTGTGTGTCAAGGAGTGCAGCCTTAACAAGGACTGGGAAGCAGGAGTGCGTGAAGGAGTGCATGCAGCCTTAATGGGAAGAAGGAGCATTACCATTGTTTTCATTCTAGTGCAATATAATGAGGAGCGCAGTATGGTGAAGAATGCTTTCTGTGTACGACGAGGAACGCTTTCTGTTCATTTGCACTTTGAGGCGGTTGCTTGGAACCTGTGCTTTCTGTGGAGACTTGGTGAAGAAAAATGTGAAAATTGGTGCTGTTGTTTGAGGTGGGATGCTTATGACGTAAAACTCGTGTCTAGTTGTGACGGAGAAGGGTGGGGTGGGTTTGTGTGATGCTAACCAAGAAGTGCTTGGAGAAATGGAGGAACCAAATCTTATGTCAGCGTATCATCTTTGGATGCAAAATAAGGGAGCCTTGACTATGGACATGGAGAACTGACTAAAGAATACACCACCATTTCTTGGATCCCTGGGCATCCCTGTCTAAGTTCTTTTGTGAGGGTTGGGGGGTATGTGAGTGAGTGGGTATGGATGTGTGTGGGGGGGGGGAGGGGGGGTTAGTGTATGTGTGTGTGTGTGTTTGCTTGTGTGTGTGGTTTGGGTTATCATGGGTACAGCGGTCAAGGTCCTCTTTGCTGAGAATCCATAGCTAAAAAAGGTTCCCTGCCTATTTGGGGCCTGGGAGCAGGTCACTACACAGGTTTTCATGCTTCACCCAAAGTGTGGAATCCCTTGTTCCAGCTTCTGCCTTTCTGGGTCATTCATCTTCATTTGCCCCAATCCTCTTCACACTCATGCATTGATGTGTATCATAAACAGTTGGTTCAGCGATGTATATTATAAATAGAGTCAGTTTTACTGAAGATTTGAGTGGTGAGCTGGTTTGGCCAATCAGTAAAGCGTTAGATTGGTATGCGGACAATGTCGGTTTGATTCCCTGCTTTTGGCTCTCCTTTCTCTTCAGAAATTGTGATTTGTGGACACTGTCTTGTGACTTAGCCTCTCATTGTGAATGAAGCACAAAATGGCTGTCGTCACTGCCCATCTTAATGTAGAAATCATTCTGGTGGTGACAGTAAAGCATTAGGTGTGGTTCCCCCCCTCCTCCCACCTCCTGGGATCTCCATCCCTGCCGGTGCCTCTCCAGAGACAAATTGGCATTAAGCAAGCCTAATGAACAAATATGATTTGATGAATTTCATTTCACCCTGATGCAACCTTTGTGGTTGACTGGGCATTGAGTATCAATTTACTAAACCGGTCTGAGAGGATGATGTTGAAGGTTTGCGTGCAAATGTGTCCAGGTGTGTGAGTGTTGACTGTTAAGTTGATGGCTATGTTGGCTTCTCTGGATTTCTATGAAAAGGAGCATTGCATTATTTGGAGAAAAATAACAAACTAGTCAATTACATTGTGATATTCAGATGAACGTTAAATGACTGGTGTTTGTTCAGGACAGCCTGATGTATGATGTCAGCCATTCACCATCACCTGATTTCTCTTGTGGAGAAGTCTCAAGGCCATATTCCTTGGCTGGAAGTCAAAGACATGGAACTGACAAGGGCATTGCTTTGTGACCAGTGAGATGCTCCTGGTTTGCTTGCTTACCAGTAAGAATGGCAGCCATTTCTTTGGGGTGCAGGGAAGGTGGAAAGCTGACAAGCTTTGCTGGTGTGTCTTATCAGTGAGGTCTCTTGTCTCCATCCCAGATTTTTGTTCTTCACAGTCATGCTTGCAACACCCCCCTGGCCCTCCCCACTCCCCCCCAACCCATGCACACATATGCACTGGCATGCATGCTGGCGTGCACGCGTGTGCACGCGCATGTGCATACACTCAAACACACACACACACACACACACTCACACTCACACACACTCAAACACACACACACACACACACACACACACACACATGCAATGGTATAAAATTCTGCCCCTGGTTGAAGTTCCCTCCCACAGACTTGGGAACAAAATCTGACTCCTTGGCAGTCCTTTTTGCCATTGCCTGAAAACTTGCCTTTTTTTCAGTGGCATGCTACGTGCACAGTTAGGAGTCTTTCTGCTTCTTCTTCATTGTGTTTTCCTTTTTCCTTCTTCAGTCTTACTGATTTTGCTTGACAGCAGGATCGTGCCTTAAGGTTGTTTCTATTCATGGATGCTGACCTCTCCACAATCTGACAATCAATGTGGTGGTACTTTGTCTTTACTTTCTGCATTCCTCACTCGGCCATGGTAACTTCCTTCCTTTATGTCGCCCTGATATAACCATGCTGGTTGACTGGGAGTAACAAGTTACTTACTCCTTAGCCTCCTTCTCTTTGGCGACCAGGTTGCAGCCACGTGGATCATTACTGATATCAAACTCGCTGCAGACTGAAATTACTGTGAGCTGATGCATTTCCTGGTCACGATATCAGATTCTCTACAGGTTGACGTTACTATGCTGATGCATTTCCTGGTGTCTTCTTCTGTCTGGTTTTGTGGTGATTGTTGGTAACGAGACGATGCTTTGAGCTGGACTCACTGATGGAGGTTGAGCCGTCTCAGGTTTGACAATCGTCATTGTTACCTGATGCATGCAAGTGGTCCAATGAGCATTGGCTGACAGTGTCTTGATGATGATCCTGCCACCAGTATCATTTGACTTTACACAGCTTTAGCATGGTTTGGGGGGAGGGGGGGAAGGGGAGGGGCATATGAACTGCCCAGAGTAAATTTCAGTGATTTGTTTACTGTGTACATTTATGTCCATTTTCTTTGCCTTTTTTCATGTCTCAGATGTGTGTGGAGTTAGCAGGCAGTACTCTTTTTTTCTGACTGTCCAGGCCATGGACGTATGTTCAGATTATGCTGGACAGAGCTAACTGACACAGGTGTTCACTGCTTCCTGCCATGCATCGCGCATTCCATCTGTAAACTATGCACAAGATAAAGACCAGCTGAGTTGATTCCTTTTGCATTATCCACTGAATTGAAAGCATTTGAACAGCCTCTTTAGGGGAACTACGCAAGTGCATTTATACTACGCAGGGAAGAATAGAAAGTGGAAGTTGTGTTCATGAACTGTGCAGACAGATTGTATGTGATTGGGGGTCACAACCGAATTAATGAGACAGTGACAGTAAGGACTGTATAATTATGTTCTGTATATGTTTTATAGGTCACAGCCAGATTTTTGTTCAGAGCTCAGCAAAGGTGAGGTGGCCGTCCTGGGCTTGCCCCTAATAGTCAGTATGGTCTCTGAGGATGTAAAACAACATTGAACTTGAACAGATCAGTAAATCAGTTGCAGTGCTCTCACTCCCCCCCCCCCCCCCACACACACACACACACACGCCCTCCCCATACACACAAAGTGACTGGGAGCATCAGACCTACTTCTGGACAGAATTTTGTTTTAAGAGACCTGAAAACTCAAGGAAAGCAGACAATATAGGGATATCTGAAGCATTTTTTCTTTCTTTCCAGGCATGCTGTAGGTTGTTCTGTGATGTCTGTTTCCGTTGAAACAATGGAAATCACGTTTACCAGCACTCCTGTGTGCTGCCTTGTTGTCAAATTCCAAGCATAGAAACAAAACGTTCTCTATATATATATATAGCATTATTATATAGCATTACTAGCATGATAATTGTAAGATCAGTCTAATATCACTTATGTGAAAAGACTTTACATAAAAAAGGAAGAAGAAGAAGAATGGACGAGGGGAAAACGGAATTGAGATTCAGCAGTATAACGGACTGCAGTTCAAAGTGAGTAGGGAATGGAATTGATCTTGTGACCCACTGTGACCTAGCTTAGCAGGAATGACTTCAGGCCAGTGCTGTCCCCAGTGTCACTTTCTGTTTCATGACCCAGTGTCACCTCTCTTGTGAATATTCTTAAGAATTGTCCGTGTGGCAGCCTTACTAGCGCTATTTAACTAAATCAATTGCACGCACAAAAATCTCAAACATTTGAACAGACATAGGTAAAATAAAATAGCCCTTGCTGTTCATATGCATGCTGTTGCCATTGTATTTGAGTGGATTTTAGGTTTGTTTAATGTCTTACGGACCTTAATAGTATGTCTCAACAATCAATTAACATATTAGTGTGTTTTTATTTTTTGTATCTTGATTGAAACAAGATGTTACATTACATGTTCTTCTGCCATTTATGATTCTAGGTGTTCTAACACAGTAGTTGCTGATGTGTTGATGTTGATTTCTATGTGTTCCAAACAGTCCTGAGTAATTATTACCGTTGTGTTGCAGTTGATTTCTGTGTTCCACACAATCCTTAGTAATTATCACCATTGTGCTGATGTTGATGCCAGGTGTTCCATACAACACATTGCAGTTATTGTTATTGTGTTAAAGTTGATTTTAGGTGTTCCATACAACACATGGCAACTGTTGTCATTGGTCTGAAGTTGATTTTAGGTGTTCCATACAACACATGGCAACTGTTGTCATTGTGTTGAAGTTGATTTTAGGTGTTGCATATAACACATGGCAACTGTTGTCATTGTGTTGAAGTTGATTTTAGGTGTTCCATGCAACACATGGCAACTGTTGTCATAGTGTTGGAGTTGATTTCAGGTGTTCCATACAACACATGGCAACTGTTGTCATTGTGTTGGAGTTGATTTTAGGTGTTCCATACAACACATGGCAACTGTTGTCATTGTGTTGAAGTTGATTTTAGGTGTTCCATACAACACATGGCAACTTGTCATTGTGTTGATGCTGATTTGAAGTGTTCAGTCAGTACAAAGCAAATTGCATGTATGTTACTGCCATCACATTAAAGTTGATTTTGGTGATCTGATCAACAGTTTTCCCCGAAAGCCTTTGTGTCTGATGTATGATACGGTTGAAAATGGTGGAAGTGCTGTCTCTCGTATGAGCTGATTTGACTCCATTGCATGTCCACTTGTCTTGGATCAGAACATCTTAATGATTATGTAGTCTACGTCTTCATGGCGTGTTTGATTGTATTGTATGGCGAGCCATTGGAGTCAAACATTAAATTTAACGTGGTATCTCTGTTGTGACCAGATTTGAGGCCACTGCATGGCTCACTTGCAGGGCAGTAAATATTGTTTGGACATGATGGTTCCTACTGCCCTCATTCCAGATGATTCTTGTATTTTGTGGTGCTTTAGGGATATGTTGCTTGCAAATCCTGTCGTACAGACATGAAGCTGGATGTGACTCATTTGTGTCAAGATTGTGTTCTGTGGCCATGTGTCCAGCTGTGTTTTGAAATGTACGTGACAAGTGTGTTAACTTAGTGCATTAGCGTGTGTTGAAGTAATGTGTTCCATTCATGTCCATTTCTGGAAGGTGGATGCTGTTATGCAAGGAGCTTATCACGGCTGAAGATAGTCTCCATATGCACTACTGCCCAGCGCCACCCCACACAAGTGTATTTATGTGATTGTTGTTATTAATTTTGCAGGAATAGGATCAGAATGGGGTTGTGTGTGCCACTTGTGCATGTGACCATAATTCTGTTGACCAAGCGGAGCCGCTGTGCTCAGTGCATTGGGGTCAGTGCCAGTGTGCTCAGTGCATTGGGTCAGAGCCAGTGTGCTCAGCGCATTGGGGTGAGAGCCAGTGTGCTCAGTGCATTGGGGTCAGAGCCAGTGTGATCAGTGCATTGGGGTCAGAGCCAGTGTGCTCAGTGCATTGGGGTCAGATCTGTGCTCAGTGCATTGGGGTCAGAGCCAGTGTCTGGGGTCAGAGCCAGTGTGCTCAGCACATTGGGGTTAGAGCCAGTGTGCTCAGTACATTGGGGTCAGAGCCAGTGTGCTCAGTGCATTGGGGTCAGATCTGCTGTGCTCAATGCATTGGGGTCAGAGCAAGTGTCTGGGGTCAGAGCCAGTGTGCTCAGTGCATTGGGGTCAGAGCCAGTGTGCTCAGTGCATTGGGGTCAGAGCCAGTGTGCTCAGTGCATTGGGGTCAGAGCCAGTGCTCAGCACACTGGAGTCAGAACCAGTGTGCTCAGCGCATTGGGGTCAGAGCCAGTGCTTAGTGCATTGGGGTCAGAGCTATGAGCTGATGCAGAAGTTTGTTGAGTGAGGGTGAGTGGGTAGTGTGTGCAGCTGTTTCCCCAACAGCCATATGCGCTGGAGGCACAAGCTAACTTGTTACGTCTCAGTAAGACAAAGCCCCTGAAAGTGCTTTAGTCGAGCATGGGGCTGTGCATGTGGCGCTGTCAGGGAGCTGTGGAGGCAGAAAGAGTTATCTGGCTGTGACAGTGCTGTGTATTTACTTCAGTTGTTGTTGTTGAAGTGTTTCCCAGCTGAATGCTCACCCAGTGTACGCAGTTGTACACTGACAAATACATTCCACCGGTCGAGATGGAGAGGACTGCGTGTAGGACTGTTTAAAAAGAAGAAGTTTTTATTAGCTGGCCACAAGTGCAGCCACACACCGTCTGGAGGGGTTGTCTCCATTTCTGGAGTTATGCAAGGAGATTTTATGCATCATGGCTCTAAAGATAGTCTCCATGTAGCTATGCAGTGCATAACATTTTATTAGTCTCCATGTAGCTATGCAGTGCATAACATTTTAATGTAGCCCAGGTGTTCTCTCAACATGTTGCAACACAGCCCAAGCCAAGGTGGATGTACTTACTTCAGTGATGCCACTTTCCCGATGAAATAAAAAGAAATTCAGAACATGAAACTTTTTTAACTACTGCTATATTTTGCTGATGTAACGTGTTTGGAGAAATAAGGGAAATGCCAGAATGTGTAAAGGCATCATTATTTCTTAATCTTGTGCCACGAGTCTTTTTTGGTACAAATTGCGCCATTTTCATGGCTGTCATTTGTGACATGGCTAAGGGAAGGTTAGCTGATTGTAGATATTTCCTTGAAAGCATTCATGATTGAATAAAAACAGATTTCTTGAGAAATAAGGTAGCTAGCTCTTACATAGAAATAGTATTTATTATGTGTTGCTTCCAGCTAACAGCGCCAAATAAAGAAAAGATAATCAGTGTGTCGGATGTTACTGATGGCGTCTTCTCAGTGTGGATCACGATATCATGACTTGTTCACAACAGAAACTAAAGAACTTTCCTTTTTTTGGTCTGCTTGGTACATGACCACATTTTACCTTCTTTTTTTTTTTAATATGCTTGTTTGATGAGATGAGAGTAGATACGAAATAAATTACAGTAATTTCTTTAGGGGTGGTTTATGTGGTAATTATGCGGTGCATAACATTTTAATGTAGTCTGGGTGTTCTCGGGTGGTGTCAGCATGTTGCAACACAGCCCAAGCCATGGTGGATGTACTTACTTCAGTGACTGACCAAATATGAATGCTTAGTATTGTTCAACTAATTTCTGATGAGAGATACTGTTTGTCTTGTGATTATTTGTTGCCCCAATTTACCAGGTTTATTTGAAATTACAATTTTTTTCTTAGTTTTTATTTTTATTTTTTTTAAATGAAAAACTCTACATTTAATTTGTGGTCAACCTTTTGAGAACCTACAGTTGAACATTCTGAGCAAAGAGAATGCATTTACCAGTGATCGAGTCACAGTTTCCACCTGCTTGTTGCATTCAGTGTTTCAAGACATTTAAAAAGAAAATGAAACCAAAACCAAGAACTGTGATGTGGATGGGACATAGGCCGCCCATGAATTTCTTTACAGTTTTTTTTTTTTACAAAGTGTTACGAAGATTATTTGAATCCTAGTTGATTCGGTGGTGGATTGTATTTATAAATTACACTGGATTCTTTTGCTCTGAGTCACAAGTGCTTTTACTAGTTGCTTTGGATTTGTTGCTTTGGATTTTATTGAGTCACAACAGATTTTGTTGCCAAAAGTATCACTGATATTTTAAAGTGTTAACTTTTATGTTGTTAGTGTTTATTTTCACAGTGGATTTGTGTGGGAGGGACTAGTTTGTGTCTGTAATGTGTATATGGACATGCACAGACCGATAGAAGTACTACATGATCCCTACTGTCATATGTTTGCTGTAGTTTTCATAGTAGTTGATGAAAATCAGCTCCCACTAAGACATATCATACTTATACCTGCCATGGTTGTGTACAGTATTTTGTGATAAGAGATTGATTGATCTGACAGTCTTGCTTTAACTCTGTTTTTTTGTTTGTCTTTTGACAGACTGAATCCTTTATGAAATCCAAATGATGTAAGTCCAAATGATAATCAGGTTGACCAGGTGCACTGGCCTTAAAATCCATTTGAATTATTTGAAATGTATTTTGGTGAACTTAAATTAATCCTCACCCTCAGCCAGTCTATAAGTCTACATCATTTTTCTTTCTTTCTGCACATGCCAGTGTGCTGGTTTGACACATTTCTCCCCAAAAGACCATTTTGTGTTTGTTTTGATTTATGTGTGTGTGTAGGAAGTGAGATCTCAACAATGTGCGGTCCAATGAGTACCAGGAATGCAGGCCCGCCTTGTTGAAAGCTGTGTGTCAGGCTACAAGCATGACTGGATTTTATCGCTGTCCGTAAATTCTTTCTTTGAGGCACTCTGTTGATGCTGGCTGATTGATGCAATTTGCAATCTTGTGTATTTGGAGCTAAAAATGTCATCCCGCTGCTGAATCAACATCATCCCACTGCTGAATCAACAGTGGTGTAATGGTGAGGAGATGGCACTTGCTCCGTGCACAAGAGGTGCCAGTTTTGAAGCTGCACAGCTCCAGTGGTGTGTGTGTGTGTGTGTGCATATGCGTGCGTGCATGTGTGTGTGTGCATATGCGTGTGTGCATGTGTGTGTGTGTGTGTGTGTGTGTGTCCTGAAAGCATTGTTCACCATTGAGTAGTATCACCCTTTTAATTTTGGTTTTTCTTTAATGTTATTTACTTCAGTCAGTGGTGTCTTTCTCTACTTTTCCTCCTTAAATTTAATTTAGTCGCATTGAATAATTAGCGGGTCAGTTCGTGCAGTAGTTTTTGTGTGTGTGTTTTTGCTCTTGTTCTGCACCTTGTTGTTCTTGTTCTCTTGATCAGGTGGTGTGCACTTTGACCTCCTTTCCCACCTGCAATGCTGTGGCTATCAGTCCACCCCCTTCTCCTCCTTGACCTCATCCTCCAAACTGCCCCCCCCCCCCCCCACTTCTGAAACCAGTTTTTGTTTCACACCCACCAAAATCAATTGTACAAGCTTTAACCATCATTGGATGCATGTGGGATTGCCAGGAGTCTGGCAGTTGTGAGTCCAGTTTTAACTTGCAAATGCCAGAAGAAAAACATTAAAAAAAAAAAATAGATAAGGAGAAGAAGCCCCCAGGTCCGGCTCAAGGGAGAACAGTGAAGTAACAGTGTGTCTTGTTTCCAACCCTCGTCCAGACACTCCAGGCATTTCACAAAAAACGTAACTGGATCAGTATATTTTCTTCATTATCATTTAACTGTTGTTGTGTCACTTTGAAAAAAGGGGCTTGCCTTGAAAATTTGCACGCATCTTGCATTGTCCCATTTCTGCGTTTGGTTCTAAAGAGCAAGAGTTGTCTAACTTAATTTCTTTGGGCATTTCACACCACCCTGTATGGTTGACAACAGGATTCCAAGATCCCATTACTAGCTAAGCAACTGATAATTCAGCCTGTGTTTTGGTCTGAAAATCTCCAGGTGATGTCTCGAACCCCACATGCACCCAACTCTGTTGCCTTTTTTTAGCCAGCGTTACTGAATTCAGTCCGTCCCGAGAAATCTGATCTTATCTGGTCATGCAGTTCAGGAGGTATTATATTGAACTCCTGTGATTGTTTGGATAGGTTGAGGAGGCTTTTTGTTAGCTTATTATTATTGTTGTAATTTTTAAGAGCCTGAATTGTTGACATAGTTTGTGAAATATGCACCTGTACAATTTGTGACGTTGAGAGGTTTGCAGCATGCAGATTATTATTAGTAAAATACCATGTTGTTTAACATTCTGATTGAAAGAATAAGTGATGGTTTTAAATGTGGCCTGCGCTATTTATTTGTTTATAGTGATTGATCCATCTTTGCCAGGATGTTACATTGTACAGTGGCATGTTCCATGCATTTTTGTCTCTACCCTCAATGATATTCTGCCATATTTACAGCAATCTTCCAGCCTATTTTTTAAATGACTTGGGCAGAGTGATTTGGATAGTAGAACAGTTTGGACGATATACTCATTTTGATAGTTTTTGATATAGATTTTGAACAATCATTCCGATATTATTATGTTCTAATAATATGTATTGCTTATGTCGTATCAAACTGAATAAACAAAATGAGAAAAGATTAACATTGTCTTTGCAGATATATATGTGTTTGGCTTGCAGTATTTTTCTTGTATGTGTGTTTGATTAAACTGTGCAGTTAGTATTGTGTGTGGATGTTTATGTATGCACCTCTTCCCCTCCCTGCTCCCCCATCAAAATATTTAATTCAGTCTTGCAGATTATCAGTCTTATTTTCTCTGTTGATTCTGACATTTGGTTCTCAAACGATTATCCACCACTTCCCTGGCCAGCTGCAGTTTCTCATTACAGATTGAAACATTTCCACACACACACACACACACACACACTCACACAAGTATACAGACACAAGCTTAAAAATCACTCACACACCCTCACACATGTGTACTGACACAGACACACCTGCCACACATGCATTTACACACACCCACACCATCACACATTGACACACACATACTCTCGTGTACACACAATCACACACACACACATGCTGTAATAGATACACTCACACCTACACATGCACTGTATCACACACACACACACACACACACACACACTATGGCTGACCCAAAACATTTTTTTATTGTTGCAAACTAAAAAGTGACACCAAGTGTTATAGTCTTATGCTAATTACAGGTACTCCACAATACCATACCCAGAAGAGATGCCTCCCCCCCCCCCCCTCCACCCCACCCAAACAACAAAAAATTAAAGAAGCATATATATATAAAACTGATAAAAATCAAAGAAAAACAAGAAGTTGGCATAAAAGTTCCCAAATTTTCGGCTGACGCCTTCCTCGGGGGTTTATTCTAAACAACTGAACGAGGGTAAAAAAACAGTTCACACAATGATTCTAAAATATCAGGTGACTAAAACTCGAAGAATAAAAAACAATGACTAAGACCGAACTAAGTGTTCACAAAGAGTCAACTCGGCTTGTGAGTCGTACCCCCCCCCCCCCCCTTATTCCCTTTCCCATGTTATGCACTGACGCACACACACTACCCTCACCCACTCCCATCACCCCTGTCTCTATCGTGCTATCCGTCTCTGCCCGCGCCACCCCCACCCCCTTCCTTATTGTCTCTTTCTAGGTTATTACTATTGATACCACTCTACAAACACTAACAGACACTAGCACATTCCGAAACAACCCTCACCAATGCAAACAACCCACCCTCACTGGCTCACCCACCCACCCTCACACCCACACAAACACGAGCACACACACACACACACACAAACACACTCACACATACACACACACTCACACACACACATATATATATATATATATATATATATATATATATATATATGCATGAACCTATTGTGTTCCCAATTTGTAAACAACATCTTTTGGGGAGGGGGGGGATGTCATCCATGATGTGTGTGTGTGTGTGTGTGTGTGCATGCATGCGTGTGGGTGGGTGTGAGAGATATAAGGGAATAAACTTTTGAAAACATAATTCTCAGAGCCGGCTCATGAGCTGTGTGAAAGTTGAGGTGGACGTCCTGGGCTCCCCGTCCCTAATAAACCTACGGTTTCTGTGGATGTAAAGCAGCACTTCAACATTCAAACATAATTCGCCTTTCTGTGACTGTCGGGCATAGCTGCTCGATCAAGGTCATAATGACCTTGGCCAAAGACTTCAGATGTGGGGCGAGTTCCCCACGGCACCTTACTATATTTCCAATGGTAAATTATCTGTTGTTCTGGTCAGTGATGCCGGTCTTTCCTGTTTTTGCGGGTCAGAGCGTTTGGGACGAGCTGTTCATATATATATACCCCTCTCCCCCATTCCTAATGGGACCATCACCGACTGGAACCATCTCAGTGACGACCAGGTCAGTGAAGGCCCCCACGCTCGAGGACTTCAAGCGATGGATCACCGCCACCACAAGCTGACAATGTCAGTCACGTGTGCGCGCTCCCCTCCGGCCCATCGCATTTATACCGAACTTAAAAGTTAGATCCGGCGACGTATAAGATCAAGATATAAAATATAAACTTATAAACATGGTGCTTTAGTAAAGCGGCGGTCCACCTGAGAACCACTGACTGACTGACAAGGCTTATAGGGACGGGGAGAATGGGCGGGTGTGTGTGTGTGAGGGGGGATGTGTGTGTGGGTGGGTGGGGGAGGGAGATTATATACCTATTGCTACACTGTCACCACCAGAATGACTTCTGCATTAAGGTGGGCAGCGATGAGAGCCATTTTAATGTTTCAAGTTATAATTGACGGTGAGGGACAAAGTCGCAAGACTGACTCAGTGTCCATAGGGAACGCAACTTTTGAAGAGAAACCAGAGTCGAAGCGGATTCGAACCGCGGTCCCTCTGCTTACCAGCCTAACGCCTTACCGCTAGGCCAAACTGGCTCACGGAGATCAAGATTTCTGTGGAAAGCAGACAGTCCCAAAATTTAATGGCCGTCGGGCCCAGTTGCACAGGCTAGTACCCACTCAAGATTATTTCCCTTGATTAGATCTCCCGCGTGCATGTTCGGCTTGGACTTGGTAAGACGGAGAGCTCTCAGACTAAAAGGTTCAACGTTGGCTGGACTTGAGATGGTAAGTTCTCCTGTTTGCAGGAATTGACAAGCATTCCTTTAGCGAATGCTGTTCATTTTGATTATAGATAAATACATGCATGCATCAGTTGGTCCTGCCATTGGATTACATGCATGTATGCAACCACACAAACATTGTGCCTTTTTTGTGGTGCTCGGAGTTGAACGAATGAACCTTGCACCGTTGCAGTCTTGACAAAGAAAAGAAAAAGGGAGGGATGGGTAAAAAAGCATTCTAGCTGTCTGCTAGTGCTAACCACTGCACCCCATCACTGCCCCCCCCCCATCTCCCAACCCATCCCCTACTACCCCTGCCCCACCACACACACACACACACACTCATTCTGTTGATAGATATACTTTGCCAAATTGCTAATACAGTAATACAATAATATTTGCAAATATTTTCTCATGTAGGCCATAACTTATTAACTCTATAGTATAATTTATTTATGTATAATCCAGCTATAACTTAATAACTTCAAACAGTGACTGACTAGTCGGAGTAGTCCATTCTTTTCTCCCATTATCACATGCACTCCTCCCTCTTGTCTCCCCCCACCATATGATCCACTCTGCTCTGGAATTTCCCACGCTTACTTCTACCCTTCTGACTATCACAAACCAAGACCCCTTCCCTTCCTGCAGGCTCCACCCCACCCTTCTTGCCTTGCCACACTTCCTGCCTCTTTCCGTGCCAAGTGCTGTAGTTTAAAAGCCTAATTTGTTATTCATTCTTCTCTCTGAACACAACATTTTTGGCCGTTTGTATTCCAGGTAGAATCCCAAGCCTTACTTAGTACCACTACATTGTACAGCAAGAACTTGTTGATTATCCTGGTATTCTTGTGTGTGTGTGTGTGTGTGTGTGTGTGTGTGTGTGTGTGTGTGTGGCATGTGTGTGGCATGTGTGTGTGTGTAGTATGTGTGTGTGTGTGTGTGACGTGTACATATATGTGTATGCTGTGTGTGTGTGTGTGTGTGTGTGTGTACTGTGTGTGTGTGCATTCTCATGTGTGTGTGTGTACACATGTATATATATATATATATGTGCGTTTACACTTACACTGTTACAGATGTACAGCTGATTTGTTGGAGGTGACTGGCTTTGCACTGTCATCATGCTGTACAGTATATTTGTGGGTCACCTCCCCAATGATGCCACAAAGGTGGGTTTAGTTTGCTTGTATTAACTTGTAAATGAATTTATTTGAAAAATATTGGTAAATGTGATGGTAATTTATCATCAGTTGGATATTAATATATATATATATATATATATATATATATATATATATATATATATATATATTAAACAACAACAGATTATTATTTATTAATATCAGTTAAAAATTATAAGTTACCAGGCCTGACTACATAAAAGAAGTAGAATAAAGTAACAATGAGGAGTTATCAGTGCCAGTGGCACTGTCTGCTTTACATGCAGACACACTAGTATAGTACTTAGTAATTATAGTAACAATTAATCTGTAATACTAGTAGTACTGTTGGGCAGTTCAGGTGGGGTTGTTAACTCCCTTGACTTTTGCCCGGCATCGCTTAAGTCCCTTGGCTGCTTTTACTTCTGGTGCGTACGTTCTTCACAATGGAAGGCGGTGACTGTGAATTTGCAAATTTGACAGTGCCAACTTTAAAGGCATTTTTGGAGGCCCGTAGTCAGATGCGGATGCCCCAAAACGCTTTTTTTTCTCACAAACTCGCGATCTTCTGGTCAGCCAAAAACCAAAAAAAAACCCACCCTCCATCCCCTTTCCATGGTAATTTTTGCAACAACAGCAGTGGTGGCATTTGTACTGCTTCGCAATTCTAGGTTCAACTTCCATTGTTATACACCGTGTGTAGCAATGCCTACTCAAAAATCGGCCCGGAAGTGATGCTGCGACCGCTCGCAACTTCTTGCTCGAAAGATTACAAAGGGCATTCACTCATGCAAACCAGCTTCACTGAACCGCCCTTAATAATATGGTTTTAAAAAGAAGCAATGTTTTTGTAGAAAAAGTGGAATAAAATAAGTAACACCTAGGATTTATCTGTGGTGTATGTTTTGTATAACAGTATGTAATAGGATAATTTATCTGTGGTGTATGTTTTGTATAACAATTTGTAATAAGATAATTAAAAACAACAATACTTAATGTTTTTGTTTGCACACATAATGTATTTTATATAATTTGTGTGGTGTATGTATTTCTCAGGAGGAGCTGACAGACATGTTTTCAGAGTGTGTAATAAGATAATTAAAAACCCCACTTAAAGCAATGTTTTTGTTTGCACACATAATGTATTTTTATATAATTTGTGTGGTTTATGTATTTCTCAGGAGGAGCTGACAGACATGTTTTCAGAGTGTGGGCACGTGGCGGATGTGTTCATTCACCCAGAAAAAGAGCGGCCTTTTGGATATGGGTAAGCCAAAAAATTGTTGTTCAGTTCATGATCTTGGTACAGATCTACACACCTGGAAGGGTAGGGGGGGTATCAATATCATGTGAGTATTATGTTCCAGGTTTGTGTGGTAATTGAATGTGCTGAAAGCAGCACCATAGCATAGACGTGCAGTTGGATGCTGGCTTTGAGTGTAACTGTACCGTTTTGAATATGTTCCAGGTTTGCACAGTAAACCAATCCAGAGAACTCAGAACACAGAACGTTTATAGTTTATTCTACAAGGATAAAGAGAGAGTGTTGAGTGCAGTACAATAGGTGTGCAGTTTGATTCTGGCTTTGACAGTTGTGTGTAACTGTAAAGGTGTAATGTTGTGAATATCATTATCATGTTCCAAGTTTGTATGTTGTGCCAACCCAGATGGTGTGTGCTGAAGGCAGTTTACAGTAGGTCATTGGGTGTGCAGTTGGATTCTGGTTTGAGCATAGCTGTACTTCTGTGAATGTCGTGTTCCAGGTTTGTGTGATACGCCAACCCAGAGAGTGTACTGAAGGCAGTACACTAGGTGTACTTTCACTGTAACTGTACTGTTGTGAATATCGTGTCCCAGGTTTGTGTGGTATGCCAACCCAGAGGGTGTACTGAAGGCAGTACAGGAGGTGTACTTTGAGTGTAACTCTACTTTTGTGAATATTGTGTTTGAGGTTTGTACGGTACGCCAATCTGGAGAGTGTACTGCAGGCAGTACGGTAGCTGTACTTTCACTGTAACTGTACTGTTGTGAATATTGTGTTCCAGGTTTGTGCGGTATGCTAACCCAGAGAGTGTACTGAAGGCAGTACAAGAGGTGTGCGAGTGGACGCTGCGTGGCAAGCCTCTTAAGGTGGAGATTGCCTCTGAGTCCAGGGAGTCCTTGAGGCTGGTCTTGTGTGGTGAGTGCCTTTCGACAGTGGTGTTTTCATGTGTTAAAGGGGACACCAGTCTGGTGAATGCCCTTGGACAGTGCTATTTTCACGTGTTAAAGGGGACCCCAGTCTGGTGAACGCCTTTGGACAGTGTTGTTTTCATGTGTTAAATGGGACCTCAATCTGGTGAGTTCCTTTTGACGGTGCTGTTTTCATATGTTAAAGGGGACCTCAGTCTGGTGAGTGCCTTTTGACAGTGCTGTTTTCTTGTGTTAAAGGGAACACCAAACAAAGATAAATGTTTCTGTAGTTCACTAGTTATGTAAAACATGTGCTGGTATTTCCATTTGCAATTTTTATAGGGACCCCAGTCTGGTGAATGCCTTTTGACAGTGCTGTTTTCATGTGTTAAAGGGAACCCCAAGCAAAGATAAATAAATGTTTGTGTATTTCACTAGTTATCACATGGTTCAGGAGCTGTGTGAGAGTCGAGGTGGACATCCTGGACTGTCCGTCCTAACGAGCCTTCTGGTTTCCGTGGACGTAAAGATTTATTGCACCGTGCTTCGGCATTGGTCACAACTTGTCCCAAATATGTCAACTGACATCTGAGGACATAAAGCATCTCTTCATCATCTTCACTAGTTATGTAGAAACTGTGCAAGCATTTCATGTGCAGTCTTTATAGTACTGTTTTATAGAAAATGTGCAGGTATTTCCATCTGCAGTCTTTATAGTCTTGCTCTATCAGTATTTGTTTGCTACAGAAGTGCTTTTCTGCTTCAGATTTTAGCTCTTGAGGGTGCAGCCATGTTAGTTTGCTCTTTCTGTGAAAAGCAGGAGTAAGTAAGTAAGTTGGTATTTTACGCCCAGTCAGCCAGTGTGGTTATATCAGGGCGAGTGAAAAGCAGGAAAAAAGGTTGGCTCAGGACGCCCCAAAACACAGACTGCCAGACACAAATGGCGGTGCTCGTGGGTTACATTTTCACGGCTTTCAAGCATCAATTTTTAACAAGCTAGACAGGTTCCACGACAGGGAAGCCAGACAATCTGAATCATGATCAGCACCAAAGTTGTTGCTAAGACCTGGCGCATTTCAGCCAAATAATAAGAATTTGTTTGACGTTTCAGCGAAACGTCCCACCAGCCAAGGGGTGAAGAGGGACACTGCGGTCCGGTCCAGACTGAAGGAGGCTGTCCACTCCATCAACAAGGAGCTGGACCTTATTAGCGGTAATCAGCAACCCTTAAAGGCACAACCTCTCCGGTGATGTGCCTAAATAAGGCATGTTCATATGAGGAGTGGCAGGGTGGAGTTTGTCCAGAAACAGACAGGCACCTGACAGGGAAATACACAGCTGTGGACATCTGTAGAGTTGAATAGGACAGTGTATATCCCGAAACAGACAGACACCTGTCAGGGAAATACACAACTGTGGACATCTTTAACGTTGAATCGGACAGTTTATCCAGAAACAGACTGACACCTGTCAGGGAAATACGCAGCTGTGGATATCTGTAGTGATGAATAGGACAGTGTTTATCCCGAAACAGACAGACGCCTGTCATGGAAATACACAGCTGTGGACAGTTGTAGTGTTGAATAGGACAGTGTTTATCCCGAAACAGACACCTGTCAGGGAAATACACAGCTGTGGATATCTGTAGTGTTGAATAGGACAGTGTTTATCCCGAAACAGACAGACACCTGTCATGGAAATACACAGCTGTGGACAGTTGTAGTGTTGAATAGGACCATGTTTATCTCGAAACAGGCTGGCACCTGTTGGGGGAAATACACAGCTGTGGACATCTGTAACATTGCATATGACAGTTTATCCAGAAACAGACACCTGTCAGGGAAATACACAACTGTGGACATCTGTAGTGTTGAATAGGAAAGTGTTTATCCCGAAACAGACAGGCACCAGTCTGGGAAATACACAACTGTGGCAGTCTGTAGCATTGCATATAAATCATATGATAATGACGTAGTTGGATGGAGTGGCGCCACAGTCGAAATGATTTACTCAGTGGAGACTTCTGTCGAAAATGAGGACGCTCATGGTGGTGTCAGACGTTCAGTGAGCATGCTTTTCTTTGTATGGCTCTTTCTCCCCAGGATCGTCACATCGCTGACACACATGTGTAGAACAGATTTTAGCCAGCTGCTGGCACTGCTGGCACCATCCCCTGGACTGAGAAGAATAAGTTCTGCAGTCTCATTGTAGAGTCAGCTACGCAGTTGACGCTTGATCCAGGGGTTGGGGGGGGGGGGGGGGGCAGATATCTGTGTTATATTATTGAGAAGAAGAGAAGGAAGACAAGTGATGTGATTCTTATGCAGGCGATGTTCCCCTGGACAGTCGGTGGGTGGTGAAGTGTATGGAGTCCATGCCCACCCGGTATGCCGCCAAGTTGACGGGGACGCCAGTCGCCGGCACAGTCACCACCCAGGACAACCTGGTGCGGAGAGTCACAGGGTGAGTGGTGACCGTTGTCATGGATGAGTCTGGGCACAGCCTGGGGGTGGGTGGGGGGGGGGGGGGGGGGGGGCAAGCGAGCAACGACCAGATGCACCAGCCTCAAGAAAGCAGCAGCAGTGAAAAATACAACGGCAAAACAATCGCAGTTGACGCTTGTTTGTCTACCTGGTGTACTTTGCAGTTAGGCAACGGCCACTTTTAGCTCTGTTGGTTCGCGGTCCTCAAATGGTATGAAAATGTGTGTGTGTGCGCGTTTATGTGGAATAAACTTGAAGTATGCACTATGACTACGTTGGCATATCCACATATCAGTTCATTGCGTACTGTGCCAGTGCTACACACAAGCACACACACACACACATGCCCTGTCCTGACCTGCAGGACCACTTCTCCGCCATTGTGACCAGCGACAGGGAACAGACTGGGCGTCAAGGTGGGAAACCTGTGGAGAGTGAGGCGAGTGACGGACAGCCGGAGGATGAAGAGGCCACCGTGGACAGCTCGTCTGCCTCTGATAAAAAGATGTCGGCATGCTTGCCCAAAAACTTCATGCAGTTGTTGGATTTGACACTGAAAGAGGGTGAAGATGGACGTGCTGATTCACGGAGCGTAGATGGTGGAACCGAGGCTGGTTTCTTGGGAAGTAGAGTCCCTTCTCCCTGTGATGGTAGCGTAGACCAGTTTCTTGGTGATGGGCAGCGTGAAGCCCGCTCCTGCAAAGACCAGAGTTTTGAACTTGATTGTGATGGGCAGCGCAAGGACCAGTCTCCTGCAAGCCGGAATCATCAGTGCAACAAAGGCAATGCCTGCCGCCAGAGGATGAATAAAAATAGCTCTCCACAGAGTCCACAGGTCCACAGTACAAAACAAAACAGCCCCCAGATATGTCCTTCAGCCAGTGCCAGCAGTAGAGCAGCAGTTGAAAATCCAGCAGTGAGTCACGAAGGACTGGAGTTTGGACTGCAGTGTCTGGAGCCTCTCTTGAAAAACTCTGGGTCCACTCAGCCGTGGGAACTTGGCGTGGCAGGTGCGGACACTCGGAGCGTGTACTATCAAGCGCTGCTTCTGGGACTGAGGGACATGAAGAAGAAGAACCTGCTGCCGCCAGAGATTGCTCAGAAGATGCCGGACCTGCCGGGTGGTCTCCTTGGGCCCGGGGGCCCGGGGGGCTCCAAGAGCGGCATTGCCAGCCCACCGCCTGCTGAAGGGAATGCCCCCGGGGGGCCTTTCCCCGCAAAACCTCACCGGCCAAAGGCAGCTGGAAACTCTCCGAGGTTTGAGGGCCCCCCAGGCTCACCGTCGGACCTCCCTGGCTCCCCCAGCTTCGGAGGAGGGCTCAGGCACCCTGTTCAAAGGCAGCTGTTTAACGGACCGTGCAATCCCCAGCCTTCTGCAGGCCGGGGCGGCTCAGCCTCGCCAGCGTGGTGCCAAGAACCCTGCAAGGGTGCCACAGCACGGTCGCCACCCAGCAGCAGTCCGGTACTGGTTCCAGCTGGCTATGATGGTCCAATGGGCGTGCGGGAGCGACCCATGCCCCATTCCTGTCCGCTTCCCCAGCGAAGCCGTCGTTCGGACCTGTATGATGCCAGCCCTCTTGCGAGCCTTGCTCCCAGCTCCGCTCCACGCACCAGCGTTCCTCAGCCATTCCGCAATGGGCCCTCTCATCTGATGAAACAAGCCGACGGTGACTTTGCTGGTGTGGTCAGGTGGCAGTCTGAGTGTGAGGAGAAGGTAGTCTGTGAGGTAAAGATTGTGTGTAGTGTGTGTGTGTTTGTGTGCACGCATGTGTGTGTGTGTGCGCTTGTGTGTGTATGCACTGATGCTGTAAACTGGTGCATGGTTCTATGGTGTATGCAGTATGTGTGCCGGAACAGCAGTAGTTTTCTGTGGCATCGTCCATGTAACGGCTGAACGGTGTTGTAACCACTTCTGTGGACCGTCCTTCATTCAGAGATGCATACAACTCTAGCGCAATGGGTCTGCTCAGCGCTATATATAGTTTCCATTGTGAGGCGCTTGAGGCTCATTTCGAGATATGATGCACAATAGGTGTTCACATCAAATTATTACAAACTGGACATTTTGAAGTTTTGAGCCCTGCGTCTGTGAATTATTGCAATTCTTGTCATTTTGTTCATCAAACGAAATGTTGCTGTTTCTTTCATGTTATGAAGTTATGCCGGTGTTGCAGCCATAAGTCAGCAGCTTCACAGAGGAACCATCTTCTGACAGTAGCATGGGAATTGATATCATGGCCAAGCAGAGGAATGCTCAGATAAGCGAGGGGCAGTTGGACAATGCAGAGGACTCCAAGAATCACTGCGCGTGCTCGAGAGGAGTGAATTATCAGAAAGCTTCACTCAAGCCTCGTTCTAATTTGTTTCAGGACTGGCCCCAACCTAACGGACAGGCAGCAGCCTCCAGTGCAGCAGGGGCGCCGCAGGGTGTTGATGACGGGGGCTTTACGCCCTGTTGCGCTTCAACGCCCGAGAGGCCAGCCTCCTTCTCCTGTCGTGCAACAATTCCCCACCGCAAGATAGACATCTCCAGCCGTGCCTCAACTCCTACAAAGTCAACTTGCCCGCCCCATCGTGCTTCAACACCCCAGTGGACAACATCCGACTCCCACCGCACACCAATTTCCCAACAGGAGATGGCCTTCTCCAACCATGCGCCAGCTCCAAGACATTTGATTTGTCCGCCCTGTTGCGCGTCAGCTTCCCAGCAGAAGACTCTGGCGGTGGGGCGGGGGCGTGGCAACTTTCTGAAAGCACTGGTGACCAGCCAGGGAAAGCCAGCGGCAAGGAAAGGTTCTGGCAGCAGTGACGTCAGTGTGGTGATGCCTGTCCGGGGTCGTGGGCAGGCCCTTCAGCAGGTGCTGAATATGAAGAAGTGACCTTTTGGTCCTCGTCATCTGTGTCCACCCTGTCTGTTTCCAGCCTTAAGGACCCGGAGCGACGAGATGCAAGACAACTTAATTCATTAATCCATGGCGGAAATTTCATGGTCAGAACCTTCACCAACAACACGTTTTCTTCACTCTTCCAAATTGCGATCCACTCGCTCAAACAGCTGCCTCCAATTCACTCCCAAACATGCCTCCATTTAATCCCAGACTCATCATCCCCGGTGTGCCCCCATTGAAGTTTCTCCCTTTTAAAGCGTGGAGCGGGTCAGAATATAGCCTTGCATGCTTCTCAAACCAGTAGCCTGGAATTCCACCTTTCTGATTTTTGCCTTAGGGCTCCCTGGTGTGCAAAGTCCTATTGAAATTCACTTTTCGTGAATCCTCTTCAAAATATTTTTGGTTACGTGTGCATGTGACAGTGGCATGGGACAGCGGTCTCCTGGAGTGGATGTTGCTTCCCCCCCCCCCCATCTGTTGTTATTGCCCTGTTGTGAGCAGCATGCACAGCGGGTGATGTGTTGAATGCCGGAAGAATCTCACTGTGCCAAATGTTTGGCCAGCTGCTGTTGTTTTGCTGTTACACTTGTTGATGGGAGCTAACTGTAAATAGTAAGTAAACACGGTGCTTAACGTCCACAGAATCCACAAGGCTTATTAAGGACGGGATGCTGACTGTTTTATTTTGTGTGTACAAATCTGGATTACCTCAGACGGCAGCTTGGTGTGCCACAAAGCATGAGAAAGTAAAACGTATTTTTGTATGTTCTAGTGGTGGATGATGTTTATGTCAAGTGTGTGTGATAGATGTGTGTGCACATGTAGGCTTGTGTGTGATCTAAGGCATCCTGTTTAAAATACACCAGGAAATAACGCTTTACATGCATGTAGGCATGAACACACACACACACACAGAGTCACACACACACAGGGACACACACACACACACACACACACACACACACACACACACACACTCTTTTCCCCCTCCCATGTCACTGTTTCGTCAGACAAACACTTTTACATGTTTAAACAACCCCCACTCCATCCTTTTTTTGATAGTGTGATATTCACACACACAATGCTCTGTTTTGTTGGTAAATACCGGTGCAGATGAACATGGAAGTTTCTGCGAGTTAAAAAGGGGATGACGGGGGGGACCCTCTGCTGTTGTTCAGATGTACATTGGACATGCCACTCTGGTTTACTGAATCTGAGTAACTCCTGAAGCCTGCATGTGCCTGGTGAACATAGACATGCAACATAATTTCTTAAGGCTTATAATAATAATAATAGTTCTTGCAAAGTGCCATTCTCTAACACGAGTTAAACTCATTGCGCTGTACAAACAACTAGACAAAAAATACATTTACAATATACATACATTTCAACAAACAGAACCTTAAGTGTAGTATTCATTGACAAAAAACACATTTACAATATGCATATATTTCAACAAACAGAACCTTAAGTGTAGTATTCATAAACATAATCACCTAGCTAACGATGACTATTTATACGTCCATAATTTATATACATACCCACCCAAACCTCTCACCCTGATATAAACGCACTGGTTGACTGGACGTAAAACACCAAGTTACTTACCACCCAAACCTACACAAGGAAATGTGCACACACCAATCAGTCTCCCATCACCCACTCAAGTAAACATTGCAATTAGTGAATTACCAATACTCAAAAACTCTCATTGAGTCTCTTTCTCTCCCCCTCCCCCCCCCCATCCTAGCTTAGGGACATGTATGTTTTATATATATATATATGTATAAAGTACGTTAATCCGAGAAATATTTGGCTTGTTATCCTTTTCTTTTGAACTAAATTTGCATCAAGGTTTTGGACCATGTCGTTCTGTTCTCAGTACCTTTTGCTGCTGGACTCAGGTTGGTGAATCTTGAAGGTGTACTCTTTGACTTATTCTGTCGTTTTGATTGATGATGCAAGTGTCCTCAGTCCTCTTGTTGTTTCGTAAATGGCAGCTGCATCCTTGATGCCTTTTGATCATATGAGTTAATAACTACGTAGGGGTTCTTTTGAAAATAATTGACTTTAACTTTAAGACCCTTTTAGGTAGGGGTTCTTTTGAAAATAATTGACTTTAAGACCCTTTACGTAGGGGTTCTTTTGAAAATAATTGACTTTAAGACCCTTTACGTAGGGGTTCTTTTGAAAATAATTGACTTTAAGACCCTTTACGTAGGGGTTCTTTTGAAAATAATTGACTTTAAGACCCTTTACGTAGGGGTTCTTTTGAAAATAATTGACTTTAAGACCCTTTACGTAGGGGTTCTTTTAAAAATAATTGACTTTAAGTTTAAGACCCGTGTGTGGAATTAGGAAGATTATAGAAAGTGCAAACAAACAGAAAAACAAATGCCACGGAAGTAGGCTTGTCACTGCATTATGATATGCATAGCCTCTGTGTTTTCTCCCTTTTTATGGGGTTGTATGCTTGTAACTTTCCTGTTTTGATTTTTGCCAACTTCATTGTTAATTTTTCTTTTTTCTCATGTCATTTTAAGTTTTCCTCACATAGCTATAGTAAACTTCTTTTTCAGCAAGCCAAGCTTCAAAATATCATTAATTCTAATGATATTAATTCTTTGTCACAGTTGTCCACTTGATGTTTCATACTTTTTAATAGCAGCACCTGTCTCCATTCGTTCATTGGGTAGGCATTGAATTATGAACCATCAAAAGAATCATACCACCAGTTATACATAGTTCCTGAAAACAGCATTCTGTCCTTTGTTAATGATCATTCCTCATAAAAATATCATTCCATCATTAGACGTCTGTTCAAAACAGTGAGAGTTTTGTTGCATGTCAAAAGGCTGACTGATGAAGCTTCAATCTTCCATCCATGGCAGAATCTTGCCAGACAGATTTGTGCTTTATGCTTAGCTTTGTGTGTTGACATTATACAGCCTACACAGCACAGCTTCTGAGCAAATCTGTGTCGCTAGCTAAAAGTAACGGAGATCATACAAAAAAAAGAAGAAGATTATGTCTGTGTGCAAATCTATGTCGCTAGCTAAAAGTAACTGAGATCATACAAAAAAAGAAGAAGATTATGTCTGTGTGCAAATCTATGTCGCTAGCTAAAAGTAACTGAGATCATACAAAAAAAGAAGAAGATTATGTCTGTGTGCAAATCTATGTCGCTAGCTAAAAGTAACTGAGATCATTCCAAAAAAAAAGAAGATTCTGTCTGTGTGCAAATCTATGTCGCTAGCTAAAAGTAACTGAGATCATTCAAAAAAAGAAGAAGATTATGTCTGTGTGCAAATCTGTGTCACTAGCTAAAAGTAATTGAGATCATTCAAAAAAAGAAGATTATGTCTGTGTGTAAATCTGTGTCACTAGCTAAAAGTAACTGAGATCATACAAAAAAAGAAGATTATGTCCCTTTCTGGGAACAGGCTGTTGAATGCACCTGGCAGGACTGGTTTTTCAAGTAACACGTTTGGAAAGATTCTGTTTTTGGCTTGTAAATGAATGTAACATGTGATCCTTAGATGTGACATGGTGCATGTGCCTTAGATATGCAGTGCATGTGCGACCTAGTGTTGTGCAAGGACTCTGAGGTGTTGCACTGTGATTACACTCACTACCTGTTGAAGAAGGCAGCATTCTCTGCTGCAGCAAACTCTTTCCTTTGACTGTCTGGATCCTCAGGCATCAAAGGTCTTTGTTGCATTGGGAATCAGTATTTTGTCAGATATGCTCCATCCGCCCAGACAGCATAATGTAAAAAAAGTTTGACTTTGTTTATCATACTCACAGTGAAAATGTGTGGGCAGAAAGATGAAATAAATGACTTGACCAAGAGGAAGTTGGTCTCTGAATTTAACCCAGTGACTGTTGACAGATTCAGGAAACCGCCTTCAACCGCTGGAATGTAAGTAAAAAATAACTTCTGAATCATTGACTGTATTAGACTGTTAGTATATACAGCCTTAGCCACACATATTTTTATGTTTGTTAATGTTATAGCACTGGCATTTGCCATTATGCATTTATAAATATAATGTTTTCTAATTTTGTATTGTGTCTATCCGTTCCTTTTTTAATATTTTTCTTTAATCTGGTATTGATAAATTAGAATGGTCGACAATACCAGCATGTCCTAATCTTATGCGTTCTTAACAGGGGTAGTGTTGAAGGGACTAACTTCAAAAATTTGTGCTCGATGTTTGTGTATGTATGTTTTATGTTTGCGAAGTGACTAGTTTTGTGGATTGACTTGACAAAGGGTTTATGTACGTGAGAAGAGTTTTGAAATGTGCGTTAGTTTGTTTATGACCTGAGTTTGACTGTCCTGAAGTGACCCTGTGTGGCTGACATGACATTAAAATCCAAATGCTAACTAACTGACTAACTTGTTTTTTTTGAAAGCCAGCAAAAGTTTACAGGCAAATTCTCCATGCGACATGTCAACCAGTTTTTAACAGGACGTATCTCACTGAGCTAATAAACTTCGGGTGAACCACAGGCTTTAACTGAGGAACACAGACAAACAACAAGCTTGATTGTTTGCCTGTGAGAAAATGAAGGAAATTGTGAATTACATACTTTGATGTTCTCCCCTTTTTGTGTAATTGTACTGTCATATTTTGTTTGTTAAGATTATGTGCCAAACACTTGAGAAAGGCAGCATTTGGTCTGTGTATGATTTTGTCGACATCATCTTTGTGTTTATTCATCAACTGCTTCATACAATAATAATAAGAATAATATAGAGGATTTCTAGAACGCCCATCTACTCCACATGATGCACCCCTGCATCCCCACCCCCACAAACATAAGACTCTCTGTGAAAAAGTTTAGAAAAAGACAGTTTAGAAATAGTCATTGAACAGGTGTGTCTTAACAATCATAGCCAGTGTTCCAGTGACTGCTTTCAGAGTCCAGTAGATCGAGGGGTTTGACCCTCAAGGCAGCAGATCCTTTACGGATCTTGTGCGAGTTTCGTCATATGCAATGAAATGGACACGCTGAAAAAGTACGGGTAAAGTTGTGTGTGTTGATGCATGTTGTTCGCAATACACGTAGCTCGAATTGCATTTGCCAGAATGTACAAATTTTGTTTGCGTTTTAGTCACATGACAGGTTTGTTTTAATATTCATTGTTTCATTTTTTTTCCTTCTCTTTCTCTGTGTTCTGTCATGGTTGACTCACCCAGATATAACCATACTGGTTGACCGGGCGTGAAACAAGTAATTTACTTACTGTCATGGTTGACTGGGCCTTAGCGATCAAGTTACCAGTACTTACCCAGCAGCCAAAGTGGCGTGGATCACATCCAAGGTGGGGCACGGGTGATTGCAGAAGTTGTGCATTGTGGGATAAAATTAAATTAAAAAAAATCCAGATCATATTTGATAAACACGTTTGTCATTGGGTTGTATTTGAATGTGGTTGATTGGGCTCAAAGCACCAACTAATTGATTGGGCTAAATTTTACAGTATGATTCGTATGAAAGTTTTGTTCAGAGCACAAGATGTGAAAGTCAAAATTTGAGGTGACCCTTTTGCTTTACGTCCACAGAAGCGAGGTGGCTTATTAGGGGGGGGGGGGGGGGGGGGGGGGGGGCTCAACTGCGGATACTGCCTGAAAAAGACCAGAGACCATGGACTGCTGCCAGAACAATGGAAGATGGAAGTGTTAAGGCGGTGTCCCCTCGCCATTGCGCAGTGATTAGTGCACCACGCAATTGCTGTTTCAACAATTGCTGTGCTGGGCTGAGTCACAAAGACAATGTCCGTTGCACTGCTGTTGAGGGACAACTTAAAGCGAAAGAAGTCCAACTTTCACAGCCCAGCTCCACCTCCCTGCTCATGATCTCTTCTGGGCTAACTTGAGGGTCCAGCTCCACCTTCCTCCTCTTTAAAAGTTGAGGTCCATCTGCAGAACTTATACACGTAGAGCTCCTATAAATAGTAATTTTTGTTTTTGACATGTTTACTCTTGTTTGTGCATGGATTCATATGATTGATTTGAGAAAGGGTTTATACATAATTAGGAGAGTTCATAAAAATGTGCATTGACTTTTGATTGTCCTGAGGTGCCCTTGTGTTTGACAGGATGTTAAAATCTACTTACTGAACCATCACAACCTCTAAATCTGTCATCCCACCACAGAACAGAACAGTTACAGTGGTGGGACCATAAGCTGCAGAAGGTGAAATTCTGTGGTGACCCTCTGCAGCTGTTGTGTGGTGGGGTAGCAGATGTAGAGGTTGTGTGGTGTGATGACAGATGTAGAGGTTGTGATGGCTGTGTTGTGTGGTGGGATAGCAGATGTAGAGGTTGTGATGGCTGTGTTGTGTGGTGGGATGGTTGTAATAGCTGTTGTGTGGTGGGATGACAGATGTAGAGGTTGTGATGGCTGTGTTGTGTGGTGGGATAGCAGCTGTAGAGGTTGTGATGACTGTGTTGTGTGGTGTGATGACAGATGTAGAGGTTGTAATGACTCTGTTGTGTGGTGGGATAGCAGATGTAGAGGTTGTATGCTGTGTTGTGTGGTGGGATAGCAGTGTAAGTAGCTGTTGTGTGGTGTGATGACAGATGTAGAGGTTGTATGGCTTGTTGTGTGGTGGGATAGCAGATGTAGAGGTTGTAATGACTGTGTTGTGTGGTGGGATGGTTGTAATAGCTGTTGTGTGGTGGGATGACAGATGTAGAGGTTGTGATGGCTCTGTTGTGTGGTGGGATAGCAGATGTAGAGGTTGTTGTGTGGTGGGATGGTTGTAATGGCTGTTGTGTGGTGGGATGACAGATGTAGGGTTGTAATGGCTGTGTAGTGGGATAGCAGATGTAGAGGTTGTGATGATGTGTTGTGTGGTGGATGGTTGTATGTGTGTGTGGGGATGACAGATGTAGGGTTGTAATGGCTGTGTAGTGGGATGACAGATGTAGGGTTGTAATGGCTGTTGTGTGAGTTGGTTTTTGATGACAGATGTAGGGTTGTAATGGCTTGTTGTGTGTGGGATGACAGATGTAGAGGTTGTAATGGCTTGTTGTGTGTGGGATGACAGATGTGGGTTGTAATGGCTGTTGTGGTGGGATGACAGATGTAGGGTTGTAATGGCTGTTGTGTGGTGGGATGACAGATGTAGGGTTGTTGTGTGGTGGGATGGTTGTAATGGCTGTTGTGTGGTGGGATGACAGATGTAGGGTTGTAATGGCTGTTGTGTTGTGGAATGACATGTAGAGGTTGTAATGGCTGTTGTGTGGTGGGATGACAGATGTAGGGTTGTAATGGCTGTGTAGTGGGATGACAGATGTAGGGTTGTAATGGCTGTGTAGTGGGATGACAGATGTAGGGTTGTAATGGCTGTGTAGTGGGATGACAGATGTAGGGTTGTAATGGCTGTTGTGTGGGATGACAGATGTAGGGTTGTAATGGCTGTTGTGTGTGGATGACAGATGTAGGGTTGTAATGGCTGTGTAGTGGGATGACAGATGTAGGGTTGTAATGGCTGTGTGTGGGATGACAGATGTAGGGTTGTAATGGCTGTTGTGTGGTGGGATGACAGATGTAGGGTTGTAATGGCTGTTGTGTGGTGGATGACAGATGTAGGGTTGTAATGGCTGTTGTGTGGTGTGATGACAGATGTAGAGGTTGTAATGGCTGTTGTGTGGTGTGATGACAGATGTAGGGGTTGTAATGGCTGTGTAGTGGGATGACAGATGTAGGGTTGTAATGGCTGTGTAGTGGGATGACAGATGTAGAGGTTGTAATGGCTGTTGTGTGGTGTGATGACAGATGTAGGGTTGTAATAGCTGTTGTGTTGTGGAATGACAGATGTAGGGGTTGTAATGGCTCTGTTGTGTTGTGGAATGACAGATGTAGGGGTTGTAATGGCTCTGTTGTGTGGTGGGATCACAGATGTAGAAGTTGAAACCCCTTCTGCTGAAAATCCATGCTGACCACTCGTTTCTCTGCTAAAACCTAAACCTTACTGTTTTCACTAGATTTTTGTTGGCTGGTGACTGTTTTTGTTGGTGGTGTGTGTCCGTGAGTGTGAGGCAGATTTTTGATTCTGATTAGGCTACTCGTGTTTCCCCCCTGATATGACCCTTTGCGGTACACTGGGTATTGAAGAAGTTAATCAGGAAGTTGGAACAAAATGGTGTCCCTTCCTCCCACCCTAAACTGTTACTCAATTTTTTTTTTTTGATCCTTGATCTTCAGCACCCAGTGTATTACTGCAAAGGGTCATATCGGAGTGGAACAGAAGTTGCCTGATGATGAGGAAACTTTTCTGATCATGAGGAAAATGGTAGATGAGGATGAGGATGTTCATCCATTTTTGATGAGGAAGCTGCAGTGTTAATAATGAATGGCTTCCCTTCCTGCTGTTGCAGTGTTACAGTAGTTTTGAATTTGCTGTTGATCTGAAAGCTTGAATTTGAAATATTATAATGGTTTTGTATCGTTTTCCATTGCTTCGTTTCATTGTTGGTAATATGTGTTTTATGACATGCGAGAAAGAGACCCATCTTCCCTTTTGCAAATGGACATTCATTATTATACTAACATACAACAGTCCCACAAACCACACACGAGAAAGAAGTAACCTTTGACACCACTCTTTATTGTCCACACTCTGCACACACATAATTATTAGTTAGCATTCAGTGGCCCCCCCACCTCTGACATTCAGTTACAGCATGGATTGCAGACATCCAGGCTTTAACAAAACGTAAACATTATATATAATATATAATACACACAGCAAAGGACAAGTCCTCCTTTAAACGACTGAAATCTGTTTTACTCCTTTGCATGTTCTTCTTTTAACGGCAAAGTTGAATTAGCCCCATCGCTGCCCCAGCATGTAAACTTTCTGGGCTGAAAAATGCACACACTGACACATGCTTGCAAACAGGATATTTTAGTCCTATAACAAATCTACTTTTAGCCCTGTGCATTTTGATAGAAATTCTTTCACATGCGAAAGCAAGAGAAAAAACAAAGAAAAAAAGGCTTAAGATTTCAAACAGCATGCTTTTGTTGGTTGTTTTCAAGTGACATTGTTGCAGTGAAAGGGTTGATTAGGAGGAAGTAATGTTGGTAGGCCCGGCCACTTTGTCTTGAAGGGGTATCACTGTAAAGCATGCATATGAAACATTGAAGTGACTGCCTGAGATACAATGACCAGCAGAATACTTGACCATGTATGCCAACTAGCTTTTGCAGATGTGTACAACACTTCTCTTTCCAACGACGCACGCGTACAATCCCACCACCTCAAAACGCAGCTGATACGGAAGCAGTGACAGTGTTCCGTCGCTGTCGCCACTATTCTCTTTGGGTTACAGCCAAAATAAGATCTGGAATACAATCTTGGTTTCGGTGGAGAATCAGAAAAAGAGCTGAGCTGGTGCCCTCCCTCCCTGTGCAGCTAGGGTCTCAGTTCCTGGGGGTTGGAACTGTGCTTCAACTTTCACCCACTCCAGTCCCAGATCAATTCCAGTAAAAAAAGTCTAAGTGATTTTCTCTTGCTATGGTCCCCAGACTTGCTGCTAATCAGTGACAACGGGGTATAATCACAGGGTACCAAGACAGTTGCCTAGATGTAAGTGTGGGCAGGGGTGGGGTGGGAAGAGTTTAACTCATTCAAGACGCCACAAAATGACGCTCTCGGCTCCTGTAGATGCACTGTTTTTACCCGTTTAAAAAAATCCTAGTTAATAAACTACTAGGAATAATACAATAAACAAATACATTTTTAGAAAGCTTCGGATGTGTACTTGTTAGATAAATAATCCGTAGAGTCATCACATACCTTTCTCTGTCACAATAGCAAAGCAGGAACTATCCAAACACAGTATAAAAAAAAAAGTTTTATTCTACTGGTTGCTTGGATCCCAAAGCTGATAATGAAGATGTCATTATTGCTGTCACTCGAGTCCGTCTTGAGATCTATTGGCACAAACTCCTTGCCAGAATCAACAATGTTCTCTTCAGAACCACTGTCAGAAAAATCTTCTAGATCCAAGCCCTCATACAGTACTAATTTGACAGCTTCCCATGTCGAGTAATGCATGTTCATTCTGCATGCCGCCATTGTGAAACGGACAACTTTCATCAGTTTGACACACGTTACAAATGCCAAACAGACAAAGGAACACTCGACTGGACTAAGGGGGATTACCAAAAGTGTCCGAAATTGATGCAGTTACTGTAATATAATTGCCTCCAATCAATGCAAAAGTCGCTCAGACCGTTAAAAAATCTTTAATTCTTACTGCGACCAAAGATGCGGATCATCGCCAAGTGTACTGCTGAGCCCTGCATGCTAAGATGCGGAAAGCCTTGAAAGAGTTAATGTAAGTATGTGCATGCCAAGTTGAACTGATGGTAGTGTTAATAATGACAAAGTTTGTGTACCTATTGTCTGCGAAACATTTTTGAGTAGAAATATTTATTTTTAATTAAAAAAAGGATGGGGGGGGGGGGGGGGGGCAGCATCCCATTTTTTTAGCTGAATATGTAGTCTTGGAATATCATAAAATAGAACCAGCATATCACACACACACACACACACACACAAGATGAACAGAGGCTAGCCCAATATATTCCCCTCCCTCCTTTGGTTATTAAGGGAGGGAAAAGAAAACCATAGACATCTGCTAAAACAACAACAAAAATCCCACACCTGATCACAACAAGTGAAGTCTGCGCTGGTGGGAGTGCAATGAGTTCAGATCCACAATAAACGCCCTGACTCAGTAACACAAAGTCGGAAGAAAAACTTGTACAAGTTGTAAAGAAGCATCTTCATAGAGCTGCCAGGTCAACAGTAATGCAAATATCACAATTTGGCTAGCAGCTCAATACTGTTGTACGAGTTTCAAAGGTCTGTAAACCACCATCAAGTTGTTCTCTCGCACATACACTGCATGTATGCATGTACACACATTTTCCCTTCCATGACACACACACATACACATGCGCACACATACACTGCATGTATGCATGTACACACATTTTCCCTTCCATGACACACACACATACACACATGCGCACACATACACTGCATGTATGCATGTACACACATTTTCCCTTCCATGACACACACATACATACACTGCATGTATGCATGTACACACATTTTCCCTTCCATGACACACACACACATACACTGCAACACATACACTGCATGTATGCATGTACACACATTTTCCCTTCCATGACACACACACATACACATGCCACACATACACTGCATGTATGCATGTACACACATTTTCCCTTCCATGACACACACACATACACAATGCGCACACATACACTGCATGTATGCATGTACACACATTTTCCCTTCCATGACACACACACATACACACATGCGCACACATACATACACTGTGTGTTCTTTCTGTCAAAATCAAATCCAGATATCTCCCAAACCATGTAAGAAGGCTAGAAAAAAAGAGAAAAAGGCACACTTCCAATTTTGTGACTGTGCTCATCTGTTGACTCGTAATTCATAAGGTCGAGTGTCAGCATCTTAATTTTGCACTCACGAGTCAACAGAATCAAAAAGTTGCATGCTACATACTTATTCACAATGGGTTAAAATGATCAAGCCAAAATAAAAATATGTTATTACCATGTTTGACCTCTGGCAAAGTGAGTACACGTCACAAGCAAATGCGTGTCTGTAACTGTACAAACTGATGAAAAAAAGTGGGAGCAAAGGAGTCTTCAATTGTTGGTCACCTCACACACGCATATGCATGCATGCATGCATGCACACACACACACACACACACACACACACAATTATTGATGTATAAAACAAATAGCAAAGTAAACATATACCAAGGTAATGCCCTTACGTGTGTGAGTTACCCAATTAATTCCTCAAAATTCAAATCTGTCATTTCTCTGTAAAGCTACATAGGAAAATGTCCTTCCAACCTCCCAAAAGTTGCACGCATGATTGTCATAAAAAAAGAAGAATATATAGTACGGAAAAGCCCTTACATGCGTGAATTACCCAATTAATTCCTCAAAATTTGCGTCTATTTGTCATTTTGTTTGTAAAGCCACAAAAAGGAAAATGGGCCCCCGACCCCACAAAAGTTGCACAAATGGTTGTTCATGTTTAAAAACAGAAGTAAATATCTATACCTGGGTAATGCCCTTACATGTGTGAGTGAACCCATTAATTCCACAACATTCAAAATTCGCATCTATTTGTCGTTTGTCTCTAAGGCCACAAAGTAAAATGTCCCTCTGATCCAGCAAAAGTTGCACACACGATTATTCATGTTTAAAATCAGAAATAAATCCATACCTCATTACTGGCTAATGCCCTTACACGTGTGAGTTAACTGATTAATTCCACAACATTCAGATTTGTCATTTCTCTGTAGGACAAAGGAAAATGCCCCCCCCCCCTCCACACACACACAAGTTGTATACACAATTGTTCGTATTTAAAATCAGAAGTAAATACAAACCCACACAATGCCCTTACGTGTGTAGTTACTGGATTAATTGTTCAACATTTAAAATTCACATCTATTTTGTCAACCTTCCACAAACCCATGAAGGAAAAATGCCCAGAACAACAGCAATATAACAAACAAACCACAAGAACAAGTCATTGCATAGATAATTCACACAACCACCTCAGAAACAGACTGTTGACAAAAACGTTGATTGATTTTTTGCAGCAGACTTTGGTTGTCTGGACCCATCACTTGGCCGCAGTTAGGGAGTCGGCCAACTGACCACCATATTTTTTTGTCATCTCGTATGCCAGGAAGAGGGCGCCAGTGGCAGGGAACGTCCTGACAACGGTTGGTCCCAGTCCTTTGTACAACGCTCGAATTCCTGCATACCATGCAATGCAAACCTGTTTAATTTCCCACTCAGAAACTTTGGGGGAAATGCTAAAAGCATGATTCTCAGAAAAAAATGCCACTCTCTTAAGCCTGTTCTTAATTGGGCGAACATTTGTTTGTGAACATAGTCGGGAGTATTTGGTGAATATAGCTGGTTCTTAATTGGGTGGACTTTTGCTTTCGAATATAGTTCAGGATATTCGTCCAACTGCGACAAAGCTATATTCGGGGTCCAAAACACTTCGCTCAACATGTTCTGGGAATGTTCGTCCATTTCTACAAACCTTGCCTCTGACTGGCTGAGAGCGGAGAGCTCTCCTGTGGACGAGGAAGAAAGAAAAAAATGGATGACGGTATCGCTAGGTACTTCACTCGCTTCAGAGGGAATTTGTTTATTTGTTGTCTTGTAGGAGGCGCAGCCTTGTCTCTGGGACCCAGAATGATATAGTAGTTAGTTGAATTACCCTGTGAGGGATGATTAAAGTATACTGACTTGCAACTTGACTTTAGCCTACATTTTGGATCATGCTGTCTGCTGCAAGTTCAGGCCGAAACTTGCATCTCATTACAAGCCAGTTAAGAATGAAGTATAGTTTGTCAAACTGTCTGAACCATGTTCGGTGAACTATGCACTCAATTAAAAAACAAAGTAAAATTTGACGAATACTCCGAAGCAAATGTTCGCCCAATTAAGAACGGGCTTTACATAATCAGACACTTTGTGGCAAATGCCAGAAAAATTCTCCTCTCAGAAAAAGAAGAAAAACAAGAAGTGGTTTTATTAAAACTGAATTTCAGCACTTCTTTCTATAAGGTAAAGCAATTAAAGCCCACAATGGAGGTAATGAGTGGATGAAGCAATCCTACCCCCCCCCACCCCCCCTACCACAAGTAGGACACCGAGTTCAAACTGTTAAAAAGAGTCAAGATTACTAAAGAAATGAAGTGCATATTGCAATGACAAATAAAAATACTGTTGTCCTCAGTAATCCCCCCCCCCCCCACCAACAAGAAGAAGCAAACTGAAAAGAAACCCCAAACCAACAACGAAAAACAGAACAAACAAACAGAACAAAGACGATAAGTAAAAGAAGACCTTGATTCCAACCTGACCTTCATTTTTGAAGATTTGAGTGATAGTTGCGAGAAATGTGGGGGCCGCCTTTCCGTCCACGGCCTGCACCTGTATACGAGACTTGCAGACGTCAGCGGGGAAAATGGCCACCCACAAGGCCACGCCACCCACCCCGCCACATATCACTGTCCTCAGGGCACCTGAAACAGACAACAACAACAAAAATGACCAGGGCTGAAACAGCATGAAGATGTTCAAAGGCCCCTGAAACAGCATAAAGATGTTCAAAAGGCCCCTGAAACAGCATAAAGATGTTCAAAAGGCCCTGAAACAGCATAAAGATGTTCAAAAGGCCCCTGAAACAGCATAAAGATGTTCAAAAGGCCCCTGAAACAGCATAAAGATGTTCAAAAGGCCCCTGAAACAGCATAAAGATGTTCAAAAGGCCCCTGAAACAGCATAAAGATGTTCAAAAGGTCCCTGAAACAGCATAAAGATGTTCAAAAGGCCCCTGAAACAGCATAAAGATGTAAGTTCTCTCACCAAACGTGTCTGTGTTTACATGTGGGGTGACAAAGGTTTGGGCATCGGCTGCAGGTTGTAATTGTCTTGTTGGAGTACAAGGCTCACTGCCCCTCCTCCTGCCCCTAGCCTAAATGCGAAAAAAGCAAGTCAGGTGCCCACCTATTTCATCCTTCTTTTTGCCTGGTGGGGTGAGAAGGGCCCTGCTAATCTCGTAGCCCCCAAAGAAGAAGAAGTATCCCGGCATCTCCCGCATGAAGGTACTGGTCAGGCCTTTGTACAAGCCTCGGATTCCCTCGCTGCGCAGAATCTCCCTGGTGAGACCAAATGGACCGCTGCAACAGAAATAAAGTTGTTTCTGTGAATAATTCACATGTTCGGTACCTCACTGTTATCATTACGGACTGCTTTTTTGTGTAGCGCTATTCTCTACTGTCGAGTTGGCTCACTAAACTACTAGCAAGTCTCACAACAACAACAACGACAACACTCTTCCCTCTCTCCTACCCCCAGGGATCTCGACTCCCGCCGATCCATCTCCAGAAACAACTCATTGATGAACAAGTCTTACAACAACAACACGCCTCCTGGAACCTCAATTTTCTTGGGTACCTCTCTGGTGACAACCTGGCCTGGCCTCAAACAAGTCTAACACCCCCCCCCCAACCCCCCCCCCCCCCCAAGGATCTAAGTTCCCACCAGTGTCTCCTGGAGACAGTTCTTGCCAGTACCTCTCCAGAGAAAACAGCATTGAACAAGCCTGACAGCAACACCCCCCACTCCACATTTTGAGTCACTCCATACCCCCTTCACCATTTTAAGCCTGAGAGAAAAATTTAATGATGCTCACATTTTGAGTCACTCCATACCTCCTTCACCATTTTAAGGCTGAGAACAAGTGTGCTCACATTTTGAGTCACTCAGTCCATCCCCCTCACCAACTAAGCCAGACAGCAGATGATGCTCACATTTTGAGTCCCATCCTCCCTCACCAAAACTGACAGCAAGTGATGCTCACATTTTGAGTCCTCAAAAACCACAGGACAGCAAGTGATGCTCACATTTTGAGTCCTCCATACCCCTCACGACAGCAGAAGATGTCACATTTTGAGTCCTCAAAAAGCCTAATTGTGACAGCAAGTGATGCTCACATTTTGAGTCGCTCCAAAAGCCTGACACTGTGACAGCAAGTATGCTACATTTTGAGTCACTCCAAAAGCCTGACTATTGTGACAGCAGGGGGGTAGATGCTCACATTTTGAGTCGCTCAAAAAGCCTGACACTGTGACAGCAAGATGCTCACATTTTGAGTGCTCAATGCATTTGCGCAGTCTCACCCCAAAAGCCTGTTAAACCACTGACAGCAAGTGATGTTCACATTTTGAGTCACTCAAAAAGCCTGACACTGTGACAGCAAGTGATGCTCACATTTTGAGTCACCCCAAAAGCCTGACACTGTGACAGCAAAAGATGCTCACATTTTGAGTCACTCAAAAAGCCTGACATTGTGACAGCAGGAGATGCTCACATTTTGAGTTGCTCAAAAAGCCTGACACTGTGACAGCAAGAGATGCTCACATTTTGAGTCGCTCAAAAGTCTGACACTCACAGCAAGAGATGCTCACATTTTGAGTTGCTCCATGCCTCCCTCACCAGTTAAACGACAGCAAGTGATGTTCACATTTTGAGTCGCTCAAAAAGTCTGACACTGTGACAGCAAGAGATGCTCACATTTTGAGTGCCCAAAAAGCCTGACACTGTGACAGCAAGATGCTCACATTTTGAGTCACTCAAAAAGCCTGACATGTGACAGCAAGAGATGCTCACATTTTGAGTCGCTCAAAAAGCCTGACACTGTGACAGCAAGAGATGCTCACATTTTGAGTCGCTCAAAAAGCCTGACACTGACAGCAAGAGATGCTCACATTTTGAGTCGCTCAAAAAGTCTGACACTGGACAGCAAGAGATGCTCACATTTTGAGTGCTCAAAAAGTCAGACAGCAAGAGATGCTGACATTTTGAGTCGCTCAAAAAGCCTGACACTGTGACAGCAAGAGATGCTGACATTTTGAGTCGCTCAAAAAGTCAGACAGCAAGAGATGCTGACATTTTGAGTCGCTCAAAAAGCCTGACTGTAACAGCAAGAGATGCTGACATTTTGAGTTGCTCAAAAAACCCGGCAGCAAGAGATGCTGACATTTTGAGTCGCTCAAAAAGTCAGCAAGAGATGCTGACATTTTGAGTCGCTCAAAAAGCCTGACACTGTGACAGCAAGAGATGCTGACATTTTGAGTCGCTCAAAAAACCCGGCAGCAAGAGATGCTCACATTTTGAGTCGCTCCATGCCCCCTTCCAGCTGCCCCTTGGTGGCCATTTCCCGCATGGCCTGCAGGCGACACTTGATCAGCTCCGTCGGACACAGCGTCAGTGAGGAGAAGAAGGCGGCCATGCCTCCGGACACTGCGTTCTTGAACGGGTTCAGCTCCTCCACCGACTTGGTGGCTGTCAGTCAGGACATAAGTTAGTTAGTAACTGGTTTTTAGCATCCTGTCAACCGCACAGGGTCACCTCAGGACAATCAAACTCTGTCATCAGTAAGTAACTTGGTGTTTTAAAGCAACTTGATGTTTTACGCCCAGTTAACTGGTATGGTTATATCAGGGCATCATAAGCAAATGCATATTTCAAAACTCTTCTTATATATGATTCCAAAAGCATAGAAGGTTCAAAAGAACACTTTATTAGGGCAAAACACAAATAAACAGCATTCTTTAACCTTTCAGAGGAGACAGAGGCAAAGAAACAGGGACATGAAGTGATAAACGCTGATGTTATCTAAGCCCAGTAAGTAAGTAAATTGGTGTCTTACACCCTGGCAACCAGTGTGGTTATATCAGGGTGAATCTAAGCCCAGCCTCTATGAACATAACACGAAGTGGCAACATACAAACACAACTATGCGACTTTGTAAATCAACAATGACTAACCGTTTACCTGTAGCAAAAGCGACCACTTTCTGACACATGCCGTAAAAGCAGAACAGAACAGCATTCTCCGACACATTGGCAGCAAGTGACGGCACCGTTCCAGCATACAGTCCTCGAGCGATGCCGTCCTGACGGAACGTCTTGACAAAGCAGTCCAGGGCATTGCGATACATGGTTGGAAATGTCTGCAGTTTGACCTTGACTGTGTCCAGGGGTTGCCCAACGTACACCGTCACAATGCCACCTGAAGTCAGCCGACGACCAACACTTCCCAGTTAGCTTTAAACACCAGTGTGCTACGCTATATGAATGCAAGACATCCACCAAAGAAGCCATCCCTCTCAAAACATGATCTGTTCAACTGATAAAACTAAAAGAGGTGAAAATAAAGATTTCAAATTTAAGACTGTGTTTTAAAGTGATGCACTGATTTAAATTTGTATTCAATTTTTAATCCGAATTTCAACCATCATAAGTAATGATTCATGGGACTTGCCAGTAAGTAAGTAAACATGGTGCTTAATGTCCACAGAAACCATAAGGGGGGAGAAGGAGAACACAAATTATACAATACCAGTAACCACAGACAGACAAAACACATTGGCAGGACATACAGTCACAGACACAAATGCATTGCTGATGCCAGAACTCACAGACACAACTGCAATGCCAGGACCCACAGAAACAAACATGTTGCCATGGCCCACAGACACAAACACACCAAAAGAACCCAGACAGGCACAGATGCATTGCCATGACTCATAGTTACAGACATAAATGCACTGCCAGGAGCCACTGCCAAGACTCACGGACACAAATGCATAGCCAGGTCCCACAGACACACATTGCCAGAACCCACAGACACAAATGCATAGCCAGGTGACAGGTCCCACAGATACACATTGCCAGAACCCACAGGCACAAATGCATAGCCAGGTCCCACAGACACACATTGCCAGAACCCACAGACACAAATGCATTGCTAGGCCCCACAAACACACGTTGCCAGAACCCATGGACATACACTGCCAAGGCCCACAGACACAAATATATGCATTACTAGGCCCCACAGACACAAGTTGCCAGAACCCACCGACATACACTTTCAAGGCCCACAGGTGCAAATGCATTGCTAGATCCCACGGACATACATTGCCAAGGCCCACAAATGCACAGCCAGGTCCCACAGACCCAAGCGCATTGCTGGGACCCACACACAGAGACACATTGCTAGAACCCATAGACATACATTGCCAAGACCCACAGACATACATTGCCAAGACCAACAGACACAAATGCATTACTAGGTCCCACAGACATACATTGCCAAGACCAACAGACATACATTGCCTAGACCAACAGACACAAATGCATTACTAATACTAGGTCCCACAGACATACATTGCCAGAAACCACAGACATACATTGTCAAGACCCACAGACACAAATGTATGCATTGCTAGGCCCCACAGACACACATTGCCAGAACCCACAGACATACATTGCCAAGACCCATAGACACAAATGCATAGCCAGGTCCCAGACATACATTGCCAAGACCCACAGAAACAAATGTATAGCCAGGCCCCAGACATACACTGCCAAGACCCACAGAAACAAATGTACAGCCAGGTCCCAGACATACACTGCCAAGACCCACAGACACAAATGCATTGCTACAATGCCAGGTCCCACAGACACACATTGCCAAGACCCACAGACACAAATGCATAGCCAGGTCCCACAGACATACATTGCCAAGACCCACAGACACAAATGCATAGCCAGGTCCCACAGACATACATTGCCAAGACCCACAGACACAAATGCATAGCCATGTCCCACAGACATACATTGCCAAGACCCACAGACACAAATGCATTGCTAGGTCCCACAGACACACATTGCCAAGACCCACAGACACAAATGCATAGCCAGGTCCCACAGACATACATTGCCAAGACCCACAGACACAAATGCATTGCTAGGTCCCACAGATACACATTGCCAAGACCCACAGACACAAATGCATAGCCAGGTCCCACAGACATACATTGCCAAGACCCACAGACACAAATGCATTGCTAGGTCCCACAGACATACATTGCCAAGACCCACAGACACAAACGCATTGCTAGGTCCCACAGACATACATTGCCAAGACCCACAGACACAAACGCATTGCTAGGTCCCACAGATTGCTAGGTCCCACAGACGCACATTGCAAAGACCCACAGACACAAATGCATTACCAGGACCCACAGACTGACACATACTTCAAGTCTGACTGACCTATGGTGCCCCCAGTAAAGTCGACCAGAGCATCAATGGCGGTGGATCGGGATTTCTCCCTCACCCCCATCTCCTGCTCCACCAGTTCCATCGCTGGCTCCATGGTCACTGATGCCGTTTCCTCGCGCTGAGCACTACTACTACTACTACTACTACCAGTGCTGCAGTACTAGTAAGTCTGGGTGGTATTCCCACACTCTGCTAGCAGTAAATTTGGTTGGTGGGTAGTGCCCCCTCCCTTTGTGACCAGTAAGTTTGGTGGGAGGGCGCTGTTCCCTTCCTCTATCACTGCATCAGCTGCTTGCTCAGTCACCAACGGTACCGTCTGTTGTTAGTTACTCCTCAAGTCATTACAGTAGTTTGCCAATATTCCTGCAAATCAACTTTCCATCACTTGTGACTTTTGGAGGCTTAGAAGTTACATAACCTACATAATGATATTATTATTAGGTCTAACAAACAATGGATTTGAATCAATTACAATCAACCTGGGAATCAGAAATCATGTGGCGCCTAGATTTACATGACACAGTTGTGAAAGTTTACTGAGCAGGTCTGAGAAACAACACAAATTACTTCATTAGACCTAAAGCTTTTGATGCTGATGTATTATATCTAGCCTCTCGAGATTCAGGGTGTCAGACTGCCAGCTGTGAAGTGAGAAGATCATGAAGGTCTGCCAATTTTCTGCAACAAACAACAGAATGCAAATTAGTATTTTATATCTAATTTAAAATTTATCCCCCTCCCCCTGCCCAACAACAAACAAACAAAACACACAGCATACACACTAAAACCAACCCCAAACCAGCATGTCTTATGACCAAGAAAATACAATACAAAGTATAGTGAAACAGGTGAAATGGATAGTTCAGGAGCTGTGTGAGAGTTGAGGTGGCCGTCCTGGGCTTTCCGTCCTAATGAGCCTTATGGTTTCTGTGGACGTAAAGCTATGCTGAACCATGCTTCGGCATTCGTCTCAGCTTGTCCCTAATATATGTCAACTGACATCTGAGGACATTATGCAACACTACCTACCTACCTACCAGGTGAAATTCTGGTCATGCTTGGGACAAGGCCAGGTGTCATGGGACAAGGTGAAAAGGTTACACTGTCCTGAGCCTTAGTTTTTTTAAAGTCTGTGACCAACATGTGATCTTCAAACTTGGGAAACATGTGCGCCATAAACAGCTTTAATTGACTGCCTTCAGCTTGTCGGTAAAACTTGCCGGCAAGCTTCACATAAAATTTAGTACTGTATTGATGAAGACAAGGTGTCACATTTGTCACAAGTGTTACCCATGTGGCCATTCAATGTACAATACACAGTCCACATACTATAAAATGTATTAATTAGAAACTGTATTCCAAGTTATTTAGCTGAAAAATTATTTGATCTTGAAAATTTGAAGAATAGGTGACAAAAACAAGATGTTTAATATTTATGCATCATTTTAAGACATTTTGATTTTGGACTGGATTTCCCTCATTCTGTCACCAGACAATGCTGGAGAACATTCCTGTTGCATACCTAGATGTTTGGGTTACAATTTTATTTTGTAAGTTTGAACAAGCATCCTTTTGTTTCTGACATGTTGCAATGTGAACAGTGAAGTGTCACAGATTTGAAACCCTTTACGATTTTACGTTTTTAGTACAGTAACAGTTCAACCTTTAAAATATCAACCACATGTATCTCCTCTGCCCCCTGAAACTGTGCCAATCATATAGTATTTCCCATTCTGTTTTGCCAAATAAAAAAAACAACAACTAAACAAACAAACAACAACAGAAGACAATACATTTTCCATTTGTGCTAAGTTCGTTTATGATGTAACACGAATGTACATTACTGTGAACCGAGACAGGCCTGAATGTCTTAGTCTTTCCTTAGATGCCCGCAATCATGTTGATGATTATTCTGGCACTTTAGGTGGTGTTCGCAAAGTCCACATTTCAGCTCTGGTCACAAGTTTTGAAACGCAGGGTGGTAATTTCTGTGCCCTTGCATCGTACACGATGAACACGAGTGTACCTCTACGGTCTCAGTCTCGCTTGGCTTTTCTCGTCTGCTGGGTAATCCCACTTACATGTATCCCTCCACGTTTCCGACAATAATGGCATCGCTCCGGTCACACCGTGTAGCCTGATGAAACTGATTACAACAAATCAATAACCGGCAACACGTGTTTCGCACAGCACGCCACAAAATGTGTCCGCAGGTTTTGTACTCGGTGCGTGAGAGAAACACCAAGTGGCGTGCTGTGTTGGCGACCTTGAGAAGACGAAGGCTCCCGGAAGTACACACCTTCGCTATCATTGCTGCGATTGGTCAAAAGAATGGAGCTTATTTTGTGTGCGTGTGCTGCACAGGCACTTGACGAAACTTATTCTGCAGGACTCGAAACTGAACTATAACAAGATGCTTTTTCAACCTTAAATCTCTCATAGTTCAGGAGCTGTGTGAGCGTCGAGGTGGCCGTCCTGGGCTGTCCGTCCTAACGAGCCTTCTGGTTTCCGTGGACGTAAAGCTATATCTTGAACCATGCCGGCTTCGGCATTGGTCACAGCTTGTCCCTAATATGTCAACTGACATCTGAGGACATTAAGCATCACTTCATCATCATCATCACCTTAAATCTGTTTGTTGTTATGGTCGTTAGATGCAGGACAAGTGGAAACAAACTTCCTCTTCAGAAAGTGTTATTTGTAGTTTATTACACTGGAAACAAATCATTAAGATGGCAAGATGGATGTACGAAAACCTTGATATTCTCCTCCCTACAATCACCAACATCATCAACACTTCATTGGCTTCTGGTTTTGTACCACCAGACTTAAAACTGCTATTGTCAAACCCCTGCTCAAAAAACCCTCCCTCGATCAAAGTGTACTGAAAAACTACCGTCCAATCTCAAACCTGCCATTTCTGTCTAAAATTCTTGAAAAGGTCGTTCTACACAAACTTCTTGCACACCTCCAAGAAAACAACCTCTGCAATCCTTTCCAGTCAGCCTACCGCGCCGGACACAGCACCGAGACTGCACTCCTACGCGTTGTAAACGACTTGTTAAACGCTATGGATGAAGACAAAATCTCTGTTTTACTCTTACTGGATCTTTCAGCTGCGTTTGATATTATCGATCACCAGATTCTTCTTTCCGCCATCTCGAAACTGTCTTTGGCATCCACTCTACCGCTTTCCAGTGGTTTCGATCTTACCTTCTGGACAGAAATCAGTGCGTTGTTGTCAACAATTCTGCTTCCTCTTCTTCTCCAGTCATGTTTGGTGTTCCACAGGGTTCAGTGTTGGGACCTGTGCTGTTTGTTTTGTACACTACTCCATTTTCAGACATCATAGCCAATCACTCAGCCAACCATCAGCTTTTTGCAGACGACACCAAACTTCAAAAATCAACTCCACCCGAAACGACGTGCAAAGCCTAAGCAATCATGTACAGATGACATAAAAGCATGGATGTGCAACAACCAACTCAAACTTAATGAAGATAAAACTGAAGCCATTCTCTTCTCGACACCTTCTCTGTCCTCTTGTCATTGCTTACCATCGTCAATCATGCTCGGTACACATGAAATTCTGTTTTCAAACAAAGTCAGGAACTTAGGATTTTCCTTGATTCTAACCTCACAATGAAGCAACACGCAATCAAAATCTGTCAAACAGCCTACTATGAACTAAAACGCATCAGCTCCATCCGTAGGTATCTCACAGAAGATGCAGCAAAACAACTGGTAACTTCTTGTGTATTGTCCAGACTAGACTACTGCAACTCTCTTCTCATGGGCACTCCGAACTCTGTAATTCAACGAATGCAGAAAGTCCAAAATACTGCTGCACCCCTCATTCCCAGAGCTCCACGCCATCAAAACTGCACACCTCTCCTACAGCAACTCCACTGGCTCCCAGTTTCTGAACGGATAAAATACAAAACTGCTGGCATGTGTTACAACGCAATCACAGGTTCCCTCCCTCTCATCTTTCTGAGCTGCTACACCTTTACAGTCCTTCCCGCTCTCTCCGCTCTTCGTCAGACACACGCATGCTCAAAATCCAACGTTTCAACCGCAAAACCCGTGGCTTTCGCACTTTCTCACACTTTGGCCCCCACATCTGGAATAATCTCCCCCAAGGCATCAGGCACTTTGCTACTCTCTCTTCCTTCAAAATCTAACTCAAGACATTTCTCTTCTCAGAATATTTCAGTTAAACCACATTGTCCTTCACTCCTATCAGTCTGTACAGTGTGTGTGTGTGTGTGTGTGTGTGTGTGTGTGTGCGTGCGTGCGTGCGTGTGTCTTTTGCATAATTATGCTTGAACACTTGTTAATATATACATTATTTATTTTTTTGGATAACTTTTTCCATCTCGATGTACATTATGTGTGCATGCTTGTTCAGCGCTTTGAGCCGCAGGATAGGTGCTTTACAAATTTCCATTATTATTTATTATTAAAATGATGGAGATTTAAAAATAAAACAAAAAAGTTATACATTTGAGTGCATTGCTGAAACTACAAAACACACACACAAATAAACACAACAAACAACAGAAATAAAAAACAAACCACGCATCGAGCGTGAAATCAGTCGCAGCAACTCCGTCCGACTGTGTGACCACAACGCAGCAAGGATTACCTCCCTTACATCGTCCGCCTCAAAAAATATGACTGGCCGGGCAAAATTAAACTGCTAGTGCTTATCTGTGGCTTCCGTGATTATTTTTTATTTGATTACTATTATTTTTTTTGAGGGGGGGGGGGGGGGGCACCACAGTGGCAATACATTAATGCACAATCAGATAACTTGTGGCAGTATTTCCTAACACATCAGATTGTCCTACCCTCAATACCAGAGTGCCGAACCCACCATTCCATGTATTGTTGCACAGACGAATAATAGTTATACTGCCTCTGGTTCCTTGTGACCCCGAACACTCAGCTGGTAATGAGACTGCGCGCGCACGTGTGTTTGTGTCAGTGTGGTGGTGGTGGTGGCCGTGGTGGTGGGTGTGTGTGTGGTATGCAATACAACTTTATTGTCTCTGTGTGGAGAAATTTGCCTTCTGGCTCGTCATTTACATAAAACATTTAACAATAAAACATCAACAACTCAATGTGTGGTGTATGTCATAGTGTGTGGTGTATGTCATAGTGTGTGTGGTGTACGTCATATGTGTATGTCAGTGTCAGTGTGTGTGTGTGTGTCACGCGGCGCGCATGTATGCAGGCGAACAGCTTTTTATATAAAAGAATAAGCTGCTGACACTGAGAGGGTGGTGTGTGTGTGTGTGTGTGTGTGTGTGTGTGTGTGTGTGTGTGTGTGTGTGTGTGTGTGTGTGTGCGTGTTCAGCTGTAATCCGCCACCTACACCCTTGGCACAACGTCACGTCCGGGATTTATCAGAGTCGGCAGAGAAAGTTGACTCAGGGCACGAACATTCTCCCGCCGCTCCTGCCGGGGTTCCAACCCACAACACAGACCTTTCCACCACCAGTTCGGCGCTCTGCCACTGAGCTATCCGGGGCCCACATCTGTGACAACTATCACCTGGCAATCACCTGCAGTGTCGTCATGCAAGGCGAAGACAATCGTATAATTATGTACCTGGACGGATCGAAATCTTCGGAAGTGAACACACACCAAAAAAACAAAAACAACAACAAACCACAAACAATAAATTAAATAAAACCACCACCATCACCACAACAAAAGAAGCCAACAAACACTGATACTGCCACTGCCACCACCACCACAACAAAACAACAACGAAACGAAACCAAGCAAGGAACAACAGAAAAACAACCAACAAAATATCCTCGAATAATTATAGGCATAAAGCAGTATTAGCAAAGAATAAGCAGTACAAGCAAAGAGTAAGCAGTAGCAGTACAAGCGAAGAGTAAGCAGTACTAGAAATGAGTAAGCAGTACTAGGAAAGGGTAAGCAGTAGCAGTACTAGCAAAGTGTAAGCAGTATTAGCAAAGGGTAAGCAGTACTGGCAAAGAGTAGGCAGCACTAGCAAAGAATAAGCAGTACTAGCAAAGAGTAAGCAGTAATGGCAAAGAATAAGCAGTACAAGCAAAGAGTAAGCAGTACTAGCAAAGAGTAAGCAGTAGCAGTACAAGCAAATAGTAAGCAGTATTAACAAAGAGCAGGCAGCACTAGCAAAGAGTAAGAAATACTAGCAAAGTGTAAGCAGCACTGGCAAAGTGTAAGCAGCACTGGCAAAGTGTAAGCAGTACCAGCAAAGTGTAAGCAGCACTAGCAAAGTGTAAGCAGCACTAGTAAAGAGAAAGCAGCACTGGCAAAGTGTATGCAGTACAGCAAAGTGTAAGCAGCACTAGCAAAGAGAAAGCAGTACTGGCAAAGTGTAAGCAGTACTGGCAAAGAGTAGGCAGCACTAGCAAAGTGTAAGCAGTACTAGCAAAGTGTAAGCAGTACTAGAAAAGTGTAAACAGTACTAGAAAAGTGTAAGCAGTACTAGCAAAGTGTAAGCAGCACTAGCAAAGTTAAGCAGTACTAGCAAAGAGTAAGCAGCACTAGCAAAGTGTAAGCAGGTACTAGCAGAGAGTAATCAGCACTAGAAAAGAGTAGGCAGCACTAACAAAGTGTAAGCAGGTACTGGCAGAGAGTAAACAGCACTAGCAAAGAGTAAGCAGCACTAGCAAAGTATAAACAGCACTAGCAAAGTGTAAGCAGAACTAGCAAAGTGTAAACAGCACTAGCAAAATGTAAGCAGCATTAGTAAAGTGTAAGCAGCATTAGCAAAGTGTAAGCAGTACTAGCAAAGTGTAAACAGCACTAGCAAAGTGTAAACAGTACTAGCAAAGAGTAAGCAGCACTAGCAAATGGTACTAGCAAAGTGTAAGCAGTACTTTAAGCAGTACTAGCAGTGTAATCAGTACTAGCAAAGAGTAAGCAGCACTAGCAAATGGTACTAGCAAACTGTAAGCAGTACTTTAAGCAGTACTAGCAAAGTGTAAGCAGTACTAGCAGTGTAAGCAGTACTAGCAAAGAGTAAGCAGCACTAGCAAATGGTACTAGCAAACTGTAAGCAGTATTTAAGCAGTACTAGCAAAGTGTAAGCAGTACTAGCAGTGTAAGCAGTACTAGCAAAGAGTAAGCAGCACTAGCAAATGGTACTAGCAAACTGTAAGCAGTATTTAAGCAGTACTAGCAAAGTGTAAGCAGTACTAGCAGTGTAAGCAGTACTAGCAAAGAGTAAGCAGCACTAGCAAATGGTACTAGCAGAACTGTAAGCAGTATTTAAGCAGTACTAGCAAAGTGTAAGCAGTACTAGCAGTGTAAGCAGTACTAGCAAAGAGTAAGCAGTACTTTAAGCAGTACTAGCAAAGTGTAAGCAGTACTTTAAGCAGTTCTAGCAAAGTGTAAGCAATATTAGCAAAGTGTAAACAGTACTAGCAAAGAGTAAGCAGCACTAGCAAATGGTACTAGCAGAGTGTAAGCAGTACTAGCAAAGTGTAAACAGTACTAGCAAAGAGTAAGCAGCATTAGCAAATGGTACTAGCAGTATTACTAGCAGTATTAGCAAAGTGCAAACATTATTAGCAAAGTGCAAACAGTATTAGCAAAGTGTAAACAGTACTGGCAAAGTATAAGCAGCACTAGCAAAATGTAAGCAGCACTAGCAAAGGTTAGTGGGTTGGAGGCAAAGGGCGAAGGCGCTGCCGTTTCCGGGGCGCAGGTGTGTATGGCTTGATCACAACCAGCATTGCGGCCCCCAACCCCCTCCCCTTCCGCCCTGCTTGCCCCCAGAGACTCTTCAGCACAGACCTTCCTGGCATTCTGTGACAAACAGATCAATTACTGGAACACAGTCTCACTCTCAGCTCTCTAACTCGTTTATATAAATCGTTCCCTCCCCCCCCCCCCCCCTCTCTCTCTCTCACACACACACGCACACACACACACACACACTAAAATTAGCCCGTGACACACCCGTACTCGCGCGCATACTCAGCTTCTCCGCCCCAGAAAAGAAAACGTTTGCACACATCTCTCTCTCTCTCTCTCTCTCTCTCACACACACACACACACACACACACACACACACACATAGGCCTAGCTCTCGATTTCCCCTCATGTTCTCTCTCTCTCTTACACACACACTCAAATACTCTCTCTCACACTCACATACACACACTTCTCTCTCTCTCTCTCTCTCTCTCTCTCTCACACACTCTCTCTCCCTCTCCGTCACACACACACACACACACAGCCTAGCTCTCGATTTTCCCTCATGTTCTCTCTCTTTCACACACACACATACACACTCACTCACTGATACACTCTCTCTCACACACAAACACACTCACATACACACAGACACACAACACACTGGCACATACACACGGACACACACTCACACACTGTGAGATACGCGGATAGAGTTGAAAAGGGCGCAAAACCAACACGAGCAGTTGTACTACACGTCCCCCCCCCACCCCCACCCCCTTCCTGGTGCTGGGCCTGTGTGGAATCTAAGCTCTCGCGAAGACAGGCCCCTCCGATGTTACAGTGCTAGGCCAGATGGCACTCCACCCACTACCCCCACCCCCTTTTTTTCTTTTTCAATTTGTTGTTTTTGTTTAATCTTCATGTTTCTAGCTTTGATCTCTGATTGGGAAGAAGAAGAAAAAAGAGAACAAGGAAAAGAAGAAGCAGAAGAAGACAAAGAAAAAGAAGAAGAAGAGTAAGTAAGTTGGTGTTTTATGCCCAGTCAACCGGTACGGTTAAGAAGAAGAAGAAGAAGCAAGAGAAGAAGTCAATCAAGAAGAAGAAGAAGAAGAAAAAGAAGAAAAAGAACGAAAAAAGAACTGAGAATCAGTAATAAGTAACTTGGTGTTTCACGCCCAGTCAGCCAGTACAGTTATATCTGGGCGAAGAAGAGGAAGAAGAAGAACAACAACAAAGAAGAAGAAGAAGAAGAAGAAGAAGAACAAAGAAGAAGAAGAAGAATAAAGAAGAAGAAGAAGAAGAAGAATAACAAGAAGAAGAAGAAGAAGAAGAAGAAGAAGAAGAAGAAGAAGAAGAAGAAGAAGACGGGAGAAAGGGAGACAAGAGAAAAGAAAAGAAAAGAAAAGAAAAGAAAAGAAAAGAAAGGCAGGCATGCGAAACTTGAAACAAGAAGCAGAAGAGACTAATTCACAGCCTACGTACTCATCAGGTCCGCAGCAGCAGCAGCAAGAAGAGAACACACAAGCCCTGCCAGGGCGTAGCCGGCAGGCGATCCAGAAACCTTTCGCAAAATGACCACACGTATCTCATGATGCAGCCAGAATTAGCACTGACGTGCCAGCAAACCTGTCCGGATTCGACACGCCTCCTGCGTGGCTACATGCAGTCCCGCGCCGTTTGTTCTGCAGGTTTTCTTCTTCTTCTTCTTCTTCTCTCTCTCTCTCTCTCTCCCTCTCTCTCCCCGCCTCCAGTGGCTACATGCAGTCCCGCGCCGTTTGTTCTGCAGGCTTTTTTCTTTCTTTTTCTTCTTCCTCTTTCTCTCTCTGTGCCTTGCTTTACTGCCTGAAAGGAAGAGAAAAAGAAGAGGGAAACAAAAAGAGACTCCCGCCTTGTGATGTTTGTTGAAGGAGGCAGGAAGAAAGTGCCTCTTGGCCGTGTGATCCGGTTTGTTGGTTGTAGCCAGCCCTCTGCTAGGGGGACCCGGCAATTGTCGTGTGAAACCAAACCGTGGTGGAATGACTGGTGCTCTGAATTCTATCGCCCCCCCCCCCCCCTACACACCATCCCTCACCGGACACCGTAGCGTCCTCCTGGTGGAGGGGGCGGGGGGGGGGGGGGGGGGAGGTGGGGAGGGGGGGGGGGAGGTGGTGAAGACAACAAATGTTTGATCTCTCTATGGACACTACAGCGAATCTGGACTTTTAAAAAAACATAAAATAAAATAAAAACAAAAAACAAAAACAAAAACGTTTTGTCCTTTTATTTTTTATAGAAAATAAAACTCTCAAGCAGAAGTTTTAAATTGAAACAAATAAACAACAACATCAACAACAGCAGCAGCAGCAGCAGCAATAACAACCTACAGTCACTATTTCAAATCAGACGACTTTAAGTTTGTCAGGCCGCAGGTCGCAAACCTTTTGGCCGGGGGACGGGTTTGTTTTCTTCTTTTTGTGTGTGTGGCCTGCCTTTCTTCTTCCTTCCCCCCCCCCCCCCTTTTTTCCTTCCATCACCCCCTTTCATTGTCCTCAAGTTTTTCATTGGGCGACTAGCCGTGGAACACATTTTACTTGAGGATTTTATTCGAGAAAATTTCTTTGGATTATGTATCTGAATACTTGTTTTTGAAACCGTTTTTGATCTGTTTTTGTTTTAGCCCATTTTTTTAAAAAGCGTTTTAAAAAATCTGACGATATACTAGTCTTTAGCACGTATACATTTTTAGCATTTAGTGTGTGCCGACAAAAATGTGCTTCACCCTGATATAACCATACTGGTTGACGGCGTAAAAAAGCCTCCCCCTTGCTTCTCGTTTTCCAGTGTAAATAAACAACAACAACAACGATGTACTCTTTTATGTGCTGTTTCTCCAAATTGGAGTACACAGCCCATCACACAGCAAAGAACAAAATACAGTCAAAACAAACTTCCGTGAGAATGCACGCACGCACATACACACACACACAGCCAATATGATAGCTCGAAGAGGTGAGATTTCAAATATGATTTAAAAGATGCGAGTGTGTTTGATGATCTAATTTGGAAAGTGAGACTGTTCCAGACAGACGGTGCACCATAAAAAAAAGAGTGTACATAGCCGGTCAGTCTATTGTAGCCACTTTCCCCGATGGCTGCGCAGTCAACGTTACCCTTGACCCTGAAACTCGGAAAGTTCATAGTTGACTGTTGTTGTTTGTTGATCGCTATTACACAGTGCCATTCTCCGCTCTTCAGCAGTCGCCCTGATATAACCATAATGGTTGACTGGGCGTAAAACACCAAGTTACTTACTTATTTACTTACCCCTTTTGAGCAGTCGCCCTGATATAACCGTAATGGTTGACTGGGCGCAAAACACCAAGTTACTTACCGCTCTTGAACAGTCGCCTTGATATAACCGTAATGGTTGACTGGGCGCAAAACACCAAGTTACTTACTTACTTACCGCTCTTAACGCGCCATAAAAAGCCACAGTCATTCATTCAGAGTTCAGGAGCTGTGTGAAAGTCGAGGTGGCCGTCCTGGGCTTTTCGTCCTAATGAGCCTGACGGTTTCTGTGGACGTAAAGCAACGTTGGACCGTGCTTCGGCATTGGTCACAGTTTGTCCCTATTATGTCAACCCGACATCCGAGGACATGAAGCTCTACATCATCATCATCATCATTCAGAATCACATGCAAGAAAAGCGCAGCGAGTCTGCTCAAGAGCGGTAAGTAGGTAAGTAAGTAAGTAACTTGATGTTTTGCGCCCAGTCAACCATTACGGCTATATCAGGGCGACTGCTCAAGACCATCCATCCAAGTGGTGTACTTGCAGCGCTCTTTGGTTGTTGCATAGCTGGATGAGACGAGCGAGGCTGAACATGAATCGATCTGGTTTGGGGGAAAACAAAAGTTATGGAGAGAGAAACACTTTCAGCACTCCGCTTTTCACGACAGTAAGAACAATTTCGATTTCTACCCCAAGCTGGGAGAAAAACGAGTTCCCGCCGCTTATATGGAAATCGGAAATGTTAAGCTTGTCTAAAAAAAACACAACCCCCCAAAAAACAAACAAACAAACAACACACAAAAAAGAAAAAAGAAAAAAGAAAAAGGATTTAATATTCTCTCTCTCTTTCTCTCTGTGTGTCTGTCTCATCGTCACTTACAGAATCCGATTTTTTGAACTCAAAACAAATCAACGGGGAAACTGAAAACAAATTTCCTTATTCTAATTTTGATCTCTTCTGCCTGCTGGACCAAACACCTGTCGAGAGAGTTAGATCCTTTACGAGGGTTAATTTCGAGTCATGCGAGAGGGCTGGTTCCTTTGAGAAGGATGTTTTCTCCGAGTCGCGTTTGAGGGCTAGTTCCTTCAAGGTTATTTCCTTAGAGTCATGTGACAGGGGTAGTTCCTTTACGAAGGTTATTTTGTTACAGTAGTGCGAGAGGGCTAGCTCCTTTGAGAAGGTTAGTTTATTAACTTATGCAAGAGTTTCTTTAAGAGGTTCTAACAGTCGCGCACGCCTTTATGAAGGTTATAGTTTCTATAGAGTCGTGTGAGAAGGCTAGCTCCTTTAATAAGATTATTCTCTTACACTAGTAGTGCGAGAGGGCTAGCGCGACTCTGTGAAAATAACCTTCTTGAAGGAACTATATAGGCCTCTCGCTCGACTAAGAAGCTAACCTTCCTAACGGACCTAGCCCTCTCGACTGGAACTAGAGCTTTCTCGTGACTTTAAAAAGCAGTAGCCGTCCCGTATGAATCTACAAAAATAAATTTCTTAAAAGAACTAGCCCCCTCGGGCGACTCTAAGAAACTAATAGCCTTGAAGGCTTTTGCGGCTGTAAGAAGCTCTTAAAGGAACTAGCCCTCTCGAGCGAATTCAAGAAACTCACCTTCTTATGAAGATTAGTTTCTTAGAGTCGTGCGCGAGAGGGTTAGTCCATTTAAGAAGTTATTTCCAGAGAGTCCTGCTTGCGGGCTAGTTCTATGAAGAAGGCTAGTCCTTTTTTTTTCTTTTTAGAGTCGCGATAGAAAAAGGCTGGTTCCTGTCAAGGGGGCTAGTTCCTTTAAGAAGGTTAGCATCCGGTCGTGCCACACATTCCCAAGCGTAGGCTTTGTAACGAACGGCCATGTACCCGTAATTCAACATTAAGTGAACTTCGGTTGGCACTTTCAGGAGGGGGCTGCATCAGAGTCAATCGGAGGTCAAGTTCTTTCAGGGGGACGGGTTCCAAGATAATTGTAGACAGTCTCTGATTTGGCTACATCAGTAGGAACCTAATCGTTTCCGTCGTAAGTAGATTTTCTAGTTTCTATAAAAAGACCGGAACATCTGCATCACGGTAGAGCTAGACAGGTGCTCGTCATTATTGCATTAAGGCCGTTAGTTACATGATCGTTTTATTTATAAAGTGAACGCTTTCGCGGCGAAACGAGACAATTAACTTGGACGTGATGTGACTTCCAGGTCACTGACGAGCACAGGCCAAGAGAGAGAGAGAGAGAGAGAGAGAGAGAGAGAGAGAGAGAGAGAGAGAGAGAGAGAGAGAGAAAAGAAGGAATATCTGACATTTTCAACGGTCAAATTTAGAAGTAGTGAATGGATAACCAGGCCTGAGGTAGGTTGGGACATGTGCGCGCGCGTGTGTGTGTGTGTGTGTGTGTGTGTGGTGAGAGAGAGAGAGAGAGAGAGAGAGAGAGAGAGAGAGAGAGAGAGAGAGAGAGAGAGAGAGAGAGAGAGGGGGGGGGGGGCTTGTGTGTGCGTGCGTGTGTGTGTGTGTGTGTGTGTGTGTGTGTGTTAAAAGTGACGGGAAAGACGCTAAATGAAGCACTGCAGCGTATTTGTCCACATAAAGTGGAGTTTCACTGATCTCTCAGTCCTGTACACTTTTGTCGACCCTGTCGTTTTGAGCTTCGGATCACGGTGGGTCAGGCGCTTCGTTTTATATTCTTTAACGTTACATTGTCATTATATATTACACACAGTCCGAATACCGTTCCTATTTACGCTAGTACGCCACAGTCAGTCAATTTACGCTTCAGCAAGAAAGAAAGCACCCTTCCGACACACTTAAACATCAACTTACGAAGTCGGGGGTGGTGGGAGGCGGGGTGGGGGGTGAGGGTGGGGTGGGGGTGGGGGGATGGATGCATGTAATTTGCTTTCTGGCTTCGATGCTGTTCCCCCTTCTGTTTTTTTCTTCTTTTTTTTTTTTGTTCTATACATTCCTTATATAAGGGTTTGTCAGTGGTTAACTGTGATTTGTGGTGTGTTTGTTGTTTCCAACACAAACAGAATAAAAAGTTGAAAAAAGAAAAGAAAAGAAAAAAAAAGAAAAAAGAAAAAAAGAGAGAAAAAAAAAGAAGAAGTAAAAAGCAGCCGCCCCCCCTCCCCCAACACACACACACACAAACAACAAAAACAAACAAACAAAAAGCAACCGACAAAACACCACCAAACATGCACCCCCACATACAAGAAAAACCCCCCGGAAAACAATAAAATAACAACGTGTCCCAAAACAACAACAAAGTACACACACACACACACACTATGCATGCACACACACACACACACACACACACACACGCACACACACCATCACCACCACCACTACCACCGCAGAAACACCACCACCACTACCAACAGCAGCAAAATCTACGAAGCCCGAGGTTTTTGCTGTCTGAATCTTGTTCTTGATGTTCACCACCCTAACAGCCGCCAGAATTATAGCAGAGCGAAGCAAAATCCAACACATCACAAACAGCAAGTCACATTCAAAGCAAAATACAACAGATCACAAACAGCAAGTCACATTCAAAGCAAAATCCAACACATCATAAATAGCAAGTCACATTCAAAGCAAAATGCAACACATCACAAACAGCAAGTCACATTCAAAGCAAAATCCAACACATCATAAACAGCAAGTCACATTCAAAGCAAAATGCAACACATCACAAACAGCAAGTCACATTCAAAGCAAAATGCAACACATCACAAACAGCAAGTCACATTCCGAGCAAAATGCAACACATCACAAACAGCAAGTCACATTCACAGCAAAATCCAACACATCACAAACAGCAAGTCACATTCCGAGCAAAATCCAACACATCACAAACAGCAAGTCATATTCACAGCAAAATCAAACACATCACAAACAGCAAGTCACATTCACAGCAAAATCAAACACATCACAAACAGCAAGTCACATTCACAGCAAAATCAAACACATCACAAACAGCAAGTCACATTCACAGCAAAATCAAACACATCACAAACAGCAAGTCACATTCAAAAGCAAAATCCAACACATGACAAACAGCAAGTCACATTCAAAGCAAAATACAACACATGACAAACAGCAAGTCATATTCACAGAAAAATCAAACACATCACAAACAGCAAGTCACATTCAAAAGCAAAAGCAAACACATCACAAACAGCAAGTCACATTTAAAGTAACGACCTACACTTACCTCTGAGGAGGGCTGGAGGAAAATGACGCTGAATTAACCGGAGAGACAGAACATTAAAAAAAATAAGGTTGGTTGGTTGGTTAGTAACTGGAATTTTACCGTCATGTCCATGGCACAGGTCGCTTCAGGACAACAGGCGGAAGATCTGTCAGCAGGCGAAGCGCATACGGCTCTACGTGATGGCAATAATATACTCCGGATTCAGATTTTGAAGAGTAAGTAAGTAAGTAAGTAAGTAAGTAAGTAAGTAAGTAAGTAAGTAAGTTGGTGTTTACGCCCAGTCAACCAGTACGATTATATCAGGGCGAGACACACTTCGTCATCATATAACAATTGTTAAAAGTGTGTACGTGTTAAAACTGGTACATGTACAGATTAACACACACACACACACACACCATATTTAAAAAGGTGAATAAACCACAAACATAACTAAAAATGATCTGATTTTTTTTCTTCTCTCCAAACAAATACTGACTGGGATAATCTTTGAAAGATTTGCCGTGAAATGGGGGACCTTAAATTCTGCGTCCACGGTATCCCCACCGCGGGGGTGGAAAGATGGAGGGTGGATTGGGGGGGAGGGAGGAGGATCTAGGAGGGTGGGTGGCTGGGCAGGCTTTAGGTGATCCAAGCATCGTGTGTCGCGCTACCGAGATTTGCGGCCTTTAAAACCCGGCCTTTAGTCCAAAATATTCCTCTTCCTTTTTTTCTGTCTTTCTTTCAGCGCCTCGTTAAGCATGCAGTCAGTCCGCAAGGAACGCGAGATTCTGTTTCCGGATCAGTAAATTATCCCCAAGCAGACAGACGGCCTGCTTATTCCTTCAGCACTCAATCGTTTATTCTCACCGTAAATTCTTCGCAAGATCACCCCAGTAAGCCCTAGTCCCCAGTTTTAACGATGCACCGCACAGCCAGTATTTTGGATGAGATATTGGTAATAGAACAAAGGGAGCACAAAAACAAGAACAGGAACAAAACAACAACAAGAACAAAACAGAGAGAGAAAGGGTGGGGTGGGGGTGGGGGAGTGAGGGGGGGGGGGGGAGAGACTCAGAGAGGGCTAGAGAGAGACAGGGAGGGGGGACGGAGGGAGGGAGAAATGTACTGCACTGGCTATCTCTCTCTCTCTTTGTCTCTGTCTGTCTGTCTCTGTCTCTCTCTCTCTCTGCTCTCTCTCTCTCTCTCTCACACACACACACACACACACACACACACACACACACAACACACACACACACACACACACACACAACCTCTACAAACACTTGCGTGTATGCAGTCTGCTCATATTCAAAATGTGCAAATTTTTACACAGATTAAAAACACAAGACATTAAGAGTATAACCAGTCCTATTAAAACACAGACACACACACACACCCACACCATCCTCCCACCAAAATACACAAGCATAAATGGGCAGGTCATACTAAAACACGAAACTAAATCTGTTCCGTAGGTTCTTAAGCAATCACTTACATCCGCATCAGTATTTTACTGCATACAGTCAAGCAGAAGTACGGGCAAAGGGCTTCGACTGTACAGACCTGATCGTTCTGACGGATATAGTCGACGGAAGGCGTCTTGTAAGTAAACATGGTGCTTAACGTCCACAGAAACCATAAGGCTTATTAGGGACGGGGAGAAGGGGGGATGGAGGTGGAGGAGAGGGAGATTATATACCTATCGCTACACTGTTACCACCAGAATGGCTTCTGCAGTAAGGTGGGCAGCGATGAGCGCCATTTTAATGCTTCATTTTGTTTGTGAGGGACAAAGTCACAATTAGGCAGTGTCCACAGATCACAACTTTTGAAGAGAAAGGGGAGCCGAAGCGGATTCGAACCGAGGTCCCTCTGCTTACCAGCCTAACGCCTTACCGCTAGGCCAAACCGGCTCACTGAGGCGTCTTGATAATGTAAAGTCTATTTATAGGAAGCGGCAACCTCTATCCCCCCCCCCCCCCCAAAGTCCCGCCCCGCGCCCAAAAAAGCAACTGTCCAAATTTACAGAACGTGTCCAAAGCGTCGCAAGAAGGAAAAGATATAATTATGAGATCGTGACAAAAGGTAGTGGTGATACAGTGTGCTACAAGTATTACATTGATAATAAACTTGCACTACAAGTATTAAATTGATAATAATTAAGCTAACATGTACATCCTCAATGTGTTTGATGTTGGCTTTGTTGGACTGTTTGTTTTCTAAAGAGATATATACATACAACAGAATAAAGAGTGTAAGCACCATATTAAAAAGTATAACCAGTCCTATTAAAACACAGACAGACATACACCCCCTTACAGACAGGTAAAAATTATTATTTTAAAGGTAAAAATTTAAAACAAAACGCAAAATCTTCGAAATTCGGCGAGGTCTAAATGGGACATTTACACACATGTCCACTGCATTTTAAATTGATTCTAACTACATCATTATCATATCTTACATAATGAAGAACAAGAGACAAAACATTTGACTACATTTTCCGCTCACAACTGAAAAAAGCTTGCTCCTAAACTTTTCAGATTATTTGATCTGGTTATCAACCACTCCCTTTCTCTTTATCATTGCAGAGAACACAAGCCAACATTTCAAATTATCAATAATTGGTGATTAAAGTATAAATATTTCCTTATTTCCTCAAAATACAGCTAGAATTATAAACAAAAAGGTAAAAAAACAATACTCTCTTGTTTTCATGTCTGATCATCACAACCGACCTTTTGTCACAACCGATTTTTCTATAGGGCAGCTGGGAAAACGTCATGTTCACTTAACAGGTTTGGTTTCAGTTATCTTTTCTGTCTTTTTTTGGGGGGAAGTAATTATTTGTTCTTTCATTAAATTAAGAAATTTTGGTTAAATTTCTAACTTGAAATTCTGAGTGCATTGTACCATTTTTTGCATGACCTTGTGTCACTGGCTGATATATCTAAAACAGATTTTTAACGCCCAGTCAGCCATGACGGTTATGTCTGGGAGAATGAAAGAGAATCACAAACAAAAACACAACGGACGACACTTTACATAGTTACAATTAAAAGCAGTACATGATTCAAAACCTTCTTATATCGCATCTTGCGCGAGAAAACAATAACAATAACAAAAAAACAGCAACACACACACGCACGCATACACACACACACGCACACACACACACGCACAGACACACACACACATAAAACAACCTTTTAGTTCTCAAGCCCTGTGGCACAGGCACTTCTCCTTTTAGCCCCCACCTCCCCCTTTTAGCCCCCCACCTCCCCCCCATCCATCCTCCTTTCAGCCTCCAACTCCCCCAATCCCGCCTTCTTTTAGCCCCCACCCCCCTCATCCTTTTAGCCCCCAGCTACCCCCACCCCCCTCCTTTTAACCCCAAGCTCCCCCTCCTCCGTTTAGTCACCAGCCCCCCCTCCTCCTTTTAGCCCTCAGCTCCCCCCCCCCCCACCCCGCCTCCTTTTAGCCTCCAGCCCCCTCCACCTTTTAGCCTCCAGCCCCCCCTCCTCTTTTTAGCCTCCAGCCCCCCTACCCCTCCTCTTAGCCTCCAGCCCCCCCTCCCTCCTCCTTTTAGTCTCCAGCCCCCTCCCCTCCTCCTTTTAGCCTCCAGCCCCCCCCCCCCACCCCTCATCCTTTAGCCTCCAGCCCCCTCCCCTCCTTTTAGCCTCCAGCCCCCCCTCCCCCCTCCTTTTAGCCTCCAGCCCCCCCACCCTCCTCCTTTTAGCCTCCAGCCCCCCACCGCTCCTCCTTTTAGCCTCCAGCCCCCCCCACCCTCCTCCTTTTAGCCTCCAGCCCCCCTCCGCTCCTCCTTTTAGCCTCCAGCCCCCCCACCCCTCCTCCTTTAGCCTCCAGCCCCCCTCCTCCTTTTAGCCTCCAGCCCCCCCCCACCCCTCCTCCTTTTAGCCTCCAGCCCCCCCCCTCCCCTCCTCCTTTTAGCCTCCAGCCCCCCCACCCCTCCTCCTTTTAGCCTCCAGCCCACCCTCCTCCTTTTAGCCTCCAGCCCCCCCACCCTCCTCCTTTTAGCCTCCAGCCCCCCCACCCTCCTCCTTTTAGCCTCCAGCCCCCCTCCTCCTTTTAGCCTCCAGCCCCCCACCCCTCCTCCTTTTAGCCTCCAGCCCCCCTCCTCCTTTTAGCCCCCAGCTCCCCCACCCCCCTCCTTTTAGCCCCCAGCTCCCCCCTCCTCCGTTTAGTCACCAGCCACCCCCCCCACCCCTTTTAGCCTCCAACTCACCCCACCCCGCCTCCTTTTAGCCCACCCTCCCCCCGCCTCCAGCCCCCTCCTCCTTTTAGCCCCTCCCCCAGCCCCCCCCCCCCGCACCCGTCTCCATCGATGCCCAGCCCACCACAAAAATAATACTCGACAGAGAGGTTGACGGTACATCCGTTTAAACAGAGTGGCAGCTGCTTGCATTGACTGCCATCATCACTGTGTCCCTTCCGCAAAGAAGCAGTGGGCGGCGGGTTGTGGAACAAAAGGATTTAGAAACTAGTCAGTCCAGGAAGTAGTAGATACTTAATGGGATTCCCCCCCCCCCCCCCCCCCGCCCCCCCATCCAGACCTTAAAACAGAGGCCAGGCTTTGTTGGAAATAAGATCCAAACACACGAAAGGTTAAAGAGATGACTGATTTTAATAGGACAGCACAAAACATGTGCCAGTTTCTTTTTTTCTTCTTCTTTTTTTTTTGGGGGGGGGGGGGGGGGGGGGGGGGACTGCTTGTTTTTGTCGTTGCTTGAAAAAGTGTTTGCCCCGAAAATTTGCCACGCGTTTTGTGTTGTCCTATTAACTCAACGTCCTTTGAACCTTGTGTGTGTTTGGAAGTTTGAGTTTTCTGTTGCTGGAAATAAAGAAACCCGAAAGGTGAGAGGCAGTAGAAAATGATACGAGGAGAAGTCCAGAAGTTCTGCAAGTGATGCCTTTACCCCAAAACAAAACGACTGAGTGCAATTACATTTTCAGCGATTTTGAAAGCACTCTCCGTTGCTGTCTATGCTCACAGTGGTGCAGTCGCCTTAGCCAATTTTAAAAGGCGTCATGGCCCTCCAAAACGGGCACGGCATGAAGCTGTGAATTCACCGCTCTTGCAAGGTCTTGAATTCACGAAGGCTTCTTTCCTTCAAAGCGAGTTAAAAAAACAAAAAAATAAAAACAGCCAACGATCACACGGTGGGACAAGACGAAACTGTTCTCCCTCAGGATAATGAATTGTGGCCCTTGTTTTGATCTTGATCTTGATGGTTACGTCGACATGGGCCATGTCCTGGCATGAATGTCGACGGAAAAACGGGGAGAGCACTTGGTGCTGAGTCGAGAGGATGGATCGAAATTCCTCCACCGACTTTGCAGACACCACTTCTTCTGTGAGGTTGTTCCAGTCAGAGACAGTTCTGACGAAGAAGCTGTTTCTGTAGGTGTCTGTTTTTGCACTGCCCAAAGAGAAAGCAGCGGCTGTTGTTTCTGGCGAACCTCCTGATGATGTTGCTGGAGGTGAAGTCAGATCTACTGGTGGTCTTAATCTGCCTCTTGTTTCCCACAGGTGTCAGAAAGGGTTCTGCTGGAATGGCTGGGATGAAACCTGCGGCACTTTTACAGAGGAAGACGAGGCGCTTCCTTCTCCGTCTGTCCTGTAGAGATGGCAGGTTCTGGTCCTTCAGCGTCTTTGTTATGGAGCCAGGCTGGCGGGACCTGTACTGTTTAATTCAACGGGCGGCGCGGCGCTGAACGTCTTCCAGCTTGTCGATGTATCTCTGTTGGTATGGACCCCAGACCACAGCGCTGTATCCAAGCGCTTTGTGGGGAGCAGCACTGTTATGGTGCATAACGGATGTTCCCACGTTTGGTCGCTGCTTCTGGACAGCCGCAAAAACATTTGCCAGCACTGTTCCTCTGCGGATGGTGGTGGCTATAGTCATTGTTGCCTCTTCTTGGGCAGAGTGCCGAGCATCAGATGGTCGAAAAATAGAGTGAAGAGCCTCTTCTTGCTTTGAAAACCAGATCTGATGATGACGAGTGGTCTTGCTGCTCCCGGCTTCACTGAGTCTCACCGTATTTGCCTGTTTTGAGGGCATGCCATGGAAGCTTCTGAAAGATTCATCTCCCGTAATAATGATAATAATAATAATGTACATTTATCATGCGCTCATCAACGCCCTGAGCGCTCACATGATACATATTAACCTAAATATGATATTCTGTACACATGTAGAGCATAATCCTACCAAAACAATTTACATAAAGTATTATATATAAAAACACACACACAAAAACGCACTACCAACATCCACACACACACACACACACACAGACACACACACACACACACACACACACACACACACACACACACACACTGACTGTAGCAGAAACTGGGTACTGATATTAGTTTGGATGGAAATACTATGAGAAGAGGAAGGTTTTCAGTTTGGCTTGAAAAGATGACAGGGTTGAGCAGTGTCTAAGGTCTTGTGGGAGTGAATTCCAAATGTGGGGTCCAAAGCATGAGAAGGTACGATAGCCATGAGTCTTGCGTTTGTATTGTTGGATTTCCAGCATGCGGCTGTCAGAAGAAGAGCGTGGTGTACGAGACGGAGTGTAGACATGCAGTAGTTCAGAGAGGTAAGCAGGACCAGAACCATTTATAGCATTGAAACACATACAAGATGTTTGTTGGGCCATTGCGGTTCAAACACGGCGAGCATCATCCTGGAGGGCCTGTCGTAAAATTCTGAAAGATCAAAATCTCCTTTGAGATAGTTAGCCTACCAGGAACCACATTGGGCGAGCATTTGTTTAGCATATCTCATTCTCTCGATTTCTGTATGACCCCGTGTGGAAGCGGGGTACCCACTTGACACACGCCTTTTTTATACTGAGTTCTTCATGGTAATTCAGAATCAGAATCAGAATATTTAGTACAAGTCCCAGTACAAGTTTACAAGGAAATTTGTCTTACGGTGCACAGTAGGAAATAGAAGAAACAATAGACTAATATCTTAACACGGCAACAAAGGCTAAAAATACACCAAACACATTATTAACACAGCATTGAAAAGTAAATATTTACACAAACATCTGTAATTAAACAATTTTACTCTCTCTCTCTCTCTCTTCTCTCTCTCTCTCTCTCTCTCTCACACACACACACACGTACACACACACACACACACACACACACACACACACACACAACACACAATCAGACAAAGCTGCAACAATTTTCTGAAGTAATTAAATAAAGGTTGTCGTTCTTTCTTGAAGTAGAGAGCATCAACTCTGATCCGATACATAATTTGTCTATTAAATATTCATAGCAGAGAAGAGTATTTATCAACTTGCAGGACTTCTTGACTGGACTAAGTATAGTCACGGTGTGTGTGTGTATGTGCGTGCGCACGCGCATTCATATGTGCGCGCGCGCGTGTGTGTGTGTGTGTGTGTGTGTGTGTGTGTGTGTGTTGTGTGTGTGTGTGTGTGGTGTCGTGTGTGTGTGTGTGTGTGTGTGTGTGTGTGTGTGTGGAGAGAGAGAGAGAGAGAGAGAGAGAGAGAGAGAGAGAGAGAGAGAGAGAGAGAGAGAGAGAGAGAGAGAGAGAGAGAGACAGAGACAGAGACAGAGAGACAGACAGACAGACAGACAGACAGAGACAGAGACAGAGACAGAGACAGAGTGCGCGCGCGCGTTTCCGCGTGTGTTGAAAATAAACACCCAACGCCTGGAAAGGGATAGAAAAAAGGCAGACGAAATCACCTGTAAAACAACGCGCTATATCGCAATGGAAACAACAGCTCTGCCAACAGCAACAGCCACACCACGCGCAATCCGCTCCGCCCTCCCTGAGACTGGACACAGCCCGCCACAGGCGCCCGCCAGATGGTCACTACGACAAGCAGAGTCGCCCACTGGGGGCTCCCAACTGAAGGGGCTTACCAGCGAATCATACAGTCATGCCAATCATACAGTCATACAGTGACTGGCCTACATCCCTCTGAGCCACCGTGCATTTTGCCACCCGCTCAATCCACTTGTTCCAATCCACAAACAGCGTGGAATCATCATCATCATCATCTTCTTAAGCTAGAATGACTGCTAGCGTTCTAAAATAAGATCCCAACACATAAAAGGTTAAAAAACAAAAACCGCCCTTTATTGGGATTTGAACACGTGTTTGGATCACAAACACATGGTTTTCGTGGATGGTATGGATGGCCCTCGTGTACTCTCGGACAGCAATAACCGGCGCTACAAATCGGACTCATTTCTTGCGGCTGCGTTTCGTCTTCGGCGTGGGAATAGGAACCAGTGGCAGAATGTGCGACGCCTGGAGAATAAGGTGGACCTGGAGTGGGCCAATAGAAACCGGTGGCAGGGTGTGCGAGGTCTGGGGTGTAAGGTGGGTCTGGGGCCAGCTGCAGAGCTTTAAGGGCAAAGGAAACCCGCTGTCGTTGCAGCGTTAGTGTTTGCACTTCCGTTGTCCTCGTGCAGCACGTGTGACTCGTTGGCCATCCGCGAAGACGTCTCTATAGTTCTGGCGGCACTACAACGGCGCTAGGGCTGGGAGACCTGAAGCAGACGGTGGTGCATGTACTACGTGTCGGCATGGCCTGCATGTACACATAGCTGTCGCAGAAGGGGTGCTGTGGCAAAACGCCCAGCCTTCCCAAAGAAAGAGGCCGCTCTCGATCTGGTTTTTAATGCTTCGCGATCTCTTGACTTTCAGGAGAAAGCGGCCACCCTCAATCAGCTTTCCAATGCCTCGCGATCTCTTGACTTTCACAAGGAGAAAGCGGCCACCTTCGATCAGCTTTCCATTGCTTCGTGATCTCTTCACAAGGAGAAAGCGGCCACCTTGGATCAGCTTTCCAATGCCTCGCGATCTCTTGACTTTCACAAGGAGAAAGCGGCCACCTTAGATCAGCTTTCCAATGCTTCGTGATCTCTTGACTTTCACAAGGAGAAAGCAGCCACCCTCGATCAGCTTTTTGCCCCTATAAAGGCCTACAGATACGCACATTTTATTACACACACACACGCACACACACGTACGCATGCACGCGCGCGCACACACACAAACCACACATACACCCACAGACACAAAGATACAGAGACTCAGGCACATAAATACAATACAAACACCCACTGACACAGATAGACACAGACCCAAACACAGACACAGACACAGACACTCTCTCTCTCTCTCACACACACACACTCTCTCTCTCTCACACACACACACACACACTCTCTCTCTCACACACACACACGCACGCACACACACACACACACACACACACACACACACACACACACACACACACAGAGTTCATACACAAAACCAACCAGAGCAAAAAATAATTTTACCTACCAAATTACCGTGACAGTCAGCCCTGTCTGACATTTCAGGAGAAGCACGGTGATCATTTCGGTCAAGGACGCCTCGACTGAATAATATTCTAAAGAATATTCACGAGGGAATCACATCGGATCAAGAAATCCAAAGCGAGAATGGGCACAGTATTACTTGACGCGAGGTTAATGCACTAAGTCAAGGCGGGTCACAAGATCGAAAGCGAGGCTAGAATATGTAAAGATGTCAATCCAACCTCGGTTTCAATCTCGTGACCCGCCGTGACCTAGCTCAGTAAGGATCGTCCATTTTGCGTTACAAAATAGTGTAGTTACACACAATATAACCGACTACATAAACATAGTGTATCGATACTTTTTATGGTAGAGCGTAGTTTATGAGCAATTAAAGTACATCACGTATGGCTCAAACGATTTTTTTATATTTCTTTTACACTAAAAACCGTTTTAGTGTAAAAAATATAACGCCTCAACAATTAACTATTTGCTTGTTTGTTTTTTCTACACTTCGACCTAAGATTAAAAACCGTTTTACAGTTTGTCTTTCTTTCTTTCTTACTGTTTCTATTCTTCCACAGATCTAAATAACAGGCAGTAAAATTCACAATATAGACAGGGTATTCTGGAAGAAGGTATTTCTGGAGGAAGCCGGAGGCAGACCATAATTGTTTTACAACCTGAAATTCCTGTCGTCCGGTACTGAGTTCCAGCAGAAGGATCTTGTTTGCTGTTGCAGTTCGTTAAGTGTAATTAAATTTTATTTCTGGACAAACCAGTTCAGTCTCTAGCGTCCGGGGGCGCGGGGTGGGGTGGGTGGGGAGCGGTGGGGGGGGAGGGGGGGGGAGGGGGGACGGGGGGGAAGCAAAAAGCAACTCCAAGATGTGTGTGTGTGTGTGTGTGAATGTGTGTGTGTGTGTGTTGTGTGTTGTGTACGTGCGTGAGAGAGAGAGAGAGAGAGAGAGAGAGAGAGAGAGAGAGAGAGAGAGAGAGAGAGAGAGAGAGAGAGAGAGAGAGAGAGAGACAGACAGACAGACAGACAGACAGACAGACAGACAGACAGACAGACAGAGCAAAGTAAGAATATCACGTTTCCCGTTCAACCATTTGCTTTAAAAAGAGCCTCGAAATGGAGCTACCTTGTAAATCTAAAATAATCGTTCTTGTTTGAAAGGCCCTTTCCAAAGGCGTCGCGTCGCATCTGTATCACAATTATCTTTAAAGTTGGAAGACACACAAATGTTTTTCATTTGGGAAAAGCACACATCCTTTTCACCTGTTTTTTGTTTTGTTCGCTCATCCCCTCCCTCCCCGCCTCTCCCCCCCGCCTCTCCCCCCCTCCCCCTCCCTTCACTGTCTCAATCCAGTTTTTCCCTCTGCACAGATTCCCTCCCTCATGACGCTCTTGTTCATTTCTGTTGTATCAGCAGCTGAAGTCGGATGCTTGTTCTCTAACTGCAATCCTCCGAGTCAGTTCTTCTTCAACAACAGAGATTGCTTTTAATCTCACCGACCTGTCTATTACTGCCTGCGTGCATGTTCATCTATCTGAGAGAGAGAGAGAGAGAGAGAGAGAGAGAGGAGAGAGAGAGAGAGAGAGAGAGAGAGAGAGAGAATGAACGTGCGCCTTCAAAGGGAAATAATTAGATCTAGCAACGCCAGAGAGTAACGCACTCTTTGTGATGAACTAGATCTAGTACGTTGTATGCTTTTTGTCGCGCTTTGGCAGCAACTCTCTCTCTCTCTCTCTCTCTCTCTCTCCTCTCTCTTCTATATATATATATATATATATATATAAAATATGCTATTACAGCTGAAAACGAACAGCAAAATTTCAGTTCAAGATAACACAAAAGAGAACTGACTGGAAAGGGAACGGTTACGAGTAGACACCTTTCAATAAGGCTACGACACAACGAAAGAGCGCCAATGTTTGTCAAATCACGTAAAAAGTGCCCTTTTTGTCTCTACCCCACCCTAGGGAACAATGTACAGACAGACTGAACAACACACGGTATCTTTTATGGGCTCATCTTTCTGTCGCAGCAAAGAGAACCTCCACTTCGAAAGCGGCCTAAATGCCTGACAAATATGGGGCAACACTTAGCAAAACTAAGCGAACAAACAAACGAATAAAAGCAACAAAACAACAGCAACAAAACAACAAGCATTTGACGTCAGTCTTTGTTCTCTGAACATACAAATGGTTTTGACATATTCCATCAAAAAACAAAAGCAAAAAAACGAAACAAAACAACAACAGACGAGTTGGATATTAACCATGTCCTACTGTCGAAAGGGCAATGTAAAAAAAGAAATAAAGAAGAAGAAAAAAAGAGAAGAGAGAAGAGAAGAGAGAGAGAGAGAGAGAGAGAGAGAGAGAGAGAGAGAGAGAGAGAGAGAGAGAGAGAGAGAGAGAAAAAAGAAAAAAGACAAGACAGACAGACAGAAAGAAGGCAAAGAAAATAATCAAGAATCAGGCGAGTCCCCAGACTCCCCCGAATCGTCTGCAACTTGAATTGGAACAGGGGAGTACGAGGGAGTATTCAGTTTCTTCAGGCAATCACTTTTACGATCAAAGGCCGTGTCTGATCTTGAACAAAGCCGAAAAGGAAAAAGGAAAAAACAAAAAACAAAAAAAGAGAGAGAAAAAAAGAGAGACAATAACTGGAAATTACCCTGCAGCTTCACATTACAAAGGCTGCAACTTAGAGAGAGAGAGAGAGAGAGAGAGAGAGAGAGAGAGAGAGAGAGAGAGAGAGAGAGAAGAGAGAAGCTTGAGCATGTTCAAGATCTGGGTCAGTGCGACGAAGCCAATCATTTTTGTCCGCGACAAGAAGTCAATACAGAACTCACGTTGCTCGGAGCAATTTGATCGTTTTCCTGTGAATTTGTCTTGAAGGGAAAGAAGAGAACTGCGGGGTGTTTGTTGGCTTTCATATTACTTTGAACGTTTTTCCCCTGAAGGAAAGAGTTCAACAAACGTTTGTTAAACTCTTACCTTCCTTGAAGGAAAGAATTCAACAAACGTTTTTCCAAGCACTGAACACAAAATGAACATTTTTTCCAAGCACTGGACACGAAATGAACATTTTTTCCAAGCACTGGACACGTAATGAACCTTTTGTCCAAGCAGTGGACACAAAAGCAACATACTCAACCAAAAGCAGATAAGTGTGTTAGTTCTGCATCTCATTTTACACATCGTTTAACTGTTGTCAAAGTCTCGTTTTGTAGCTTGATAAAGGGAATTACCTCGAAAATTTGCACGTTGTGTAATGTCCTAATAAATAGCGTTCTTTGGAACCTTTTATATATATGTTCGGATCTTTCCTTCCCTGCTTGTCTTTGAAAAGTACATGCGACGCAAACTTCCCCGTATCATTTATATATATAACATTTATATATATAATCTCTCTCTCTCTCTTTTCCCTTTAGTGTACGAACAGTTTTTAAAGGGTATCGTTTACTCATCAAGAAGAGTGTGTCGCTCTCTGGTGCAACTAGATCTTGTTCTTTCCCTTTGTATGCTCTCTCTCTCTCTCTGTGTGTGCAGGAAAAAATATGGCAGCAAGCAGCATTTACCACGTAACAACTATCATCTCCTATCTGTCCAACAGGAGCCATACAAAAAAGCCTAACTGTTGACGATTTTGTTTGTTTTGTTTGTTTGTTTAGAGTATTCTGGATAAATGTAAGGACCATTAGCAGAAAAATGACAAGACAAAGAGCAAGAGGACTAGTTAGAAGAAGAAAAACAAGCGAGGACATAGGAAAGAGGAATCAAATGACAGCCTCGAGATTCGGGACTGCAGCAATCTGGACATTATTAATGATGATGATGTCAACTGACGATGATGACGTTAAGGACGATAGTGACGCACGTAGTATCCTACGTAATATCCGGAACAGCCGGCTGAGCGGCCTGGTGGACATGTAAGAGATGAAGGTGGTGATGTCGATGACGACGACGACGACAGCTCGTTTAAAATTAAGGAAGACTTCCTGCTTGACGTCGGGAGTGCTACCCTGAAGGTCTCTGTCGCACTACAGTGATTAACCGTCGTACGGAATCAGCATAAAAAGCGTTGGGTTTTGTGCAAAAAGCACCTCCCACGGTCATCGATCGTTTAGAAAGCATCTTTGAGGATTCCGACGTGCCGATGGATAATTTCGCCAAGTTCTGGCAATGTCCGTGTGGGCGATCATGTATGTGGGCGACTCTCTCTCTCTTCTATAGGGTGGTTGAGGGGCTGGTACCGGCACTGCCTCCAGACACATTTCTGTCGCAACAAAAACCTGGTAGACTGATTCGAGCCCGACAAACAACCTGGCTACGTCACAACCAACACTATTGGTGACTACACAAGGAGCAATGATAGTGTAATAGACACTACTACTACCACGCTGCCACACTGACCAACTGCGGAACTCGTTTCTTTTCCCACCTTTTTTATCAGGACAGAAGCTGACTGGAACCACATGGACAACACCACCGTCCACGCCACCTCTCTATCCAGCGGTTCAAGGCCCTAGTAGCGGCCACGCAACATCAGTAGGCCGCAAAGCGCATTCCCTACTCCGCTGCACTAAACCAGACTACTGGATGTTTAAGCAGCGTAAATACAAAGATTTCGTTTCTCTCGTTTCTCATTTGTCCCCATCTCCTCCTTTCTCCCAGTCTTTCTCACTCTCATGTACCTAACTCTTCCGTGTATCCGGGCCACAGTAGTTCTTTCCTCATCCCAAACATATCACTTTTCTCCGTCTCTCTTTTCCTCCCCTCCATCCCCATTGCTAACGCTACACGGTCACAATCGGGATGAATCTTGCGTTAATGATTAGCGACAAGAGCCATTTGAATGTTGCATTAATTGTGAGGGGCAGAGCAACAACAAGGCGGTGTCCATAAACCGCAAAGTTTCAAGAGAAAGGATCGGAGACCGAACCTGACTTGAACCGACGTCCGTGTGTGCTTAGGACTCTAGCTTCTTACCGCTAGGCCAAGCCGGCTCACTTTTTTTCTTCTTCTGTGCCCAGCATCCCTTTTGCCTCGAGTCGTAGCCGCCCTCTGCTATCCAACCTCTACTTGCTTTTCGCCAAGCCCGCCTTTTCCCTTGTCAGACTTCGTGTGCAAAAAAAGTCCACCCGTCTTTTTCTCCGCGCTTTTTACCTTGGTTAATCCGACATCTCTCTCTCCTCTCTCTAATATATATATATAAAAAGAGAGAGAGAGAGAGAGAGAGAGAGAGAGAGAGAGAGAGAGAGAGAGAGAGAGAGAGAGAGAGAGAGAGAGTATATAACAAAGTCCAAGCATGTCTTGGTTTGGAAACTTTTACTGCAAATTTTCTCCCATCTTGGGGCTTTTTCAAGGCCTGCCCGGTCGGCTTGACTGATCCCTACAAACCGCATAACACACAAATAAATAACACACACCATCTATCTATCTATCTGTACATGGTGTGTTATTTAGCCTTTGTTTCCATGTTCAAATATCAGTGTGTTGTTTATTCTATTTCTTACAACACAAATTTCCTTTTTCTAAACTTGTACTGGGACAATAAATATTCTGACTCTGATATATTCTTGCGTAATAAAATATCATCATCATCGTGTTTATATATATGCTTGTGATGGGATTTGGTAGCTGATGTGCTATTTAACTTTTTCTCCTTTATTGAAGTTTATTATTTTCATTACTGTTATTGAAAAGCGGTTTACGCCAGAAAGGTGCTATATATAATATACACATAACCCTGATCAAGCAGTCAATACAATCGTCAGTCTCTCGTTCCGTCTCGCGTCACAGAAATATATTTTTGTACACTGCAGATGTGTGAAATACAGAATGATGTGTCACTGTTCAGGAAGTGATGGGCCCATTCAGTACAATTTCAGCTGAAAATGTATCATTTTGTGACTGTGTTGCCCTGGGGTTTAACACTCTCGGACCAAAGTATTTCAATTTCTGTTTGACACGGCTTTTATCGTCAAAGAATGAAAAAACCGAACTTTCGCCCTAAGTGTAAGCCATAGAAATCCTTCAACGGATTGAAATTGATTTGGTTCTGACGGACATACAGCACCCAAGGGTTATAATTATCGCTCGAAAGACGTCACACGAACAACAACAAAGACCAGAGTCGCCTACTTAAGCTAGGTTGGTAATCTCTCTGGTGGAGTTAGTTACCGTAGGCGATGATGTTGTGTTTGTGTGACGCTTTTTGAGCGCTAATTATCTTTCTTATGTGTTGATTGCACAAGCGCTCTGGGCCTCGTTCTATTTCAGATTCTGGCGCACATACGTTAAGTTTGTGGTGGATCATCTTTTGTTATGTAACTACCTTAGTTTTCTTTTCTTTCGCATTTTGCACTTGTTTGTTAAACTTAAGAGTGTTTGTTTGTGCAACACGATGCTTGAGAAATGATGTTCAAACATAACCAACAACTGAGCAGACCACCTTCACTAGGGGCTTTTTTTATGTATGGCCTTAACTGATTAAAAACATTCCGCGTTTCGTTCTTTTCACGGAAAGCAAAACAAGTGCTAAACGATGTCAGTAATTCTGTTTTTATCCACAGTCTCTCTCTCTCTGTCTCTCTCTCTCCCTCCCCCGGAGACAAGTGCCTATGCAATGTCAATATTTCTGACTCCCTTCGAATCCTCTCTTGGCTCAAGCTGACAGACTGCAGGAAGTGATAACTCTCTCAGCACCGCCTCATGCCAATCATAACTCCACAAAACACACCTACGTGCTTTTTTTTGTCATTGCCTGGTTCAAGGACATTCAGACCCAAGTAAAACAATAACCCGCCCTGAATCAAATGTGAGCCGGCGTGCATAAAACAACACATTACCTAGGATATGTCAGTCAGAGTGTCCTCGAAGCCCGGGTAGAAAATGTATTACGGACGGTCGCTCTTAGCGCATCGTCGTCTGTCGTACAACTACGCGCTTACTACACGTAGGTGTTGGTATTTTACTTAACACCTACGTAAACGTGCTAACATTTTACAAGAAGAAGGCCAACACTTAGAGGAAAGTGGTTAGCAGGCTAGCAGCAGTTCTATTGAACGGGAGGGACCTATGCCTGTGCGTCACACTCCTGTAGAAAAAAATCACAGCTGAACCAAGCCCCACCCCCGGCCACTAGTTTCCATTATTGATATGATGAAATCGGCTTACATCTTAGGTGAACAAAAACTGAGACGAGTGTATTTTTATTTCGCCACAATTATTTGTATTTTTTTGTTTGCGTGTTGCGTGTGTTTGAGTGTCGCAGTGTTTGCCATTGGAAAAAGCGGACCTGCGCTTAAATCTTCATATCCTTGTGTAACAAAGTATTATGCTCTCTCTCTCCCTCTCTCTCTTGGTCTGTCTATCCGTCTCCCTCTCTGTCCGTCTTAGTCTCTCTCTCTTACCCCGCTTGATTTACGCCTGTAGTGGAACAAAGATTTTAAAGTTGGCAGATATGCATGTTGTTAAAGTAAAATGTGGACACCGGTTCAAGCACCGTTATATGTTTGATTGGTGTGTTGAAGTGTGTTTTTGTCGGAGTGAGATGTTCGTTACGGATTGGAATGAGATCATGTTGACGGCCAAGACTTTGGTTTCCAACAGGCGAGCTTTCTGAAACACACACTGGACATATAAACACCGTCTCTTCATCCCACGAATACACTTTTACCGCCAGATTGTTCATTTGTTCTGTAACTGGAATCTTTGCACTTTGACTGAAAATGAGCTTTGACTGCTACGTGACTGTGTACCACACAAAACAAAAAAGAACCAATGTGACCAAGATCGTTTCAGATTCTGGGACAGGAAGGAGTTTAGCAAACAAACACCAGTAGACTGAAAGCAGGTCTTCCATATTCTTTTGCCTTTGCTTTCGTTTAGCATGTAAGCCTCGGAATGATGAACCGATACTGATTATGCTGAATATACATGTCTTTAAACATACTTTATCCCTGCTGACGATTTGGTCAAATTGATGTATAAAGCAGAAAAGCTGAATTTTCTCATTTGTTTCACCACCAAGCTACACGCAAGCAGATAACGTGTCTCGTCCTCCACCTTGTGAGAACTGGTGTGTGTGCAGGGGGAAAGGGGAAAGATTTCTCAATCTTCTCAACAGAGGAGACCTTAATTTCTGCGTGCGCAGTGCCACGTTGCGGGGGAAGCATTCGAAGACCAGGAGTAGGAGGAAAGAGACGTGTGTTCTACCTGGGTGGAAGGTTGGGGGCGGGAAGGATAATTTACGGCAAAGCATGACAAGATCCCACGTTTCTTGCAGGCTGTGTCCACGGTCAACGACTATCGGTCAAAAACAGGAGCGAAAAGGGAGTTAATAGCGTTCGACCCACGTCACGCGTAGAGCAAGGGACACCTGTACTGAGACATGAATGGCCCTTGATAACCATCACTTGGCATGCAAGCAAGCACACAGGTGAATTACACGATGTGATCGTTATCGTAGGCAGTCCTCTTTTTCCGTTGTTGTTGTGTCCCTTGTTAATAATGTGGCGTCAGTCATGCGCTATTATTAACACCCTTTGTTTGTGGTGTTATGAGCTGGATTTCGCCTTGAAGTGCCCCCCACCCCGCTGGCCAGGTGTGAACTAACTCGGGGCTCTTTCAAAAATCGCATACTGCTGTGTCTTGTCTAAATAAAAAGATGTTCAGTCCAAATCTCTTGTGTGTTTTCATCACCAAAATTCCTCTAAACGACAGATTGTCTGGACGTTTCACTGGTAGCATCAAGCATGTGGGGAAAAAACAAGTAGCTTTTGAAATAGTTTTTAGATCATGGCAATTTATTTAATGGTATCTCCATTAAAAACCAAGAAAGTAAACAATTTTTTGGTTTTTAAAACTTGAACTGCTCCACAAATTTGAAAAACGAGGCCTATAGGAACGGGAGATAAGGGGGAAAAGGGGTATGGAGGTGGGGGGAGAGGGAGATTATATACCTATCGCTACACTGTCACCACCAGAATGACTTCTGCATTAAGGTGGGCAGCGATGAGAGCCATTTTAATGTTTCATAATTGTGAGGGAAAAAGTCACAAGACAGTGTCCACAGACCATAATTTTTGAAGAAAAAGGAGAGCCGAAGCAGATTCGAACCGAGGTACTAATGCCTTACCGCTAGGCCAAATCGGCTCACAAACAAATAAAAACTGAGCTATTTATCTGCACATATAAAAGAGATTCAATGCCTTATATTAAATAATTATGGGAAACACACATAAGCTATCTATTGTTAATGTGGGGGGAGGGGGGGGGGGGGGGGGTTGAAATCGCCCTAATATAACCGTAATGGTTGACTGGGCGTAAAACACGAAGCCACTTATTTACTTGCGGGTTGACAAATCTCAGTTGCGGTCCATCAAGACGTTATACACATGGACGTATTGGACAGACTGAGCCAGCTAATTCAGTTAATATTTTTGCTGTGAATACACCCTCTGGGAGCTTTTTATTTTATTTTAAGAAAACAGTATGACTGTTGCAACAGGTCACTGCTGCAAAGAACTTTAAAAAAATTAAGAGGTAAGGAGTGAGTGAGTTGGTGCTCTGAGCCCAGTCAGCCACATAGGGTATTATATATCAAAGCTAGTAGGGATTGAGCTCTAAAAAGGCTTTTTTACACAATTTTAAAACAACCCATTAAAAAAAAGCTTTTATTGCCACCCATTTTCACCTGTGCGTCACTATACGAGTGGTGCAGGTTAGCTCCATAATCCTCTTAGAATAGGAATGGGGGTGGATTAGCACTTGTGGCCATAATGGAATAGACGGTGGACAGTGTAGCGTTTCGTGTACTTCGAATAATTATTCCTCTAACTGGAAGGATCCTAACTTCGACGAGTATCTTACTCCTGATGTAGATACGGTTTCGCTAGCAATGCGGACAGTCAAAAGAAACGCCTGGCATAATCGGAGTTGTCTGTTAGAAACTAACTGCTATTTGAGCACCAACAAAAATAATGTCAGTTAGCTGCCAGTTTTGGAGACCCATGGCGTAACGTAACCAATAACTGGTTACGTCATGGCTCTCCGAAACTGGTAGCTAATTGGCAGTAGTTGGAGGAAGGATGTCGCATACCGATGCTTGGAGTTTGTGGGGGATCCGGAGCCTGGTTACGATCATCAGGTGAATTTGCCCTGCCAGAGGCTGTGACTGACAACGTGGCGTCCTTGTACGTGCAAAGCAGGTCGTTTTTCTTACGGTCAATCACCGCGGACCCCTCCCCTTGAGCAAAGATTATATATAAATACATATATTCATAATCTTTGCCGTGAGGGAACTTCACTCCACCGGCGAAACAATAGTGTGGAGAGACCCTGGGGGATCTTGAGCCTGTTTACGACCTGTTTACATGCCGGAGTCACAGTCACGTGGCGTCTTTGTAAAGCAGGTCGTTTTTCTTACGGTGAATCACCGCGGACCCCTCCCCTTGAGGGAATTTCACTCCACCGGCGAAACAATAGCGTGGAGAGACCCTGGGGGATCTTGAGCCTATTTACGACCTGTTTACGAGTGAAATCATTTTGCCAGAGGCTGTGCGTCTTTGTAAAGCAGGTCGTTTTTCTTACGGTGAATCACCGCGGACCCCTCCCCTTGAGGGAACTTCACTCCACCGGCGAAACAATAGTGTGGAGAGACCCTGGGGATCTTGAGCCTGTTTACGACCTGTTTACAAGTGAAATCATTTTGCCAGAGGCTGTGCGTCTTTGTAAAGCAAGTCGTTTTTCTTACGGTGAATCACCGCGGACCCCTCCCCTTGAGGGAACTTCACTCCACCGGCGAAACAATAGTGTGGAGAGACCCTGGGGGATCTTGAGCCTGTTTACGACCTGTTTACAAGTGAAATCATTTTGCCAGAGGCTGTGCGTCTTTGTAAAGCAAGTCGTTTTTCTTACGGTGAATCACCGCGGACCCCTCCCCTTGAGGGAACTTCACTCCACCGGCGAAACAATAGTGTGGAGAGACCCTAGGGGATCTTGAGCCTGTTTACGACCTGTTTACAAGTGAAATCATTTTGCCAGAGGCTGTGCGTCTTTGTAAAGCAAGCCGTTTTTCTTACGGTGAATCACCGCGGACCCCTCCCCTTGAGGGAACTTCACTCCACCGGCGAAACAATAGCGTGGAGAGACCCTGGGGGATCTTGAGCCTGTTTACGATCTGTTTACGACCCATGAATTCACCATACCAGAGACACCGGCACGGAAAAGTGGCGTCTTTGTGAAGCAATCTTTTTTCTTTCTTTTGGCAGTGAATCACCGCGGACCCCTCGCCTTGAGGGAACTTAACTCTACCGGCGAAAACAACAGTGTAGAGTTACCCTAGGGGATCATGAGCCTGTTTACCACCGTCTACTTCTATGATTGAGAATGAGATCACCCTGCTGTGACGCACGCGGTCTACGCGTGAATTTATGCCACACCAGAGGCAAAAAGCAACATGTGGCATAATAGCTGATTAAAACAACGCGCCAAAGGACGTCTCACAACATATTCTTTTACAATAACACTGGCCTGTTACATCGGCCATCGAAACTCGAGAGTAAAAGCTCCAGATTAAATAAGTTCTAAAGGAATCGCTCATAGGTTTATTCCATTATGACCGCCCGAGAGTGTGTGAACTCGACCTTTGGTTGAATGTGTTTAACGCCGCGTTGTCTCCGATGAGGTAGAGGCGGGGACCGAAATTCCAGGATATATGATAAGGTGGGGTTAGAGGGAGACTACACTGCCACCACCAGAATGAGTGCATGAAGATGGGCAGCGATGAAAGCCATTTTAATGATTCATTAATTGGGAAGGAAGGGCTGAAGGGGGAGGGGGGGGGGAAGTAAGTAAGTAAGCAACTTGGTGTTTTATGCCCAGTCAACCATTACGGAGGGTGTGGACGTGGGAGGGTGAGGGGTGCACACAAAGCCACAAAGATAGTGTTCATAAACCACAACTTTTGAAGAGAAGGGAGAGCCGAAGCGGAACCGAACCGAGTTCCTTCTGCTTACCGGCCTGACGCCCTACCGTTGGGCCAAACAAGTTCACTAGAAATTGCTTTCAAAACAGGACTTCCATTCAGATTTTATATATATATATGGCTCCCGTTCCTGAGAAATACTAATGAACCCAACAGATTCTATAAGAAGGGCCTGGGATTTTCGCTCTCCCACCTTTTCACATCCTACCGCTTTAAGGTCTCCCAGACCAGAATGCACTACAAGAATATATGCATTACTTGCTTGGTCTTCCTCCATTTAACATGTAGCAACAAAAAGGCTGTTTTTACGTCGTCTCCAAAAAAAGAAAAGAAAAAAGAAAAGAGAGAGAAGCTAAGCGGTTGTATTTTTCAACAGGAAGTACTTATTACACAATCTCCTCATGATGTCTGACTTGTAGGTTTGTGTTTGGCATACATTGCTTCGAGTTTCTGTTGTCGGATGGGTGCTGGGATGGGGTGGGGAGCGGAGAGGTAGGGGGTGGGGGTGGGGGGTGGGGGGTAGGAAGAAGGTATAATTGTGACCATGGTCGCGTGGTTTCTTATCAGAACATCTCGCTTTTGCTTTATTCTTCTTCTTTTTTGCGCAAAAAGTGACTATTATGGAATATTATACAAAATAGCGGAAAACTTTTTGACGAATAATTATTGCTGAGTTTTGATCAAGCTTTTTGTCGTACTACTTACTGCTTACTTTCAAGACTTTTGAGCAAGCTTCTTTTTTATGAACAGCTACTTTTATAAGGTTTTGATGGTTTAGTTTTGACGAATGACTATTATCAACGTCAGACAAGGCATAAGACACTAAAAACAAATCTGATATCGGTTCGGGGTATGTCAGTAGAAATACGGTTACACACACACACACACAGGGATACACACACAGGGGAACACACACACACAAATACAGGTACACACAGACACAAACGGACACACACACACACACACACACACACACATGAATACACAGAGGCACACACACAGGCGCGCGCGCGCGCACACACACACACGCACGCACGCACACACACACACACACACACACACACACAAAGGGAAGCAAGCTAGCTACATATCGCCCAAGTCGACCTTTGAGAATGCCTATACATTCGATCTACCCCCACACACAGTCAGTAAAAGAAACCACACCAAGTAACAGCATGACAGATATTGAGTGTTTCCAGTTATGTCTGCTTGTTAAACCCTTTTTTAAGTTGCACGGAGAACTTGAAGCCATCTTGGTCATGCTAATCATCTATAGATTTCAGTGGTATACTGTCATGTAGCAGACAAACCCCATCCCCACTCAGTGCAATACATTCCCATCAAAGAACAAATGAAAACAATCTTAGCAGCATACGCACACACCCGGGATGGAACAACAGGAATGCATCCGGGATTAAGAGTTTAGGCAGTTGCCTACTGCCTAGACTTACAATCTGTCCTTGCTAAGAGAGAGAGAGAGAGAGAGAGAGAGAGAGAGAGAGAGAGAGAGAGAGAGAGAGAGAGAGAGAGAGGGGAGAGGGGGGAGAGAGAGAGAGAGAGAGAGAGAGAGAGAGAGAGAGAGAGAGAGAGAGAGAGAGAGAGAGAGAGAGAGAGAGAGAGAGAGAGAGAGAGATTGAATAAACTTTATTTCTCAACGGTGAAGATATTAGCACAAAGGCCGACTCACATACTACTAATAACCAAGACATTCATAGTGAAATATTATTACAGAAGGATATAGACAAGTACAGCATCAATAATAATAATAATAATAATAATAGAGAGAGAGAGAGAGAGAGAGAGAGAGAGAGAGAGAGAGAGAGAGAGAGAGAGAGAGAGAGAGAGAGAGAGACTCAGTAAGCGTTTGAAAGAATACACGACGTCTGCACCACCGAAGTTATCAGCAACAGTAAAGAGGAACTAAGAACACAAATCTTCTGAGCCGGATATAATAATTGAGGGCTACTGCTGCTGTAAGATAAACTTTAGCAAGGACAGGTAGAGCACGATGACGTACCTTGTCAGAATGAAGTGGCAGCACTGTAGCCGACGTGTAAACTGTGGGTTCCTCTTTATATTCTTGTACAGGAAAGCAGTAAAGAAGTCTGACCTGGGAAATAAAGAAGGGCGTTGTGAAGAGGTCGGTTACAAACACAGAAGGCGCGGTAACTGAAATAACTGACCGAAACTCCAGTGCGCTCTCTCTGTGTCTCTGTATCTCCCTCTGTGTGTGTCTCTTTTGGGTGGAGGTGTGTGTGTGGGGGGGCTCTTGCAGAAATGTACAAACGAATCTTGCAAACGAAATGCGAACGGTACCATATCTGCTTGAGTGATGTCCCTGCTTCTCCAAACACATTACAAAATGGGCTCTTGCAGAAATGTACAAACGAATCAGTCTTGCAAACGAAACGCGAACGGTACCTTCTCTGCTTGAGTGGTGTTCCTGCCTTTTCAAAAGACTTGCCACCCCACACGACGAAGCGCTCAACAGCAACAAAAAAACAACAACAACAACAACAAAAAGTGTTCAAAAGTTTAAAAACAAAAAATGGACAACTTGCACGAGGTTCACGCCTTGCTCAAGCTGGCTGAGCCTAGCGCCTTCTGGGTACAAGCTACAGGCGCACGATAGCACAAATAATTGTGCCGTACAGCGTATGCTAGTACGAACTACGGATGAATTAGGTTCGTCAAAGTTTTAGCTATATTGCATGTACCTATTTATTTCTCCTCCTGTGAACGGGTTTCAACAGAGTATTGAACTAAAAAAGGCAGACGATTCTTTCGGGAAACAATGGCAAGAGCGAGAAAGTGAACGACAATATGACACGTCATGGCTAGAAACAAATACGTAGGGGAGTCTCTCTCTCACTCTCTCTCTCACACACACACACAAAGGCATACGTGCACATTTTCATCCCCCGCCCCCCACCCCCTCCCATTCTACTGCGTAGCGCAGGCAAGGCAAATAAACTTTACCATAATCTTATCGTTTGATTTCAGGATTTAAAGATTTATCAACACATAACACATGCATACACAGCAACTCAAACCCCTTATTACTATTATTTTATGTGTGGCAGTTTCCTGTTTTAGAAACTTAATTTTCATCCCATTTCTTGTCCACTTTTGATTTGCATCTACGTACTGTCTGGAATGCCACTCAGCCCCAAGAAGCAAAGTTTTTCCATAAAATTAACATCGCAGAACTTTCAGATGTACCCTGCCCCCATGAACCCCCACCCCCACCCCGCCCACCGTCCTTTATTCCCACGTACCATATCCTTCAGAATCCGCCATTTTGTACTCTGTAGGATATCTCTGAAACACAGGCGAGCTACCAATTCAGACCTGGATCAGTTCATAAAACGAGCGCCACCTTGATTGTTAAACTTGGAGAAATACATTTTCATAAGCCCAAAGGTAGTAATGAAAGGTTTAATTTCCGAACGGCAAGTGCCATTCAAAATGAACAGAATTGGAGGCGAATGAAACAAGGCAATAGCTTGCAACGCTGAAGTCGGAAATTGCCCCAAATACATTTTGCAAAACATACCTGTGAACCTTGACAAGGTCTGCTCTGGAGAAATGTACTCACCTATACGACACTTCTCTGGAGCTGTTCTATTTTGTCAACCTTACCAGCAGTTGTTCACTCATTCCTTGACAAAGACTGAAAGCGACAGCCACGTGTCTGCACTCTAACATGGCAACAGCAATGTGGACGGGCTTTCAGGCGTTCACGTGACGAGAATCTCGTTTTGCACGGCCTGTCCGAGTCTGCACGGAAGTTGTCTTGGCTCCGTAAACCTAACAGGGCACAAGATCGAAACACAATTGAAAGGAACGGTAACTCAACACGACAATACAAAAGATGTGCGAATTTTCGGGGTAAGCCCCCCCCCCCCCCCCCCTTTTTTTAAGCGACAAAACAACAGTTACACGGTAATAAATAAAAATGTACTTACCCGGTTGCGGTTGTGATGTGTTGAATGCCTGGAGTGTTTGGAAGAATGTTGGCGTGACGTTATGTTTTGTATTGTCATATTAAATTAGTGTTCCTTTTAACCCGTTTATATATATTTGGATCTTGTTTTACAATACTAGCAGTCATCCTTGTTTTAGATTTTTTTCAAGTGCGCGTGAGTACATATTTAAAAAAGTGTTGTGCATGTAGAACGTCTCCTTTCTACCTCCTTAAAAAAAGCCTTACGCACCCGCCCCTGCACATATTTTTGTCGCGACAAACATAATTTTGTCGCGACAAAACTTTTGTCCCGACAAGCTTACGTTTGTTGCGACAAGCTTACTTTTGTCGCAACAAATATTTGTCGCCACAGAAGTTTTGTCGCGGCAAGCATACTTTTGTCGCGACAAAAGACGTGTTTTTTGTCGCGACAAAAGACGTGTTTTTTGTCGCGACAAAAGACGTGTTTTTTGTCGTGACAAACACGTGTTTGTCGCGGCAAACACGTATTTATCGCGACAATTTTTTTGGTCGCGACAAAAATGGTACTTGCAGCAGCCCCCATCCCCCCCATGATATTCCTGCTCCCTCTTTACCCCTCTCCCTCCCCCGTTATCACTGTACCCCTCTCTCCCGCTTTCCTGCCCCCTTCTTTCTATCCTCCCCCTCTCTGCTCCCACACCCTCACTCTCCTGTGCAGAGCGAATGACGCAAGCGCCTTCGGAGCATTAGTTACATTGTGCAACAGCCCGCAGGAACATGCTGCGAAAGCGAAGACCTACATCTAACAGGGTGCTATGTGCGAACATTTAGATGTCCATTTAGGTCTTTAAAATAAACAACAACCCACACACAGACACATGAGAGAGAGAGAGAGAGAGAGAGAGAGAGAGAGAGAGAGAGAGAGAGAGAGAGAGAGAGAGAGAGTGTGTGCATGCCTGTGCGTGTGTGTGTGTGTGTGCGTCCGTGGGCGCGCGCGCGCGCGCGCGCGTGTGTGTGTGTGTGTGTGTGTGTGTGTGTGTGTGTGTGTGTGTGTGTGTGTGTGTGTGTTTAATTCATTGTGTGCTTCTTACGCGACATATGAGAGTATTTCTTTCTCCATAATCCAGCGCTGTGAACAGGCATCCTTGCGCGAAATATCTATAAAAAGATTATTTTTTTTTTAAATCGTATTATACCAAGTATCACACATTCATTCATTCGTTGTACATTCATGGAGGTATTTTGTGTGTGTGGTCTACGCAGCTTTGACTGTGGATACCTTTGCAGTGTATGGTCGTTTTCTGGTCATTTTTTAAAATTAACACAAAGCGTTTGTTATGCCATCAGTGTACAAGTCTTATCCCCCCCCCCCCCCCAACCCCCATTTAAAGATTTTGCAGATCGTTACAAAATCATTGCAAGAGTAAGTAAGCATATAACTTGGTGTTTTGCGCCCAGTTAACCAGTACGGTTATATCAGGGCGATATTGCAAGAGGAATATAGAGGCATATGACCTAAATAACTAACTGAAAGAGGAATATTGGATCGCATTAGACGTAAACTGAGGATTCATGTTTCACTTTTTAAAATCAGACGGTGGCATATCAGTTGTGTCCTCTACAGCTGCTTTGTCTTTTTGGAGAAACTGCATCAGGAAAAACAAAAGGAAATGAATAGGCTAGAAATGTCAAAATTAGAACAACGAAGAAATTTCTGGCTTTAAAAGGGGAAAGATTTCTCAATCTTCTCAACAGAGGAGACCTTAATTTCTGCGTGCGCAGTGCCCCGTTGCGGGGGAAGCATTCGAAGACCAGGAGTAGGAGGAAAGAGACGTGTGTTCTACCTGGTGGAAGGTTGGGGGCGGGAAATGTAGGTCAACAGGAAGGCGGGAAGGATAATTTACGGCAAAGCATGACAAGATCCCACGTTTCTTGCAGGCTGTGTCCACGGTCAACGACTATCGGTCAAAAACAGCAGCGAAAAGGGAGTTAATAGCGTTCGACCCATGTACTGAGACATGAATGGCCTTGATAACCATCACTTGGCATGCAAACAAGCACACAGGTGAATTACACGATGTGATCGTTATCGTAGGCAGTCCTCTTTTTCCGTTGTAGTTGTGTCCCTTGTTAATAATGTGGCGTCAGTCATGCGCTATTATTAACACCCTTTGTTTGTGGTGTTATGAGCTGGATTTCGCCTTGAAGTGCCCCCCACCCCGCTGACCAGGTGTGAACTAACTAGCTAGCTAGCTGACTAACGATCCCCTTTGTTGTTGATTTCACATCACAGCTCTAGGCCTCATTGTTTTTCAGATTGCCATGACCACAAGACATCCGTAAAATAGTGTGTGTGTGTGTGTGTGTGTGTGTGTGTGTGTGAGAGAGAGAGAGAGAGAGAGAGAGAGAGAGAGAGAGAGAGAGAGAGAGAGAGAGAGAGAGAGAGAGAGAGAGAGAGAGAGAGAGAACGCTCTCGTACGCATGCACACAACTATGTCCTTCTCTCTCCTTCCCTCCCCCCCCCCCCCCCCCCCCGCCATCACTCTACCCCTTCCCTTCCCCCCTCCCGCCGTCCCTTCCTCTCTGTATTTCGCTCTCCTCCCCCTTCTCTCCCTTCCTGAACCCACCCCTCTCTGTCTCGTCATTATTATTAGACATTGCAATCTCATTTCATAAAGTTAATCGATGAAATATCCGTCAGATTTGAGCGACAGTATGTCTAGGCTCCAACAATTTTATGTGGGTGTACAAAGAAACGAGTATTGAAGAGGACTGTGTTATTGCTTCTGTTTGGTATTTTTATCCTTCGTATGATTCATATAAAGGACACTGTTTGTTAAAGGAACTATGGAGAGGAAAGTGTTGTCTGTGTTAGGTGTTCTTGTTCTTCCATTTGATTCACATCAAGTACACAATTTAATAAAAGGAACTATAACTATGGAGAGGAGAGTGTTGCCTCTGTCTAGTATATGTTCGTTCTTCCGCTAGAAATTTTGTCAAGGACATTGTTAAAGGAACTAAAGAGAGGAGACTGTTGCTTTTGTTAATCATTTTTGTTCTTCCGCTTGTTCAATGCTTTTGGTTCAATGCTTTTGGTTTGCTTTTTAAAAGACCTATATTGCCTTCTAAACACTTGTTTTGTCCAACAGGATTAAGTGATCGACATGAAACGTTTGAAGGAAAGGTTTTGCTTTAAAATTGTTCCATTGATTTTAAATCTGATTTCGAAAACGAAGTCAATGAATGACGATTAGCTGACACTGACAAAAACAAAACAAAACAAGCGAACTATAAGCTTAAGTCAATATGAAATCAAATATAGGGTATTCTAAAATAAAAATCCCTAATTTGAGAATTTTGCTCAGACCTCGCCCACTCGTTGAACGAAGCGTGTTGTGCTGTTGTTGTGTTTAATGATGTTGTATGATTGGCGTGAATGTGTAATGAGTGTACTTGGCACTCCAAAAAATTCCTAGTGCAATTGTATTGGCACTTGACAATAAAACTGTACTGTATTGTGTTGAGAGGGCTGTATAGTTCCTTTAAGGTGGACACGAAAGGACATCAGCAGTTTTAAACAGACAGGCTTGTAGCAGTCGGAAGAGGAAGTCGGTGACTTTATTTAAACTCCTAATCTGAACCATTTATCCCGTGAGC
>JABMCL010000854.1:165000-167500 GCA_018857735.1 Alviniconcha marisindica | reverse complement strand
GCAGTATATTTCTTTGTGTTAAGAAAGCCTCAGCTTTCAGGTTCATATGTTTTAGATTGCAAAACAACAACAACAACAACAACAACAACAAAACACTGACAACAACATCAACAACAAAAATCCGTCAAAAACAACAAGACACAACCTACGTACAGCTGAAACAGACTAAAAAAAACACAACAAAAAACGATGCGTGCTAAATACGGGATGGTGATAGATAAACTGTCTCCCTGTTTAACTCTCAAATTCTGGCAATCCCCAAAGCTCTCAGTTCATCGACTGGCTCCGATTTACCAGACGATTAAAAATGGCTTTGTAACCATATCGACTCTGCTAGCTCTCTCTTTGTCTTTGTCCTAATATGCTTTTAGCATCTGAGGACATTAAGCAAAAACTCAACAACTCTTTGTCCAGATGGCTGTACCTCTTTTTAAAGGGAATAGGTTTCTCAGAACATCCTTCGTTTAACTGATAGAGCAAATCAAAAGAAAATCGTCAAATGGATTTTATTTGAAACTGCCGCGTTAATTTTGTTTCGAATTTACAAACCGACATCCGTCAGTGACGATTAGGGGGACTCTGGCTGTACATTGCTCTGTCCTGGCCGACAAAAAAGCAATAAGTATTATCATTTTTAGCTGATTTTTTTTTTTAGCGCCAAGTTAATCGCAATGGATCAAACTAGGCGGCACCTTTGTTTTAGATTAATCAAGCAAAATAGATAAAGAGGCTACATAGTGATCAAGAAAAATTAAAGGAGGGGAGTATTGTAATGAAAATCTAAGCGCGTGAAAACAACCACGTCCAGACAGCTTTATTCACTTTGAAAACTTCATACACTTTGAGAACTTTGTACACTTTGAGAACTTTATACACTTTGTGGACGCAGTACTATACTCTTCAAAAGTGAACGTCCGCTTACCTCTGTTTCTAGCAAAGCCGGATCATCTCTTTTGGGGGAGGGGGAGGGGGTAGGGTGGTTAGAAACAGTGGAAGTTTGAAATCGTCTAGTTTATAACGATCTTACGTAGGCGTATTGAAGGAGGATTTTCCCTTTAATAGAGATTCTGTTGCTGTGCTAAGTTCATGCTTTGGGCATGAAGTATCAGTGAAAATCGACACGTGAACTTTTCTTGGTCGGTGAACTGAAAAGTTAGATGCAGCTGCATTTAAGCTAGATATAGCGATTATGATGTTATTTGCAGTTTAACTGGAAATAACATCATTATCGCTATATCTAGCTTAAATGCAGCTGCATCTTCCACACAAACGAAGATCAGAAAAGAAAACCCGCCGGCTCTAGTTTTACCGCAGCTGCTAACCGTTTTAGAAACGAAGCAAACATGACGTAGTATTGTAGAGATCTCAAAGTATATATTTTCTGCTGCCCCTCATGCAGTTGCCTCCCCCCCCCCCCATCCCTCCACCTTCCCCCGTTCCTTCCTTGCAAGCTGACGTAGATGAAGAGAGAGAGAGAGAGAGAGAGGAAGGAGAGAAGAGAGAGAGAGAGAGAGAGAGAAGAGAGAGAGAGAGAGAGAGAGAGAGAGAGAGAGAGAGAGAGAGATTGGTGTACGCACGTTAACATATTGTGAAGTATTACATATATACCAGGTACCACAAAACACACACACACACACACACCCCACACACAACACACACACACAACACACACACACACACACACACACACACACACACACACACACACACACACACACACACACACACACACACACACACACACACACACACACACACACACACACACACACACACACACACACACACACAACACACACACACACACACACACACACACACACACACACACACACACACACACACACACACACACACACACACACACACACACACACACACACACACACACACACACACACACACACACACACACACACACACACACACACACACACACACACACACACACACACACACACACACACACACACACACACACACACACACACACACACACACACACACACACACACACACACACACACACACACACAATACAATACAAGCTGGCTTGGGAGAGTGGGCTGAATACCCATGTCGATCTATCGTGTGATACGAACTGATACACTTTACAAGTTGACCCGAGACAGTGTAGGCTGCACACCCACATCATTCTGTTGCTACCACCCTGGTTGTTGTTGGTTTCGACACACAGAGACTAGACACTCAGTCCCTTCATCCCCACCCCACCCCACCCCACCCCAACGCCCACACCGCTTGTCTAGAAAGTGGAGTAGGTTACAGGGCAGGATCAAATCAATGTCAAATCGGGACCCTGTAAATAGATGACTGTTGTGCTCTTTCCGTAAATGACCTTTTCGCCTGGGCGCTAAATATCACAGTCATTTACCAGCACATGAGCTGTTTACGGCATGAGTTATCTTCCTTGTCCTAGCTGTCTCCTTACTGTGTATAGACCTCTGCAACAGCACGCTTTATTGCAGGGCCCTTCACAGAA
>JABMCL010000854.1:152500-155000 GCA_018857735.1 Alviniconcha marisindica | reverse complement strand
TGTCTTTCTCCTTTTGTACATTTTTCTTTTTATATCTTTCTGTGCTTTTACTGGCTTTGAGCCCAGCTAAAGCTGATGTTGTTCTCGTTGGTGGCGTTTTACTGGCTTTGAGCCCAGCTAAAGCTGATGTTGTTCTCGTTGGTGGCGTTTTACTGGCTTTGAGCCCAGCTAAAGCTGATGTTGTTCTCGTTGGTGGCGTTTTACTGGCTTTGAGCCCAGCTAAAGCTGATGTTGTTCTCGTTGGTGGCGTTTTACTGGCTTTGAGCCCAGCTAAAGCTGATGTTGTTCTCGTTGGTGGCGTTTTACTGGCTTTGAGCCCAGCTAAAGCTGATGTTGTTCTCGTTGGTGGCGTTTTACTGGCTTTGAGCCCAGCTAAAGCTGATGTTGTTCTCGTTGGTGGCGTTACAGACGGAGATTCAGAGAGTATCGCCATTTTGCTCTCAGTTTCAGTTCACAACGCGAGACACTTCAGGCATAAACAATCTTCTCTCTCTCTCTCTCTCTCTCTCTCTCTCTCTCTCTCTCTCTCTCTCATTGTCTCGCGTATAAGCACTAGCGCTCCTAATACATCGCAATATATGCCTGTTTCGGCATCGTCCTTTCCCTTCAGTGAGAGATGGGCAACATCCAAATGTGTCATTCAGTCTGATTTAAAGGGACTCAGACTCCAGGGTTTGTATAGAGTATAATATATTTGAGTAGTAGGTTTGAAGACGCTATATCCGGTGAAAGTACACACACACCAGCACGCACGCACGCACGCACGCACGCACGCACGCACGCACGCACGCACGCATACACGCACGCATGAACGGCGGCACGCACGCAGGCACGCACGCTAAAACACTCACACACATGTGCACACACGCGTGGACACAGACAGACAGACAGACATACATACACGCACACCCACACACACACACACTCACGCACGCACCACGCACGCACGCACGCACGCACGCACGCACACAATCTCTTTTGTTGAAAAATACTAGAGAATATCGAAAATAAAGACCTCAATAAGGTGACATTTCAGAGAGAGAGAGAGAGAGAGAGAGAGAGAGAGAGAGAGAGAGAGAGAGAGAGAGAGAGAGAGAGAGAGAGAGAGAGAGAGAGAGAGAGAGAGAGAGAGAGAGAGAGAGAGACACACACACACACACACACACACACACATACACAAACACACACATTGTGCTTATGCGTTTGCTCGTTGATTTGAAGACTGATGACAAAAAGGAATAATTAATTATGTTACGCGATAGGCCTGATTAAGACCGTCAGCACACTGGAAAAAAATAGCTCCTGCTGCGATTGGACAACCTACCTACACACGCGCCTGCAGATCGTCACGAACAGGAGCGAATTCTCCAGGTTTGGTATGAAAAGAAAAAATCGATAATTTCAGGTATGTTTTCCGGGTTTCGTAACTAATTGGATGGCTGCATGTGTGTTTTGTTTTTTCTCTTCTTCAGTCTTTGTTAACGCACTTCTGCAGACACCCGACTGTTGAGAATAGCTCCCTTCTGTACTGAAGTCCAGTGGTCAGCGATCTTTCTCTTACCAGGCTCCAGCTACCTGGAACCAACTCCCTGTTTCTGTCCGTCATGTTGCCTCTGTCAGTTCTTTCAAATCTTTATGGAAAACGTTTCTCTTTCAAGAACAGTTTCTTTAGTGGCATTGTCCTGAGATACGAGAGTGTGTGTGTGTGTGTGTGTGTGTGTGTGTGTGTGTGTGTGTGTGTGTGTGTGTGTGTGTGTGTGTGTGTGTGTGTGTGTGTGTGTGTGTGTGTGTGTGTGTGTGTGTGGTGTGTGTGTGGGTGTGTGTGTGTGGGGGGGAGTGTGTGTGTGTGTGTGTGTGTGTGGGAGTGGTGTGTGTGTGGGAGTGTGTGTGTGTGTGTGTGTGTGTGTGTGTGTGTGTGTGTGTGTGTGTGTGTGTGTGTGTGTGTGTGTGTGTGTGTGTGTGTGTGTGTATGCGCATTTCTAATGTTTGTTGTCAGTGTATGTATATTTATAGAATTTGTAAGCGTTTAAACAATCTCATTCGCCAAGGAACACCTGTCATCAGTCAACAAACTCATCAAACGACACCGGTAATCAGTCAACAATCTCATTCACCAAGCAACACCGGAAATTAGTCAACAAATTTACTCATCAAATAGCACCTGAAATCAATCAACAAACTCACTCATCAAATAACATCGGTAATCAGTCAACAAACTCACTCATCAAATAACACCGGTAATCAGTCAACTCACTCACTCATCATATAACACCGGTAATCAGACAACAGACTCATTCACTAGTCAACATCGTTAATCAGTCAACAAAGTCACTGACCAAATAACACCGATGATCAGTCAACAAACTCACTCATCAAACAACATCGGTAATCATTCAACAATCTCATTCGCCAAGCAACACCGGTAATTAGTCAACAAACTCGCTCACTGATTCACTCATTGTCTCATCCACTCACCGACTCACCCACTCATTGAGTCTGT
>JABMCL010000854.1:140000-150000 GCA_018857735.1 Alviniconcha marisindica | reverse complement strand
TTGTTTCAGTGTGTGTGTGTGTGTGTGTGTGTGTGTGTGTGTGTGTGTGTGTGTGTGTGTGTGTGTGTGTGTGTGTGTGTGTGTGTGTGTGTGTGTGTGTGTGTGTGTGTGTGTGTGTGTGTGTGTGTGTGTGTGTGTGTGTGTGTGTGATATCGGACTGAATAATTAATGCTGGTGTGTGCTACTTTGGTACTTTTTGGTGTTAACAGAGTAATACTCACAAAAATTCATGTGTTGAATTTGTGGTTGTGATGGCAGTGGTGAAGGCGGTATGGTAACATATGTTTTGAGATTGCACACACACACACACACACACACACACACACACACACACACACACACACAACACACACACACATTCACATACTCGCGCACAGCATATGATGACACAGTATTTTATCAATTCAGATACATTTATTTTTGTAAAAAACAAAACTGAATTAGAAACAGCATTAATGAGACTCCATTGTATAACCAAGAGAGAGAGAGAGAGAGCGCATTGCACTTCTTAGCTAAGTATTTGTCAACTATTCGTTGAGCGAGCAATAACAACAGTACTTTTCCAACGATGAAACATCACAATAATACTTCAAACGGCCAACAAAGAACATCACAATGTTCAGTCCGATCAAAAATACAACGACATTTGCAGGGAAGAAATTGTACATATACAAGGGGGGAGTTGGGACTAGAACACCCAGATATGTGTACACACTATATAGCAACGTTTCCATTATTAAAGCATGAACACGAGTATATAATTATATGTATATAACATGAAGCTTGGAATGTATAATGGGTACAGTAACTGTTTTACGCTTTTGGCATAAGCTTGATACTACGGCAGTTGACACAGCAGGTTCTGTTGGGGGAAAAAAAAGCGGAGATAGATTGAAAGATAGAGAAAAACAGGAGAGGGAGAGGGTGGGTGGGAGGTGGTGGTGTGGAGGGTGGTGGTGGTGGTGGCTGGAAGCGTGTAGAAGACGCGGAGGGAGGAGGCGGGAGCGAAATGTTGCAGATTAAAAAACAAACACAAAATTCTGACAGAAGCACCTTCAGAAATAACAAGCAATGTTTTTTCTTCTCTTTTAAATAAGGCGGGGGGGGGGGGGGGGGGGGGGGGAGGGGAGGGGTCAGTAGCTAGGAGGGGACCTCATAACTCTAAAACTACGGCTTTTCGGTTTGTGCATGGAAGTACTCTTTTTGCTGCTACACTGGATTTAGCACAAAAGGAGGATAATCTTAATGTTTTGTATGGACCTACATGTAAAACCCTAGGGCAAGTAGACTTTCGCATAAGAGCAGCCTAGGTGTGTACACACGGCAAAAGACAGGCCAGTTTTCTCTACACGGCAAGCCTACAGAGGCACACAAAGAAGCTATGGAGGCATCAGAAGGCGAAAGAGGCAAAGGTTTGCCGAAGGATAACAAAGTCAGTATTCTGTTTGTTCGTTTAACATCCTTCCCCCAGCACTGCTAGATTTCAAGAGGAAGTCAGTCGAGGGGCAAAAAATGCTCAGAAAGTATTGAGGAAGTTTAACAGGCAGTTTTTCAGTTTCACAGAACCGATGAAAAAAGAAAGAAAAGCCTACAACAATCCCACACTGAAACGTCACCTTAAAAAGTACAGAAATAATCAGATGAGGTAGGGAGAGAGAGGGTGGGGAGTGAAAGAAGGGAGTCGGGGGGAGAGAGAGAGAGAGAGAGAGAGAGAGAGAGAGAGAGAGAGAGAGAGAGAGAGAGAGAGAGAGAGAGAGAGAGAGACCCAACGCCTTGTTTTCACTGAGCTACTTCAAAAGCCGTAACCACACTTCGCTCGCTTGGACCCCGCCCCATCACAAACCGGGCCGCGATGCCTCAATCTTAACACGTTCATTCCGCAGGCGTGCCATATGCTAACAGCGAGTGACAAGGACACCAGCCAGGAAGACCGCTGAAGGAAGGAAGGAGACGGAGTCCGTTCCTTCATTCTTCAAGAGGTTATAACCTCTCCTCTCCGGAACCCTGCAGCATGCTGATAGCTGATGGCACGCGGATCGCCTAGCCGTAGCGTTCGAGTTACCCAACATCCTTCTTTGCTCCGTGTCAACATCAGGGAAACAACAGGAAACAGCGACGCAGAGTGTTTCCGAGCTGGGACGCACCGTTCACCGTTCGCTTGCAAGCGTACGGTGAACGGCGCAGTCCAGGCCCTTTCGATTAAGCACTCGAGAGTGGCGGCTCTGAGGGAGAATTTAGCAAGAAGATGTCAGCGTAGCTAGTAAAGGCTATTGCGTCTGTGACAGGCGTTTTCGTGCCTGTAACCAACTGATCTCAGAGCTTTCGAGCCTCACAACACTTTGTTGAGCTTTTCCAGCAGCTTCAGGTCAGGGGCCTGTTACTAACCACCACAGATCACCGCCCTCCTCCTCCTCCCCCTTTCTAGTCGCATTGTACGGGTCAACCTTTGAAACACTTATTAATAGATTCTATACCCGTCTGACTTTCTTCTTGCATATATACTCCAGGCCTTCGCCCTGGGAACAAAACTCTTGTTACAGGGAAGAAATAAACAGCGGGATGCTTGCAGTACCCTAACTGAATTATCATTGCAGTATACTGCTTTTCTTGACCCAAGTATCAATATCAGTGTTGGTTAAAACTGTGTCATTGGAACAGAATTACACATTCACACGTACGAGCTTAATACTGTCACAAAAACACACGTATGTCAATGTGAGATCACAAAGAAACAAGGGGAGACAAGCTGGCTGGTTTTTAGGGAAGACAAAGACATAAATATCGTAGACAATGAACCACTAATATCAAGAGGGATTCAAACCACACGAAATTTCTTTTTTTCATCTATTGTTCGTTGTGAACCCATGGATATCCACACATCACAATCAGCAAATGTTTCGGCTCACCGGAATCTCATCCATTCACCATTCGCAGGTCAGTCAACTTCGATTCACTCTAAAACGCATACGCAACACGAAACGTTGTTAACAGCGAAATTCAAAATACATGAGACTGGGGAGGGGGTATTTCTACAAAGGGAAACGGAAACAACAAATAGGAGGAGATCTAGAGATCCAAACACTTTTTTACGCTTCACTGACTAGAGTAGCCTCATCGTTGCAGTTCGATTATGGATCAGTCACGTGTTGTCCAGCTCTGAAGGCCCACAGAGCCTAAGTGGTCAAGGGGCGGAGAAGAATCACTGGCCGTTGCGCAACCTCAGTGGACGGTAGCCACTCAACGGGAGAGATCTTTATTTCAAGTTCAAGAGGCATGCTCGCAACGGTCAGATCACATCGCTCCACACCGCCTCGCCCAGAGATTGGAGTTCTCAAACTTAATCCCCGCCTCAAAAAATAAAAAAAAATAAAAAAAATAAAATGAATCGTCCAATCTGTCCCCCAAAACTTACTCAAAGATGAACTATCTGTTCAAATTAAAGCCAAGCTTTTATGGCACTTCACCAACAGCGAGCTGAGCCAAGCCCGAAAGGCTTCAACGTCTCCTCCGCCCCCGAAGACGACGGCGACGACCAGAGGAAGGCGGGGAGGACGGGAGGGGGCAGGAGGGAGGGGGAGAGGAGACCGAGGCTTGGGGAAAAACCTCCTCGACGACGGACACGCCTGCCGCACGAGCCATGGCCCGGAGAGAGCGTGGAATGGCAGAGAAGAAAAATCATCCTGGCAGAATGACCAAGACCCAGTTCATTCCTCCTCGTCCAGCTCTGGCAGCGTGGGCAGAACGGGGGACCGCGGGATTATGGGCGAGACACTGCGGCAAGGCGAAGACGGAGGGCTGGTGCTGGCGAAGGCGTCCACCCAGTCCGACACAGTGTCTTTGTCGCCGGCGTCGAAGGTGATGACCGTGCCCTCATAATTGTTCAGAATGACCTTGAACTGCGTCACTCCGGAGTCTCCCGGCTCGCCGCAGCCCGAAGCCTTCAGGTTGACGTAGGTGGAGTTGGCCGAGATCTCCTGGTCCTTGCTGACGACAGCGAAGTGCTCGAAAGCGTTCCTGTACACCCGTACGTAGACGGGCAGCCAGGCCGATCTCTGGCCTATCCGATGGAAGAGCAGGAGCTTCCCGGATTTGATTTCGTACTTCTCGTCCTTTTCCAGCCCGCTGCTTTTCACGAGGCTGGGCGCCGGTTTGTGGACCTTGGTCATACCGGGCAGGGTCATGCCGGCAGAGTGAAGGGATTGACGCATACTTCGGGGTTCGGTGGTAGCGGCTAGGGAAAAGTGGGTTCGGGTGGGTTGGCGAGAGATGCGATGGACTGTTGCCGTGGCTTTGATACAGTGTTCAAGGAAGACTCAACGGCCACTGGGAACTTCAGGAAACCTGCCAAAACAACCAAAGAGCAAAATCGAAAGGTTAATCCCGTAATTTTGACCAATAACATAAGCAGGGATGATTTTTTTAAAAGAGAGAGAGAGAGAGAGAGAGAGAGAGAGAGAGAGAGAGAGAGAGAGAGAGAGAGAGAGAGAGAGAGAGAGAGAGAGAGGGGCAAGGGGAGAAAATCAAAAAACTTTACATATATATAGATGGTAAAGTCTTTAAAAGGAAAAAGTTTCTGCGCAAAACTGTATCAAGTAACTTTGTGTAAAATCTATCATGCACTAAGTAAATAAAGTACTTTCTGTTGTTAACAAGTTTCGAGAGTAATGCAGCGAGCGACCAGCTTGGGACATGATCGATCCACATGCCACCCATTCTTGCCAGTAACAATAACAGCAATAATAATAACAATAATTAAAAAATAAAAAAATAAAATCATAATGAATACAATAATATAAATGATTAATAACAACAACTGCAATAAGAAATAACAATGACCGATCGTGGAAAAGAAAAGTAACTGATTTTCAGTGCCCTGGAAAAGGAACACAAGAAGGCTTAGAAACAGACACATGCTTCAGCGTCATTCAGCAACCAATAGAAATGAATGAATATTACATGCACAAGCAGCCTAGAAACACACAAAGGTAGCATCATTATACTGCAGAGCTGAATGGCAGTCTCTGTGCTATCCCCCTCTCCCCTCACAGATAAGTCTTTGCCATGAAAAAGACAACAGCAACAGCAACAGACCATGCGATCATTATCATCTAGTGTCACTACATAAGCAGCAAATCAGACTTTACTGGCACCAAATTCTGGTACTTACGATCCAGTGGCGCACTAGGAATGAAAAAGTATGCAGAACTGACTACAACCACAAGGCAACCTTGATAGAATTATACACAGGTTAATGAACAAATAGCTATGCACGAGTAGTTTGTACCGTCAAACACTTGATCAAATTAGTACGCCCAAAATTTAATACGCCCAAAGCAGTCAAAGCATGCTAACATCAGCCAGCTTCCACTATAGTACGTTTGAGATCAGTCTGCCGAATATTTCTTCCTTTTTCCCATTTCCCTTTCTTTGAAATTATTCTTTGTTTACACACAGTGTGTTCTGCATGTAATAGAAAGAAAAAGTACTAGTCAAAGATATACCCGACCTGACTTTGCCATTGGTTTTTAATGTCATTCACTGACTTGTACCGTAGCTCATTAGGTCTTCACGGAGTACTTACTTTGCAAACAAAATAAACTGTATCCCTCAGGCGAACACCTATGCATCTAAACGCAGTGTAGCTCTGTCACGCAAACTATGTCTCGTTTCTTTTTCTCACTACGTTTTCACTGATGTTTACTATGTTGAGGCAAAGTTAGCTCATACTGACAACATTTTTCTAATCCAGTATGTGTTTTTTATTATTATTATAAGTTTTGATGTTGCTCTGATGTTCTTTTTACATGTAATGTTTGAAATTATTGAGCCTTAGCAGTTAGCTGAATTGCCCTCTGAGGGATGATTAAAGTATATTGACTTGACTTGACTTAGCAGTTAGTTGAACTGCCCGCTGAGGGATGATTAAAGTATATTGACTTGACTTGACTTAGCAGTTAGTTGAACTGCCCTCGGAGGGATGATTAAAGTATACTGACTTGACTAAAGACCTTATTCAGCACAGACAACCTGACAAAGACAAAATGAATTAGGCGTACCTTTTGCTATTACTTACAAGCCCTATTACATGCATAGCAAACTACGTTTAGATAAAGAGTCGTCAAAACAAGCAACAATCGGCAGGCTGTCTCAAACGAACTATACTATAGGCCGCATTCGCAGAAAAGGGTTGAGTAAATGGATAGTATAATAAAAAAATATAATACTTACAGATCAACGATCCTGGTGGGACTCCGTTGGCGGACTGACTTCCGAGTGGACGAACAATCGGATCGATGGAGCTGTAGAACACAGGTGGGGAAAGTGTCGATTCCTGATAGACAGGTGAGATCGACGGAGAGAGTAGCGCGGCAGCACAAGTGGTTTTACGCAAGCGCTTGCAGGTAGAAACCAAGGCAAATCAGTTCTTGGCTGAAAGCTGAAAATTCACTAAAGCTTTGCGTGGTAGTGACGACGATGTCAATCAGTGAAGTCCGACAGTATCTTCTTCTTTAAACATCCAAATTTCCAAGAGCAAATTCAGTTTCAAGCACAGATATTCGCTAGTTCTGTAGTTGTGATGTTTGTTTTTTCCTTCCTTTTCCAAAGGTTTTCTCTTGAACGGCAGGAAGAGGAGTTGTGTCTAGCAGTCAGGTAGGTAGTGTTGCTTACTAGTAGTCAGCGCTGGGCTCGAATATATAGGCTGAAGGTTGTGGCGCCCTAGCTTCCTGGTCGCTGATTGGATGGCCGGTATTGAGGCGCCGCGAATGGAGAGCGAGCTATTTTAATATTAGCCGCCTAGTGGGCAAAGAGATCGGCCGGCTCAGCCAGCGAGAGAGAGAGCGAGCGAGCGAACGAGCGAGCGAGCGAGCGAGCGAACGAGCGAGCGAGCGAGAGAAAGAGAGAGAGAGAGAGAGAGAGAGAGAGAGAGAGAGAGAGAGAGAGAGAGAGAGAGCCTTCCAGACCAGAAAAAACAAGAACCCGACTGCTGGGGGGGAGAGAGAGAGAGAGAGAGAGAGAGAGAGAGAGAGAGAGAGAGAGAGAGAGAGAGAGAGAGAGAGAGAGAGAGAGAGAGACCAGCCTGAAAGAACAAGAACCCAACTGCTGGGAGAGAGGCGGGAGAGAGAGAGAGAGAGAGAGAGAGAGAGAGAGAGAGAGAGAGAGAGAGAGAGAGAGAGAGAGAGAGAGAGAGAGAGAGAGAGAGAGAGAGCACGTTCCGGACAAGAAAAGAAAAAGAAAAAAACCAACTGCTGATCAAAACACATAAATGCTCAAAACTGAACGCATTTTATTATCAAAACTGGACACAGTATTGCAGCTATGCATACTTTTTCCGCAGGTGTGTCTGTTTGTTAGCGATACCGCCAGAAACGCCGGAAACGAAAGTAGACTGTACTGTTTTAGAGGGAAAAGATCACCACGAAAGGTGGATTGGGTGGCTGAAGCAATTTTCTCCTGCTCTCGTCTAGTCTTGCCAACGCGGCAGACCATCCATCACCGATACTGGGCTATATCTGACTTATTGAAGCTTAATTTTCTCCCAGAAGGATATGAATAGCTGTTAATAATTGACTCGTGCCACGTCAGTGCATGCGTGTGCGTCACGTGCAAGCTCGCGCCCGTGTGTGTGTGTGTGTGTGTGTGTGTGTGTGTGTGTGTGTGTGTGTGTGTGTGTGTGTGTGTGTGTGTGTGTGTGAGAGAGAGAGAGAGAGAGAGAGAGAGAGAGAGAGAGAGAGAGAGAGAGAGAGAGAGAGAGAGAGAGAGAGAGAGAGAGGAATGCTCTTATCCGTAGGCCTTTGTAAGCGCTCCGTGCTCTTACGATACGGGGCGCCATAGATAATCAGTTATTATGAGAAAACAGAAAACTATTCCCTTCGGAGAGAACCTACAATTATTATGAAAACACAGAAAACTATTCCCTTCAGAGAGAACCTACAATTATTATGAAAACACAGAAAACTATTCCCTTCAGAGAGAACCTACTTGGGAGCGCAAGGCCCTTTCCTGGTCCGATTTGAGGTGCAGTCGGTCCAGCGGGACCGAAGCCACTGAGAACTGAAGAGTATGACCAGAGGAGTGATTAACAAAAGAACTGAACCTGGAAAGATCCGATTGTGGTTTTGATCGGTAGTCAGGCGGATTCCGCTCAAGGAGAGCTCATCAGGGGTTCAGGGGTAATCATGTCCAAAGATTGAAAAACATTCTTCTAGTGGTATGCTCCTGTTTTCAGGGGCTTCCCGTTGGACTGATTCCATCTTCAGTGGTAATAGGTTGCAAAGGCATCGCCCCCGCCACCATACACCTCAACAACAACAACAACAAAAACAACAAACAAACAAACAAACAACAATAAATGAGCAGAACTGACCACCGGCTTCCTCATCCCTGAAAAGACAGCCACCCATAAAAAAGAAAAGAAAAAAAGTTGTGGTTTGTGGACACTGTTTTGTGACTTTGTCCCTCATCGCTGCCCATGTTAATGCAGAAGTCATTCTGGTGGTGACAGTGTACATGTAGCGATAGGTATATAATCTCCCTCTTCCCCCACCTCAATACCCCTCCCCCTTCTCCCCGTCCCTAATAAGCCTTATGGTTTCTGTGGACGTTAAGCACCATGTTTACTTACTTACGACTGGAAAGGAAAGCCGAACTTGGGCGCTTGGTTGCTTCCACAGTCTTATCAGTACTGAAACCTTTCGGAGGGCGCTGACCGCGTCGGTGGACAGCTGCGCGGGGATAAAGAGTGCCCCTTCAGTGGCGTAACTAAATCTGGCAGAGTTTGGAGGAAGGTGCCGGAAAGCGATGCTCGGAGTGTGTGTTAAAAGAAGTGTTTCGAAAGCGAGTGCTTTCGCTCTGCGTCCCCGTCTCTCCTTTAGTGCCTGCATAGAATATTACAGAGTTATGGGTAGTGGTTGAATCTTGACCCCAGGTCATCCAGTCAAAAGGTCACGAGGTCATATTAGGGCGAAACACTTGATCATATCACAAACAAAACAATCAGACTTACAGCTCAAGACACACAACATGCATGCAATCATTTAAAAAATAAATAATTAAATGACAGTTTTATTATTATTTTTGTATTTTAAAAATAAGTGGAAGCCGATTAATAGATTTTTGCGACAACCCTGACACAGACGTACAGGTGTGTGTGTTTTTTAAATTCAATTACCCAGTTAGAAATTGTGTCTTTCAATGCAGATTCTCGGACGCATAAACATCAGACGCGAGCACGATTCTGCACCCTACATTCTGCACACCGAGCATAATGCTGCCTAGACTGTAACACCTGATCACAACCACCACCAGCAAAACTAAACAAACAACAACAAAAAAGGGGAAACAGGTGATTTTTAACCCACAGTCAACCACAACGGCTACATGGCGGGCGGGGGGCGGGGAGGGGGTGGCGGGGACAGTAACCTGCACTAGTACAACCCCACCCCCCCAATAAACAAAACATACACACACACACCCACCCACACCCACACACGCACGCACGCACGCACGAAGGCACACAGGCACGCACGAACACACACATATACGCACGCACGCGCGCGCAAGTAAACGAAGGCAGGCAGGCACGCGCACACACACAAGCTGCGAAAAGGAGCGGCCAAACGCACGCGTGCTGTACGGACGAAAACGTGACTTCGGAACTTCCCGGAAACAGACGATAGCTATAATTAACTCGCTCCGACTCCGGTGCTGACGTTGACCGTGTCGGGCCATGTGCGAGGCTGTCTCTGCTTCCTTCGGGCCCAGGCCTCAAATAGCCAAACACATGTACATCACCGACATCATCGATCGTCTGCAGGAGAGCGCGAGACACCGAGGAAAACAGAGGTGGGGGGAAACGAAACTAACTAACTAAATAAATAATGCTAATAATAATAATAACAATAATAATAATAATAAGTATTTAGAGCGCCTTGTAACGCACTGGCCGTTAGCGCTTACACTGACGTTCTTTGAAACGTACAAGTGTTTTCTAGATTCAATG
>JABMCL010000854.1:125000-137500 GCA_018857735.1 Alviniconcha marisindica | reverse complement strand
TCCGTCCATCCCTCTGTCTGTCTGTCCGTCCCTCTGTCTGTCCCTCTGTCTGTCCATCCCTTTGTCTGTCTGTCCACCCCTCTGTCTGTCTGTCCGTCCCTCTGTCCTTCCGACAATCTGTTTGTTTGTCCATCCCCCTGTCTGTCTGTCAGTCCCTCTGTCTGTCCGTCCGTCCCTCTGTCTGTCTGTCCGCCCCTCTGTCTGTCTGTCCGTCCCTCTGTCCTTCCGACAATCTGTTTGTCCATCCCCCTGTCTGTCTGTCAGTCCCTCTGTCCGTCCGTCCATCAGTCCGTTTGTCCGTCCCTGTGTCTGTCCATCCCTCTGTCTGTCCGTCCGTCCCTCTGTCTGTCTGTCTGTCCGTTCCTCTGTTTGTCCATCCCCCTGTCTGTCTGTCACACAGTGAAAATAAATCAAGGTTTGCTTGCGTACTACGCGTAACTAATGTTTAAATCATGCCTAACTCAGCACGTTTCAGTGCTGGAATAGAGCGTAATCCTAATGGTAGGGCGGCGAAGAGGTATTTCTGAAAACACAAAGAGCATCCTACTACTTATACAAGCGGAAAACACCACAACCGTGATAATTATACCGAATACAGACGCAGGAAAGGCAAATAAGCAGGAAGAAAGTCCAAACAAAAAACAGCTGATTTCCTCAGTAACTACGATCCTTCCAATGACGTCTTCAACCGGGAAACGTGAAGCACTTTTCAGCCGTATAAAATGTACCGTTGGCTGTAACAAACGTTGGTTACTTATGTTTGATTTATCCTTCTGACGCTGATGTTATCTTCGTCACAAGGAAGGTGGATATTAGAGTTTCTGTTTCGCTTGTTGGTTAGTTGGTTCTTATCGTCGCTATTAGTGGGGCAGGCGAGCAGGGTGATTATGCGGTTCGTAGCAGAAAGGTTTCCTCTGGCACAAGGGTACTGTTGACTGTGATAATTATGTTGGGAGACAGAAACACTATAATTATGAAGATCCTCTGCTAAGCTCGGTGATCGATACATATTTCCAATCATCCTGGAGGGCCTGTCGTAAAATTCTAACGTGTAGACAGGTAGACAGGTTGAAAGATATTTATATCCTGAGCTGCCCGGAAAAAGAATGATTTCCAAACAATGTTTTAATGACAAAGCCGGGACCACGGACATTGGATGTTATTCAGTGTCTGTGTCCGGGAAAGAGGACAGTGTAAAATTCTGAAGGGTAGACAGGTTCAAAGATATTTATATCCTATGAGCTGCCCGAAAACAAAATGATTTCCAATCAGTGTTTTAATGACAAAGCCGGGACCACGGACATTGAGTGTTATTCAATGTCTGTGTCCGGGAAAGAGGAAAGTGTAAAATTCTGAAGGGCAGACAGGTAGACAGGTTCAAAGATATTTATATCCTATAAAGCTGCCCGGAAGCAAAATGATTTCCAATCAGTGCTTTAAAGACAAAGCCGGGACCACAGGCATTGAGTATTATTCAATGTCTGTGTCCGGGACGCCACAGGTTACTCACAGCAGGGGTCGACTTGGTGGCGAGGAACATCCTGTAGGAAGTTCCGAGTGATGGTGCTAGGCAACCTGGACCACACAGCAGGACCTCTGAAGAAGAGAATTATTACAGGCTTTCCTTTAACCATGGATCTACATATACTGCACAGCTGTACAAATGTCTTAGAGGTCCTGAAGACCTGGAGCAAAGTTCGGTCACAATTAACATTTCGCTGCTAGGAGACAGGTAGCTCCACCCACTCAGTGACTGACGCACGGCCAACAAATCTATAAATAGACGCAACAAAAAAATATTAACGTCTCACCGTTTTGTTCCCCGTTTGTAATAAGCGGCATGAAGAGTGAAGCAACACGACAGGGAAGAAACGTGCCGCCGTTTGGTCCCTCAGTAGGCATGCGGCGCCCACGTGCTGTCAGACCTCAGTAGCTGTGAGAAAGTCGAGGTGGCCGTCCTGGGTTCCCCGACCCTAGTAGTCCTTATGGTTTTTGTGGACGTAAAGCAACGTTGAACTAAAGGTCTCAGAGTTCAGGATTTGTGTGGAAGTCGAGGTGGCCGTCCTGGGCTCCAGTCCCTAATAAGCCTACGGTTTCTGTGGACGTAAAGCGACACTTCAGCATCAATATCAACGTGTTGAAAAGACTTACCGGGTGACATTTTAGGTTAGATTGGCTAATCCTGTCTGTCACTCAGAGTTTAGCGACATCTTCATACATGACCTGGGATAATAACAATAATAATGGAAATTTGTAAAGCGCCTACCCCACGGCTCAAAGCGCTGAACAAATACAACACACGTAATGTTCATCGAGATAGAGAATGTTATCCGCAATACAACAAGCAACTAACATAATAATGTACACATCAATACGGGTTCAAACATAACTATGTGCAAGATGCACACACACACACACACACACACACACACACACACACACACACACACACACACACACACACACACACACACACATATCAACCGTACACCACACCCACACCACACCCATACTCCACACCCACGAACACACCCCCACACACCCCCCACCCCCCCCCCCCACACACACACACCAACCACAAACCACACCCACACCACACCCATACTCCACACCACACCTATACTCCACACCCACGCACGCACGTACACACACACACACACACACACACACACACACACACACACACACACACACACACACACACCACACACAACACACACTCAGCACTGTCAAACTACACACACACACACACACACACACACACACACACACACACACACACACACACACACAATCAGCACTTGTCAAACTACACACACACACACACACACACACACACACACACACACACACACACAATCAGCACTTGTCAAACTACACACACACACACACACACACACACACACACACACACACACACACACACACACACACACACTTGTCAAACTAAACTACAGCCCTACCTTTTCAGAAGCCCTACCGCAGCTCATCCTAGACACTTCAACGGAAACTGCCGCCATCAACAACGCGGGCGATGGTGAACGCCTCTTTAAGCCGCTGCAGTACGCAGAGTCTGTTGTGACGGAGCCGCACATTCCTCCCGCCAGCAAACAGGTCTGGTATCTAGACGCCAGTCTCTTTTGCTGCCTTATCCCCCTCAGGGCATTAGCAGCCAAGGTACTGATGCAAGGGGCGACGGTTGAACCGGTGGGTACATTCTCCATCTAGGTCTGATCTGTCGGCAGAACACCACAAAGCAGGTTTAGGGTATCTCGGGCATAGAGAGATACACACGAGTGGCGCAGAGCGGTAGGCGAGCTATAACACTCATAAACTGCACTCGTTTGCCTCGCTGGGTCAGTAAGTGTGCTGGAGGTTTTAACGGCGAACATTGCGACCTCAGTTTTCTTCTTTCGGGTTGGGGATAGGTGGGTGGCGGTGGTGGTAGCGTCGTGGGGGGAGGAGGGCGGGGGCGAGGGTGTGGTGGTGGTGGTGGTGAAAGAGTGACGGACTTTGCCGGGGCGATGATTCGCGCAGTCTATATTGCCCCTTATGTTCCGTTAACGTCTAGAACGACCCCGACTGTTATGACGGACTTTGATAAGATATTCGCGAGGCGACTGCGACGGCATGGTGTATTTTTCTCCTGCTACAAACATTGGCACGTATTGTTTTGGAAAAATTAATGTCTTGAGGTTAGATTTGAAGGTCTGTTGTTTTGGAAAATATTATGTCTTGAGGTTAGATTTGAAGGAGGTAAGGTCTATTGTTTTGGAAATATTAATGTCTTGAGGTTAGATTTGAAGGAGGTGAGGTCTATTGTTTTGGAAAAATGAATGTCTTGAGGTTAGATTTAAAGGAGGTCAGGTCTATTGTTTTGGAAAAATGAATGCCTTGAGGTTAGATTTGAAGGTCAGTTCTATTGTTTTGGAAAAATGAATGTCTTGAGGTTAGATATGAAGGAGGTCAGTTCTATAGTTTTGGAAAAATGAATGTCTTGAGGTTAGATATGAAGGAGTCCAGAGAGGGTTTCTGTCCGAGAGGAGGGGGAAGGTCGATCACTCCATGTAGAAGGGCCGAAGACAAAACACTCTTTATGGAAACTATAATAGAATGGAATGAAGAGTGACGGTAAGCTACAATTAGTGCAGTAGGGGAAAAGGCGAAAAGGTAGAGAACTTGGCTGGGTACATTCACTGTCTGCTCGCTGACTGGACGAGGACAGTGTGTGTGTGTGTGTGTGTGTGTGTGTGTGTGTGTGTGTTGTGTGTGTGTGTGTGTGTGTGTGTGTGTGTGTGTGTGTGTGAGTGTGGTGTTTGCGAGACGTGTCTGAACTACCAGACGGATATAGAAACTAAATTCTTTGCGAGATTGATTTAAAAACTAAACTCTATAATCGATGCCTTTGCTCCGATGTCTTTCGCTACTCTGGATGATATTTTTTTAAATAGATTTTACGACGGTTAACGTTGCCATTAGGGTGGCCAGCACGTTTCAAGTGAGTTGATGGCGTAGGCTGTTTGTCTTCACCGACACTAATGTATTACAGACATTGACTACTGTTTCAGAGAGAGAGAGAGAGAGAGAGAGAGAGAGAGAGAGAGAGAGAGAGAGAGAGAGAGAGAGAGAGAACTCGAACTCGAAAATTTTAGAGAGAGAGAGAGAGAGAGAGAGAGAGAGAGAGAGAGAGAGAGAGAGAGAGAGAGAGAGAGAGAGAGAGACAGAGACAGAGAGAGACAGAGAGAGAGACAAAGAACTGTTCTGAGAGAGAGAGAGAGAGAGAGAGAGAGAGAGAGAGAGAGAGAGAGAGAGAGAGAGGAGAGAGAGAGAGAGAGAGAGAGAGAGAGAGAGACAGACAGACAGACAGACAGACAGACAGACAGACAGACAGACAGACAGACAGACAGACAGCGCTTTCTGGGGTGCTATATACTTTGTACTGTCGAGCTATTAAAACTAACTTCCCCGCTCCCTCATCTCCTTTGTACCCCCCCCCCCCCCCCCCCCCCCCCCCCCCCCACTCCTCCCACCTCTCCATCCCCGGCCACACCCCGAACACAGAAAGCAGCAGCAACAGCGGGAAACGCCGTCGCCACCAGCATCACCACCACCGCCACCACCACCACCTCTTCCATCACCACACGTTGTAGTAATCCGCTGTGGAAAGCACACCGCCACATGTCACGGGTTTAAAACGTGGCTATAGTTATTTGATCACGTTGCACACCACGGTCTTCCCACACTCCAAGCACTGGTTTACGACATCCTTCCTTCAACCACTGCCGTATTTAGTCACGCCTTAAGGGTCCAGAAAACTGTCAGCTAACGAGCAGTTTTTTTGTTGGTGTTCAAAATGTAGTAAGTTTGTTACAAACAACTCAAATTATATCAGGCTTTTGTTTTATAACTGACCATGTTGCTTACGCCAGCTCAAATGAAACCAAAACCGTTTGTGAATCGAGACGGAACTCTTTTTTTTTTTTTACCCGGGGTGGATGCGCCTCATGTTTACGTGCGTGCTTGGGCGCTAGGTTGCTTCTACAGTCATATTTAGGGTGGCAACGACTGCAACTTCAGTCCCAGCACTTCAGTGTTGCTAATTTAGTACACTAGTTGATCATGATTTATGTTCGTTATCTGGTCAGCTTTTGGATTTTAATTTCACTAAGAAGCAACACACGTATTTCGAGCGCTAACTAACAAGGGAGTTAGTTAGCGCTCGAAATACGTAACGCAAGTACATTTTATTTGCAGAACTTCGAATGAATAACAATATCGGATGTACGTTTAAATCATTACAATTTCAAGATGTTCGCTTTTCTTGTCTAGATGTATGACACAGTGTTCATGTCAACTTTCGTACTGCACGCCTTCTGCAACTCTACTCAGCCTAAGTCCCAAAACAAACAAATAAAAACAAAACAATCAAAAACAAACAAACAAACATCAAACAACAGCAACGACAAAACAAAGCAACAAAAAGAACAACAAGGAAAGCTTCAGGAAGTCAAGTTAGTGCTAGAAATGACTCAATCAAAGAAATGGCACACCTTCTACCAGTCTACTCAGCTTTTGCTCTCAGAAAAAATAATTAGAAAAAAGAAAGAAAGAAAAAGCTTCCCTAAGTCTAGCCACTACAAGGCATGACTCAATCAAACAAATGGCACGTCTTCTACTGAGTCACTCGGCTTTTGCTATCTTCTGCAATTTTACTCAGCTCTGAAAATAAAAACAAACAAACAAACAAACAAACAAACAAACAAAATTCTACTACTAAAACAAACAAAAAACGACGACGAGAACAACAACAACAACAACAACAACAACAGCAGCAGCAGCAACAAAAAACTACTACAAAAACAACACCAACAAACACCACCACCAACAAACAAACAAAAACAGCAACAAACAAACAAACAAACAAACAAATAAGCAAAACAAAACAAACAACAACAACAACAACAACAACAAATAACGTCACACCACTGACGTAAGTCTATAGTCAGTGCTTCACTATACAGCTCAATCAAACAACCGGAACGGAACGGCTCCTGCAAGTCTACATAACTAGTCAGTTTTCTCTGAGGCTCTCAGTTCAGTTCCGCCCAGTCCAGCTGACGTCACAGCGCCTGGAAGTTCAGTCAGTGTTTGTTATGACATTCAATCCAGGAAAACGCCAACAATCTTCACGCCTCTTGCGAGTCTAAGAAGCCTTCGCTGTGCGGACTGAGATACAAACAACCGTCACGCGTTCTGTAAGTCAGTTTAGCAGACTTTCTCGTGGAAAACAACATCCAGCAAAACAACGCCATCGACTCAGATGACCCAACACTGCACACTCAAAGACCCTGTACCCTCCCACAGCCCCCCACACACCGTCATCCCAACCTTCTGCCCGTTCCGCTCTCCCACCTCCATTTCAGCCAGTTCACCGTCAGTCTTTGACTCAGTACTGAACGCCGGGCTAGTGAGGGCAGCAGGTGAAAGACCTCTCCTTAGAAATTACACCTGACAGCAGCGGCACGGGCCCGGCGAAATGAACTCAAGGAAACTAAAACAATAGCTGAGAGTAAGGCTACAGCCTCCATAAACACACACACACACACACACACATAGCACATAGAGCCGAGGCAATGTCAACGCGCCGGCCTTTGTGTGTGTGTGTGTGTGTGTGTGTGTGCGTGCGTGCGTGCGTGCGTGCGTGCGCGCGCGCGCGCGGTGTGTGTGTGTAAGAGAGAGAGAGAGAGAGAGAGAGAGAGAGAGAGAGAGAGAGAGAGAGAGAGAGAGAGAGAGACCGACAGACACTGAGAGACAGACAGACAGACAGAGACACAGAGAACTCGAACTCGAAAACTGTATTGTTTAGGTCAAATTGTAGTTAGGTCAATCTAACAACTAGTCCTTGCTAAGCTACTCAGATGAGTAAAAAATTAAAAAAAATAACAGAGAGAGAGAGAGAGAGAGAGAGGTGGGGAGGGGGAGGGGGGGGGGGGGGGGGAGGGGGAGCGCCGAGCGTCTGATTATGACAAACCAGTGCGTGGGGTACGCAGGGTCAGACAGTGCTAACAGCGGAGACCGAGTTCGGGATTTAGGCTACAACTGTAGAAAAATGCGCAGTGCGGTGCAGAGTGTTTGCCTGCTTGTTGTGTTAGGCGACCTCCTTATGGTATATACGTTTCTGTCTCTACCTACCCTCTGCACTTCCTCATTCGTGTTGTTGTTATTGTTAAAGGGGAACCGAACCGACGACGCATCACGGACCCTTTCGATAGGAATGGAATACAATTGTGAGAGCAGTTTTTCCACTAGATTTCTAGTCCTGTTTGTTAAAAATCGACGTTTTCTGGCTTTTAGTTTGGTTTTGTTGTTGTTGTTGCCAAGAAGCCAGGAAAACAACAACAACAAACTCAACAACAAAAAGCTAAAAAAATAAACAAACAAACAAAAAGCTACAACAAAAACAACAGAAAACAACAACAAAAACAACGTGCTTATTTGGTATACATACAAACCAAATGCCACACTCACAGGTATGAAATATTTTGCGCAATTTCTGCGTGTTCAGGCCATCGTGCGTCTCAGGGTTGGTTCCCCTTTAATAATTATTGCTGTTGTTCTATTTTACATCTACAGCTTTTTTTGTGTGTGTGTGTGAAGTTTTGTCGTTAATGTTGTTGACTGGGGCACTGGCAGTAGTGGTGGTGGTGGTGCTGGTGTTGGTGTTGGTGTTGATGGTGTTGGAAGCATTGTGATGGCTGCAGCAGCTCAGCTATTAGTCAATGTTCAATGTGTTCAGGTTATTATACAGAGGAAGAGATCATGCTCCCTACTGAAACCATCATCCCATCGCATGACCCATTACAGTCTAGTTTTTGCGACTTTTAAACGTCGATTTCTTTTTACAATTAGGACCAGAAATCGAGAGAAAAACTGCTGTCCTTAAACATACATAAAAACAATTTAAAAAATCCTATTGATAATGCCCGTGACGCTACCTCATTTCGAGTACCCTTTAATTCTAAACATCCACGTGGTATGAACCGGAACCAGATCGCATAACACAAAGTTTTTGATGTATCTCTTTCACAGGCGCTACCTGTTGTTGCTGCACTTGTTGCGAATTAGTTGAAGTGGCTGTGTCGAGTGCGTTTCTCAGCGGGGATGCATGCTGGGTGTTTATTGATCAGCCGTCAAGAGATTGGCAGCCACTGCCCTGCTCGGGAAATCCCGCCGTCAGGCAATTATCGTTTAAAATTGTATCAAGTGTCGATCGAGTGCATCTCTCGTTCTGTGTTAACCTCTCTCTCTTAGTCTCTCTCTCTCTTTGTCTGTCTGTCTCTCTTAGTCTCTCTCTGTCTCTCTCTCTGTCTCTGTGTCTGTGTCTGTGTCTGTGTCTGTGTCTCTCTGTCTCTCTCTCTCGTCTCGGATTGTCAAAAGCAAAGACTTTTGATATTATATGCACTCTCATAAGCGGGAACATTTGATAATTCTGGACTCTCAAAGCGGGAACTATTGACAGCTCCGGACTCTCAAAAGCGGGAATGTTTGACAACTTTTGACTCTCAAAAGCGGGATCGTTTGTAACTCTAGACTCTTAAACTGAAGCGGGAAGTTTGGATAACTCTGGACTCTCAAAAGGGGGACCTTTCGATAGCTATAGCCCCTGATTCTCAAGAGGGGGAACTTTTAGATAGCTCTGGACTCTCAAAACGGGAACTTTTAATTAAAAAAAATAAAAAATCCTTCACTAAATTTCTGCACCGTCGGCAGGCGGCACTGTGGAGGTAGGGGTCAAGGAATGTTTCGTTCGGAGACGAGGCGCACGTGTGTTAAGCGTTTTTTTTTCTTCTGCTGTGTACATTTTTGTTTAAAATCGATGTTTTGCGCAGCGTTTTTTCTTCCTCCCTTTTCAGCGATTTGTTTTTAATCCGCCCGCCACAGTTCCGATAGTTGAGAGCACGTTAGAGTGGTTTGGGGATGAGGTGACGGAGAGGGAGGGTGCAGGAGGAGAGGCTGGAGAGGAGAGGCGGTAATTTAGACATCAGTGCTGCGGAGGTGAAGACGAGGCAACGAACTCATGAACGGCTAGTTGATCGTGCGGGACGTGTCTGCACCCGAAGCGTTCTTCAGAAAGCGGAAATGACCTTTCGCAGCAGCACTGAAACGACTAGGCTAGCTATCTCGGTCGATCAGCCACCCTAGTCTGGGTCAGTTGTTAAGACTGGGGAACGAGACAGACTCCTGTTTCTTTCTTGTTTGTCTCACTCTGTCTCTGTCTGTGTGTCTGCACCAGAAGTGCTCTTCTGAGGGCGAAAATGGCTTTTCGCAGCAGCACTGAAACGACTCGGTTATCTGGGTTGATCAACCACCCGAGTCTAGGTCAGTAGTTAAGAGTGAGGAACGAGACAGACTCCTGTTTCTTTACTTGTTTGTCTCACTCTGTCTCTATCTGTGTGTCTGCACCAGAAGTGCTCTTCTGAGGGCAAAAGTGACCTTTCGCAGCAGCTCTGAAAGGACTAGGCTATCTGGGTCGATCAGCCACCTAGGTCAGTAGTTGAGAGTGAGACGACTATCTCGGTCGATCAGCCACCCGAGTCTAGGTCAGGTCGGAGCGAGGAACGAGACACACTTCTCTGTTTTTTCTAGTTGTTGTCCCCATCACCCACCCCTCCACCCCTCGCCGCTGGGTTTCCCCAGACAGATAGAGATATACGCCGTACATACTTCTGTTCTGGAACTCTAATCAGCGAAAACCATGTTGATATACTGTTGCTGCGGCCAAGCCCCTGCTGTAGCAGTTAGTTCAAATAGCTTCCATCGACATTAACACTCATCACCCCTGACTTGTCTGGGCCTCCTGAGACTCTCTGTTTCTCCGTCTCTCTCTCTTGAGTTCGAGTTCTCTGTGTGTGTCTATCTGTCTGTCTGTCTGTCTCTCTCTCTCCCGAACAGTAGCTTAACAAGGACTAGTTGTTAGGTTTGACTGAACATAAACTACAGTCCTTGTAAAATGTTTTCGACTTTGATTTCTCTCTCTGTGTGTCTGTCACTGTATCTCTGTGTGTGTGACTGTGTGTCTGTCTCCCTCTCAGTGTTTCCGTCTTTCAGTCTGCGCGAGCGCGGAGAGAGAGAGAGAGAGAGAGAGAGAGAGAGAGAGAGAGAGAGAGAGAGAGAGAGAGGAGAGAGAGAGAGAGAGAGATTGATTGATTGATTGATTGATTGATTGATTGATTGAACTTTACTACACAAGGATAAAGGTTTACGGACAGAGAGGCCGAGAGACAAGAGAGAGACAGCGAGACAGCGAGAGAGAAACAGAGACAGAGAGACAGACGCTGACTGAAACAGACAGACACATACACATGTACACACACACCAACCACGCTCCCTCCCGTAACCCCACCCCACCCCTACAGGCACCATTACATGAACTACGGTACCAATGCCAAACCTTCGGCGTAACAGAAACACTTTGCTCCAGAAACCTACCAAAACAAGAGAGAGAGAGAGAGAGAGAGAGAGAGAGAGAGAGAGAGAGAGAGAGAGAGAGAGAGAGAGAGAGAGAGAGAGAGAGAGAGAGAGAGAGCCCATCTTATAAGGTCAAATAAAGTGAACCCTTTGCCATCCGCCTGTTTCATCTAAAACACTGACTGACATTCCGACCTCCATAGAACGCGACAGGATGCAGTGTTCTAGAAAAACAACCCGGAAATAAACCAGAAATAAACGTTGCCTTTTCCCGATAGTAGTACGGCAGACAGCGGAGTCACGAGTGGAGCCCACGTGGATCGTCGATCTTCGGTTGGGTGGTTCACTAAGTACATGATACTTTTAGTATAACTCATCACTTTTCTCCCTCTCGGCTATTTACTGATGGAAAGTCATTTCTCCGCCTTAACGGAAAGCACCTGCGCATGAAGATATTGACTTCAAGGGAAAATTGCAAGACTGCTGATATATGTCTACCAGAAACCCAGAGGCGGTGACAGGGAAGGTATTTTCTGAATACGCGATGGCTCTGGTGTGTCTAGCAAGGGTAAACGTGTTGCTGTTTATTTACTGTTCCCACCCCCAAGCTCTCCCATTTAGCGTCGGGCTGGATATGTTCCGGCACCTGTATAGTCCCACAAAATTTAATTATGGGACTTAGGGTTAAAGTTAGGCAGTCGGTTGTGGGAATATAGAACTGTAGGAACACAGAGCTTTGGGAATATAGAGCTGTGGGATTATAGAGCTGTGGGAACATGGAGCTTTGGGAATATAGAGATGTTGGAACATACAGCCTTGGGAATATAGAGATGTGGGAATATAGAAGTGGGAATAGAGCTTTGATAATATATAGCTGTGGGGACATAGAGCTTTGGGAATATAGATCTTTGGGAACATAGAGCTGTAGAAACATAGAGCTATAGGAGTCATCCTGAGGTGATCCTGCACAATGGATGGGACGTTAAAAACAACAAACAAACAAACAACAACAAGTACAACAACAAAGACCTGAATCGCCTACGGTAACTCTCACCTGGCATGCGTGAGAAAGTTAATTATGTACCTTGTATTTACACGCATGCCAGGTGTGAGTTACCGTAGGCAATTCCGGTGTTTGTTGTTGTACTTGTGTTACGTATTTCGAGCGCTAATTAACTCCCTTGTGTGCTGATTCTAAAGAAGTTATTAGTGAAGATAGAGGCGAAACAGAGAATCAATACATATATACACTTCCACAACGAATACCTCCTTGGATCATCAGTGGCAGCTTTTGTGCAAGGGAGTATGTGTGTGTGTGTGTGTGTGTGTGTGTGTGTGTGTGTGTGTGTGTGTGTGAAGTAGCCTTTTTCGCTGAGACCCGTTTGGGCGTCATCCTGAGGTGATCATGCACAGTGGACGGGACGTTAAAAACAAACAAAAAACAAACAAACAACAACAACAAAACAAACAAACAAAACCAATCTAACCCATCAGGCGGCTGGCCAAGGTCACAGACAGGCAGCAACATTGTC